>CM057824.1:111246497-111808997 GCA_030068075.1 Paguma larvata | reverse complement strand
TGAAGTAGGCCTAAGTCAAAAGAGAAATATTTCCACTGAATCAATTAGGTTCAATAGAATATTTAGGATTGTGTGTTATACGTTTGAATTATCTACAAGTATTTTCTCCTTCTCTCAAGGTACATATCAATATATACTTTTTGAATCACATTAATTAGAGTAGGATTTCAAAATGTCTGGATAATAGATTTTTAAAGAATAGTATTATGGCTAAATGAATTGGCAGTGGCCTGGGTTAGACTTAGTGAAATAGGTTCTTTATAGAATAATTTGTCACAAACTTTAAAATGCAAAGATAGCATTGTGGATCTATAGAATGAGGTATAGCAAGCTGCATTTTGTAGTCTCGGGTATAGGTGAAATCCTTTTCTCTTGGTGCTTCTCCTGGGACAATAGATCCTTTTATATTACTTTTCTTTCTAGTTAAATGTGAAAGAAAATTTATATACATTTGTCATGAATATTCTTTTTCTTTATTAAAATATAGAAATTTAAATAATTATTGGTTTAAATGGAAACTATGTATTTAGAACATAAAAGTTGATTTTTAATATAAATCTAAATTATCAAGATGATTAATACACAGAATCTGTCCTATCAGAACTGCTCATTACTGTTCATCTTAAGTCTCTCAAAACAATTTATACGTGGCAGACACCAGGACTAAAAGGCTCATTACCAAGTCCCCAGATGCCTAGAACTGTTTTTGTCTAAAACCTACGCGTTAAGTGTGAACAACACGTTTTCCTCTGTGGGTTGGGCTGAAGAGGTGAAAACTGAAGTTTAAGATGCTAATTACATATGTTAATACCATGTGTTCTGCAGTAACAATGTGTCATTTATTCTCTATGAAGAAACTCATAATTAGGTTTAATAAAACTCAATAATTAAAAATTAAATAAGATCTTAAATATTTTAAAACACATTACTGAAGTCTTTGAAAATACCATATCTTTTATGCTGTCATGCAGCCACCAGGTGGTAGCCAGTATGAGTATCTCTATTTGTTTTGTTTGTGGTATTACATACATGAATATCTGGGAAATTTCAACCAATTCTCTTCCATTGAGAATGTTTATCTAGTATCTTACACAAGGGGCTGTGTTTTATTCCCCCATCATTTGCATCTTGTAAATGATGAATTTAATTTTAAAAATGAAAATAAAGCATATGGTTAGTGACTGGCGTAGGGGCCCATGCTCTTCTTTCCTATGCCTTTGTATCCCGGCTGCATAGGGGCTGGTCTTCTGACTCATACCCTTCAGCATCTCTTTCCTTCCTCAAAACCTCATTGAGCCTCCATTGGTCTTACTCTGTCATACTCTTATTCAAGACTTATGGATGTTCTCCAGCATGGCCCTTGCTATTTGCTCGCTTCCCTTATTTGCTAGGAAACTGGACTGCACACGTAGAAGGCATTGTAGCTTTAATGGAGGAGAAAGGAGAAAAATCTGAGGACATTCTTCTTTGCAGAATTTTGGCTTTACTTCAGTTTGGCTTTACTTCAGTTTCCTCCAGGCCGCTGTCCATGGCTTTTTGCTAGGAAGAGACTAACTTGTGTCCTTACCCTTGGCAGAGAACCAGTCAACCAACCATCTTCAGAACCCCGATATAAGTCTTATGCCCTATAGTCAGCAGCTTGTCCCAGTGACAGCAGCTGTGGCTAAAACTGTCAGTTTGCTAATTCGGTTCTACCTTAAATATGTTCTAGAATACACATATGCATATCCAATGCATCTGTATAGTTTTACCTTAAACTTTTGTATCTAATGAGTATGTAAACTCATGAAGTTAGGACTTCAAGGTAGGCAATGGCCTGGAAGTCCTACTTAAAAGTATTTTAACAAATATATTTAATAAATACATAAATATAACACATAATCACGACCCATATAATTTTCTCATATTTTTGGTAGTGTCCAGATACATAGAGATGAGTGGAGTACGAGTTTAAAACATAATCATACGTTTATCTAGAATATTTAAAAATTCAAATTTGTAACCAAAAGAGCTTAAAAAGGCTATTATACTTCTGTTAATTTTTTTTACTTCGTTAAGAATAAGACTAGAACACTTGTTTTTAGTTGTTCTTTTTCTTATACAATGGTGTCCCCCAAATCTGTGCATAGCGTGCTTATAAAGATGTTTTACATTCCAATAACATCATATTAATAGCTAACTAAGTTATCATTGATTTTTCTGTTACAACTGTGAGAACAATATATAAAAGTGCAAAAGCAAATAGTTTCTTTTGGCAATTTACTGTATGTATCCTTTGAAAGTGATCTACATCTAGATGTGAGTTATAAAGAATCATAAAAATAAATTATATGAATACTGTAGCAATAATCAAAAATGCATTGTTTGTAGAAAATTATCGTTAAGTTCCGACCAGTGTTTCAAATAAAGTTTATTTAGCTGAAACTCCACCCCACCAACTGAAATCACATCAGTGATAACGGAAGGGAAGAGTGGCAAACTACATTATCAGCATCCACTCTAGGAAGGTCAAGATACCAACCTTGGATTAATATGAGCAGGCCTTCATAACTTAAGAGACTCGAAAACACGCAAGTTGCCTGACGGTCCTAACTGTGATGAAAATCATCCACTGAAGTGGGTATTATTGTAAATCTTTGTCTACATGACAGATTTACATCTCCTTACCTCCATAAAATTCACCGTTAATGGCACAACACCTATTAAGCTGAGATATTTCTAGGTGTAGTACGTCATGGTATTTTCCTGTATAGTTTACATTATTCTTGGCATTTCACTGCCTGTCTCATGAGATGGCTGGGAAGGAAAATATAGTAACTTGCACTCACTTCTCAAGGACAAAATGCCACATCTTACCAGAGGAAACATTCAGAAAACGAAAAGCAAATACTGAGAATAATAAGGTTGAAAAATGTGGCACGTGAGAAATCTGCGACTTTAGGGGGCAAACATTTTGTTTTGTGGAATACAATTTTAATACGCTACCCAAATCCCAGTTTTTAGGGTTTTTCGAAAAGGGACAGATAAACATTGGCAAAAGCTCATTCTTGGAGCTGAGTATATACAAGAGAGAAAATATGATTTTTGACCTAAACCCAGACTTAGAGCTTAAGCTTCTACCAGTACTTGTATAGGGAAACCCTGGGGCCTTAAAAACATTTGGGTGAAACTACTGTAGCACTTTCTTACAATACAAGCTAGGTAGGCTTTGTGAAACAGAGGCAATTAAAATGTCCAGGTTCTCCCTTGAGATATGTCAGCACATTGAGAACCTGGGATTCTGAATAACTTAATTCTTATTCACATACAGCCTGAGAGGAAAATAATGTCAACTCTTACCACACAGTCTTTCTATTCTCTCTCTTAGGTGAAATAATTAAACAGTTACAAGCATGTAATACACTTTTGACACATTGTTGTGAAGGCTCTGGCCATAATGTAGGGTAGAAAATTCTATAAGCTAATGTGACTGCATTTTATGTGGACTGAAAAGGAATTTTTAAAACCAGATTGTAGTTTTGCACAACTGAAGGAGATTGGTGATATTTTCTCATGCTAAAACCTAGTTTTGTATATGAGAGAAGTGCAAAACGCTCAGCCCAAGTTCATATTATTACCTACTGGTAGGACCAGGCCTGAAGAAACAGATGTTCTTCAGAGAAACTTCTGGTGAACTCAGATAAAGGGCAAGCAAATTTTCTTCTCATGGAGCTAGCTGTGGTGAAGGTCGTGTAGTAGAAAATATTTTCCTTAGCATTTTGCCTTTCCTCTATGGAAAGGGGAAACAGAAAGATGAAGTTATAGAAAATTTAAGCAAGTTTTTAGAAGGAGAACTTGTACTTCTCTTGTATGCAGTGCATATTGCTGCCTGATCCATTTCCTTCTTTGCAACGGCATCCTTTTCATTTTATATTTGTAATAATAAAGGGCACAGTGGAAACGCCCTGTGCAACAATGTAGTCATTACACAAAGCATTGGATGTATGGTGTTTATTGGTACTACAAACTATTGGAAATAGCCGTATAGATCTTGTGGAAGAACCCTCTTATAATGGCTGGTAATGGTTTCACATAATAGGGACTCAGAAAATATTTATCTGATTTGCCTCTTTTGTAAGTATTTTTGGTTGAACCTATGTTTAAGTCCGGAACGTGAGTGGCCTGAAAAAATGAATATATTGAAATGTTCAACATGCATCATGTGTTTATAGGTTTTCATATAAAAGGATTTTCTGGAGGCTATGCTGCACAATTTTACTATCTCCACACAGTAGGGTGGGAGAGTTCCATAAGCCGAAGTATTAACAAGTAGACTGTGCTTCCTTTTGACTTACAAAGAAAGTGCCAGAGGTTTTAGATTAAACAGTTGTCCATTAGATGACTTCCCAGCTGCTAATTAAGTCATACGGCACCTGGTGTACAGACATCCTTTGGCTCTGGTGGGCAGAATATTACTGTTATGGACTAACAGTAATTGTGCCTCCCACCCCTCAAACTTTTATGTTGAAGTCCCAACTCCCCACGTGACTGTGTTTGGAAGTGGAGCCTTTATGGAAGTAATTAAACTTCAATGAGGTCATAAGAAGAGACATTAGAGAGCTCTCTACCTTGTGAGGGCGCAGTAAGAAGCTGGTCATCTATCAGGCAGGAAGAGAATCCTCACCAGAAACTGGCCCTGCCAGACCTTGATGTTAACTTCCAGAACTGTGAGAAATACATTTCTGTGTTTACACCACCCAGTCTATGGTATTTCATATGGCAGCCAGAGTGACTAACACAGTTGCCGTTTAAAACAAAAACAGGACGGATAAATAAATAGCCATTTGAAAATTGTACTGCTGTTTTGCTCTCCCCTTCATCTCTTATGGTCCTTTACTTAATCCACCTCTTAGATCCGTAAGAAAATAAACTATTGTCAGGAAATTAAAAAAACAACACTCACAAACTTACAAAAACTAATGCATTGCAGCTTTCTACCAGTTCAATTCCTTCGTCGACAAATTAAAAAAGAAATGAGAAGCTTTAAATGAAGTTCAATTATTTAAGGACTTGCTGCGTCATGTGAGTTCTATTATCTTCTCTCAGATTTGTTTTCGTTCTGCCCTTTGGACCAAGCACGTCATCCCCAAAGGCTTCGTGAACAGCTATTACTTCCATGAGAGCTGTTTGGAGTCAGAAGTGCTGAGTGTCTCCAAGATGAGAAATTATGTTTGCATAGCAAAAAACACAAATTTAAGTTAGAAATATGTTGGAAAATGTCATTTCCTTTGCAACCCAAACAAATTAAGAGGAAGGGAAATATCACTTAGTAGAATTCAGAGCTTGTTATGATATTTTGAAAGAGTTACAGAAATTTGGCAAAACTTAAAATATTGCTTGGCATTTATGCCCTGGGATGAGTATTTTAGGAGTTCAAATTAAACTTGCTGACAGATATATACTGAGAACATGTTAACATATTGTTCTGTTTCTTATTATAAGTATTGTCCTGTGAACTAAGGTTCCACATAACCTGTAGGTCCTATATAATCTCAAGTTATTAAGTATAATGCCGATAAAAGATTTATATTTGCTACATATTTTTTAATTTTTAAAAATCTTCTTTATTTTTTACTACTTTTTTTATTAATTTTCGAAAGCGAGAGACAGAGTGTGAGTGGGGGAGGGACACAGAGAGAGGGAGACACAGAATCTGAAGCAGGCTCCAGGCTCTGAGCTATCAGCACAGAGCCTGATACATGACTCAAAGTCAAGAGTCCTGAGTCTTATGACCTGAGCCAAAGTCAGATGCTTAACTGACTGAGGCACCCAGGTGGCCCTTACTACATATTTTAAAACCATGGTTGTATCCCCATGGGATAGAGTAGTCCCAAATGCTTATAACACTAAGCATAGAAAACCAAAAATAACAGATTTAAAGATTACCACTGTGCTGTATACCATCTAGTAACTGAAGAGAAAATGGCAGATGCATGGTAGTTAAAATTCAAGGAGAATACTACACAGCTCTAACTGCTTTCTTTCTGTATATGGTACATGCATTTTTAAATGCTGGATATGGTTACCATGAACCACTATTGTATTTAGTTATACATGTCCATTTTATCCAGCTGGGACCACTGTACTGTGCGAGTCTCTCAATATTTGCATGCAGTATTGGAAAAATTAACTTACAGCTCAGGTAAAATGGAATATCAAGATGCATGATAGTCTTTGTAGGGTATGTTATAGAGGTAGAGATCATTATTGCTGAGATAGTAGAAGCCTATCTTTGAGGTGAAAGTTCTTAATTTGAAACTTGTTTTTCAAAATCCTGGTATTTTGAATTCTAATCCCATAGAATACTCTTAAACAAATACAATTTCTGGAGATTTCCCCCCTATATATTTGTATATTTGCTACGTAAAATACATACAACATCTAGTATAGTACTTGCATAAATGTTATTTCCTTTCTTTCTCCTTCTTAACAGAAGATCAAGGGTAGAGGAAGTTAACACTTTGACCTGCTTTGGCTACAGAAGGGATATTGCTCACCTTTCTTGTTTGGTGGTCATAGAGAAAGAACAGTGAAGGAGGTGGGCTAGTTCCAGTGTCTCTGGTCTAGAAGAAGGAATATCTGATTTCAGAATCTTTGGAGATTGACTAGGCTAACTTTGGACAATGTGTCAAATCACTGGGCTAACAGATGCCAGATGGTTGATACAATACTATTTCTGGGTATATCTGTGAGGGTATGTAGGAAGAGATGAGTATTTGATCAGTTGGCTGTGTAGAGATATACCTTCATCAAGGCACCATCTAATCCTTTCAGGACCTAAATGGAAAAAAAAAAGGTGAAGGAAGGGTGAATATTCTCTTTATCTTCTTGAACTGGGACATCCATCTTTTCCTGCTTTTGGACTTTGGAGTTTTTGGCTTCATTGGGCCTTTGGACTCTGGAACTTATACCAGTGACCTCCTGGTTCACAAACCTTTGGCCTCGGACTAAATTACACCACTGGCTTTCCTAGTTGCAGATGGCCAATAACAGGACTTCGCAACCTCCATAGTTGTGTGAGCAGATTCCTACTATATATATATGTGTGTGTGTGTGTGTGTGTGTGTGTGTGTGTACATATATGTGTATATATATGTATATATGTGTATAATATATGTTCTCTCTCTCTCTCTCTCTCTCTCTATATATATATATATATATATATATATATATATATATATATATATGTATGTATATGTATATACACCCACACAGATTCTCTGGAGAAACTTGACTAATACAGAGAAAAAGATGTGGAAATCAAGACAGTTTCTAGCATACAGTAGGCAATGAATAAATGTTTATTGAGTTAACTGATACATGTATAAAGATACTAAATGCCAACATGTGTGCAAGTGATGACTGAAGAAGCCAGATACAGAAGATTGCAAGTGTACTAGTCCATTCAGTTTGCCATAACAAAATACCACAGACTGGGTGGTTAACCAATGGAAATTTATTTTATCCCAGTTCTGGAGGCTAGAAGTCCAAGATCAATGTACTCACAGGGTTGTTTTTAATGAAGCCTCCCTTCTTGGTTTGCAGATAGCTGCTTTCTCAAAGGAGAGAGATCTCTGATGTCTCTTACTCTTATTAGATACACCTATCCTGTGACTTCATTTAACTTTAATTACCTCCTTAGAGCCCCTAACTCCAAGTACAGTCACATTAGGAGTTTAAGCTGCAACATATGAGTTTAGGGCAAGGGAGGGGGATGGAATTCATCTCATAACATTGAACGCTGAAATTATAAGAAATGTGAACTATATACTTTCAGCAGCTGTCATCTAGTAACTACTTTACACATTTTTCACCTTAAGGACTAGTTTTAGAACGTGCAGTCCATCCTAACCCAGCATTTGCAGAATGGAGATACAAGGGATTTCTGGTAGTTCGGTGTGTCTACAATATGTTCAAACCTTCCAAATTTGAGAGGCCAATATAAACTCTCTTGAGCATGGCCTACAGATTTTGGGTTAGTCAGATTCCTTCACAATAACCCCAAACAACAACAATGAACCAGCCAGAACACACCTGACAAAAATGAGTGTTTGGTTTCAATAGAAACCATAGTTTGTTTGACCTTCACTCGAATGGGGCTGACTGAAAGGAGAACTGAGTGGCAACGAGTTTTATACCCCTAGCTATTTAGCGACATTTATTGAACAATAATTAATAGATTATATAATTTAATAATAAGTGTTCATTTTAATGTGAGCTACCCAACGAAATAAGACATCACATGATGTTTGCTATAGTATATATATTGCAATTATATAGTATATACAGTATAATTCTATAGTATATATAGTACAATTATATAGTATATATGGTATAATTATATAGTATAGTATAGTTACTGTAATCTCTACCTTTATTTTTAAACTAATAAAAATCATGGCTGCATGGGTTTAAACTCTATTCTAGCAGATTTACTGGGGGCATTTAGCTCTCTTATTACTCACTGAACATATATCATTGTTTTAAAATAAAAGGATTGGGCACCTGGGTGGCTCAGTTGGTTAAGCGTCCAACTCTTGATCTTATATAAGCTCATGAGCTCACAGTTTGTGAGATCAAGCCCCATGTCAGGATCTGAACTGACAGTGTGGAGCCTGCTTGAGATTCTCTGTTTCCTTTTCTCTGCGCCTCCCCTGCTCACACTCTCTCTCTCAAAATAAATAAACGTTAAAAAAAAATCTCTATGCATTCAAATGTCTTCTGAGGGACAAAGTCACCCACTGAACCACTGAAATAAAGGGAGACTGTGATGCGACCTAAGAGTTATCAAAGGTCCAAAACCACTACTATATATTCATTAGAGGAGACAAGTTACAGTGACTGGCCTTGGAGTCAGATTCTTTGTGTTTAGATATTGATTTAAAACTTCCTAATTTGGGCAACGGACTTACCTCTGTAGGCCTGTTTTCTTTTCACAAAACCGACATAATGATAGGAACCATCTCATAAGGTGGTTTTGAGGATTCAGTGAGATTTTTGGCACAGTGCCTGCATATAATAAAAGTTTCCGCTAGTGTTGGCTATTATCATTATCATCTGGCTAAGGTGGACTATTAAGTGGCACCCACATGTTGACTCACTTTCGAGGCAATGGAGTGAGTTTCTTGATCAAATATTTAGTTATCCTTATTCTGCCCATAGGAAAAAGTCCACCGTGCAGGATTCTTTATAGACATATCTAAAGTCCTATTAATGAGGCTTCTTCACCAGTTTCAGAATGTTCTACCTCTAGTGAACAATTCTATCCTTACCACGTGGATTGCATCTGTAGTCAAATACTCCTCCATCACTGTTAACCAAACTTGGAGTTTTTATTTCCCTAAGTATCTTCCTTTCTCCTGCCCTTCCTCCCTTCATCTATGCCTTCCTCTCTTCATCTTTTTCTCTTTCCTCCCTCTCCTCCCCTCTTCCTCCTCCTCTTTTTCTTTCCTCCCTGTTTCTCTCTCTCTCTCTCTCTCTCTCTCTCTCTCTCTCACCTTCTCTCTCTCATATAGTTGCCTACAAATTTAATTTGATGGCAATGCTTTAGCAGTAAATGAAATTAGAAATTGTGAAGTTAGGAACTTTCTGTCTGGACCTCTGCTTGCAGTTCCTGTTTCTTAGCAACAGGTCTTATGCCTTCTCTATTTCTCTGGTCTCAGCTCAGTGTCTTCGGCTTAAGCCACTGTCTGAATGATGATAATGCAATAGGCTGGAGGGGTAAGACAGAGCAGAGCTTCCCCAGTGCTCAGAAACCTGCATCTCCTCGGATGCTACTTTTAGGGAAAAGTTAATATCTTTGCCAAGTAAGGAATTTAGAACAAGAGATGTTTGAGAAGAGCCTGAATAGGACATTCTGTGTTCTTTCTGGCTTCTAGTCTTAGTTGACGTAGTATTTCTTCTTTCCTAAACTCTGCAAGCACACATTTTAATATAAAACAGAGAATTCAAGTGTTGTAATTCTTTAGGATGCATTAGATAGGAGTTTTTGAAATTACAGCTTAATAGTCCCTACAACTGGGGATGCTGGGGTGGCTCATGCTGAGCATCTGACTCTTGATTTTGACTCAGGTCATGACCCCAGAGTCCTAGGATTGAGCCCTGCATTGGGCTCCACACTCAATGAGGAGCCTATTTGAGATTCTCTCCTTCCCTCCCTCCCTCCCTTTCTCTCTCTCTCTCTCTCTGTCTTTCTCTCTTTCTCTTTCCTCCCACTCTGTACTCCCTTTCTCTCTTCTCTCAAATAAAAAATAAAATAAATCTAAAATACCTACAACTGGTGCAATCCCATCCAAATTTGTGCAATTGCTTTAATGAACTTTCACTTAAAAATTGCATTTTATCAGTGTGGATCAAAAGCTATATAGTTAATTTTCACATAAATTGACATAATTACCAAATTCAGAGAAAAGACCGTCATTTGCTTTTAAGTTCTTAATTTTCTTGAGAAATCTATTGATCATTTCATGTCGTCATCCCTTTATCATGATATGAGTACCTTCATCACTGATTTTAATGGAATTAGCCAGGTCCTTCTCTGCCTTGTTTGTGCCATCAGCTTTGGAGGAGGGGAGTCTTTTCACTGAGAGAACTATATTCGTTTTCACAATAAAGTATCATATCTTTTAAAAACATTAATGTTGGGGCACCTGGGTGGCTCAGTCAGTTAAGCGTCCGACTTCGGCTCAGGTCATGATCTCACGGTCTGTGAGTTCGAGCCCCGCGTCGGGCTCTGTGCTGATAGCTCAGAGCCTGGAGCCTGCTTCGGATTCTGTGTCTCCCTCTCTCTCTCTGATCCTTCCCCACTCATGCTTTGTCTATCCTGCTCTCAAAAATAAATAAAAACATAAAAAAAAAACATTAATGTTTATTTTTGAGAGAGAGAGCATGCATGAGCAGGGGAGGAGCAAGAGGCGGGGAGACACAGATTCTGAAGCAGGCTCCAGGCTCTGAGCTGTCAGCCCAGAGTCCAACACGGGCCCCGAACACACGAACTGTGAGATCATGACCTGCGCTGAAGTTGGACATTCAGCTGACTGAGCCTCCCAGGTGCCCCAAATGTTATATCTTTTAATATTGAAGAATGTCTCAAGATTTTGACAGTGCTAACAAAGGATTTAGTGAGAGGAAGGAGAAGATATTTGTAATTCATGTTGCTATGCAGCAACCAAAATTCTCATCTATGTGTTTTTTCCCATTGCAAATACTGACATATACTGACAAATTGCCTTGTGGCTTCTGACTATGATATGATGTCTCTAATAAACTATACTAACAAGTAATAAAATATTAGATGATATATTTTTAAGTGTCTAATTCCTTATCCCTGATACTGCTTGTTTGGCTTCTCATTATACCTATATCTCAGTGTTTGCATATTTGAATTACCTGTGGGGCTCTTAAGAAATATTGAGGCTCTGGCCCCAACCCAGACTAATTAAATCTGAATTTCTGAGGATGGCATCTGGACAGCAGTAGTACGTTAAGCTCTACAGGTGATTATAGTATGCAGCAAGAGTTGAAAACTACTGATCTCTGCGTCCTATACAAACGTGCAAATGAATATGTTTCTGCCCTTTTGAGGGTGTATCTGGCTTCAATTTCCTGCTGCGTTCTTGCCTCAGGATCTGAGAAATCCCTGGGTTCTGAATATTAATCGTTATTTTATTTAGAGACCTAATGTCAGTGAGTCCTACCATTTAAGCCTATGAAGTCCTAAAATATGAAGGGAATTTAAGAAACTGTTGCCGTAGTGCAGCACTTAAAATATAAAACCTGTCATGGACTTTCTCTGTAACCTACCCCAAAGAGTGCCTGGAGACTTTGTTACTCAAAGCTGAATTATCTTAATTTACTTAAATTCACATTTAATTACTTGAATATACTTTATTAATTTATGATCATTCTTTTATGTCACAGGTACGTGCTTTAGGATACTATATCATATCTTATAACTTTTATTTTCCTCTATGTGGAGATACTGGTTTTGGCTCTCCAGATAAGAAACAAATTTTTCCTTATCTAACATTATGCCACAGATTACTTGAGAGTATCAGAGTATTAAAAGTGCTATTGTGGGGGCGCCTCGGTGGCTCAGTTGGTTAAGCATCCGACTTCGTCTCAGGTCAGGATCTCACGGTTCATGGGTTTGAGTCTCGTGTCAGGCTCTGTGCTGACAGCTTGGAGCCTGGAGCCTGCTTCAGATTTTGTGTCTTCCTCTCTCTTTGTCCCTCCCTTGCTTGCACTCCATCTCTCTCTCTCAAAAATAAAATAAACATTAAAAAAAAAGGTGCCATTGCGGATACTGTGAAATCATGAAAAGTTGAAGGTTTTGGGATCTGGATTGCCTTTGGGGAATATCAAACATTAATAATGGGATGGCAAACACAAAGGTGAAGGTTCCTAAAAGAGGGGCTTTCTTGCTAAAAGTTGTTTTAGGGAATGTTGGTTGTTATGGCGATAGAAGAAGCAGAAGTCATTTATCAAATATTCAGTTATTTATTAAAATATTTATTTGTGCCTACTATGTGGCAGGTGATGTGCTAGACATTTTAAATAGGAAGCAGGTTGAAGGAGATGGGATACATACGGAAGTATGTATGCATTAATTTGTATGTCAAAAACATTTGAATTATGCTTAGGAAGAGATATGGCCCTGTCTAATGATATTTCCTCAAAAGATGGTAAAAAAAGAAAGCATCTCCTAGCATTCTTCAAGCCAGACTGGGTTCTATCTTTTTAATGTTAGCTAGGTTCCTTGCCAATACACAAAACAAGTAGAGAGAGAATGGCCCTGGCTATTACTTAGTGCCTGACTCCCTGAGAGTCCCTGTTCCTTCTAACCTCTGCTTTTAATTCTTGATTTGAAACCTCTATTTACCACTACTTTTAATTGCTCCTAAATCCTAAACTTTGCTTTGTTTATTCTCTCATTTATCACATTTCTTGGATGATTCAGGCTAGTGTGTGTGTGTGTGTGTGTGTGTGCGTGCGTGTGTGTGTGCAGATCATAAGTCCGTGACCGCAAGTGGTATGTTCATATGTTATAATCAATTTTGGAATCACTGTGAATTGATTTATCTCTATTTGCCTCCTGATGTTTGTCATCCTTAAGGTGTGTCCCTAATTTGTACAGATTTTGAAGTTCCTTCATATTTAACCTTGGAAGCAACTTGCTCAGTTTTCACAAATGATTATCCATACATTGACAACTAATAATAGGAATTTAATTGTTACATAATATTGTTAAATGGTAGATTAATAGTAAAATTATTTATTAAGACAGTGGTTCTCGTCCAGGGTCACTTCTGTCCCCCAGGGGCTATCTGAAAATGCCTGGAGACATATTTTTGATTGTCATGACAAGGAGGCGCTACCGGCATCTAGTGGGTAGAGACCAGGGATGCTGCTACAAACCTCACAATGCTCAGCACAGACCCAATGACCAAGAATCATCCAACCCAAGATATCAATAGTGCTGTGGTTGAGAAAACCTGTCTTAGAATAATCCTAAGAAAAAGAGTATATTGTTGAATTTTTAATGTATGCTTAAAAGCCATGGTACTATAATTTTTATCTAAGGAAAAGATAATTTAAAAGCATTTATGCTTTGGTCTTTTTTCTTTTACACATTAATGTATTCCTTCTAAAGCTCTAAATTGAGTAGATTAAATGATTTCCCTTCTAAAATGTTCAACTACCTATAACCACAAGTGCTTCCCTTAAGTGCAAGTGCAAGCTGTCTTCTCAGCAAGTGATGCCAGGTTCAGTTATTAAGAAAATGAATACCCTGTAGATAAAATATGTTCCCATTTCAAAATAAATTACACATTTAAATGATTCTGCAGCCATTTTCCAAATATATTTCTTCTGTACAAATCAAAATTCGACTTCTGTGTTCACTGTATAGTTTCACTCTTAATACCCAAGCTTGATTTCTAGATGTATAAAGGGGATGCAAATGAATGCAAATACTCATGCTCTCTAGAGGTGTTAAATGTATTAGTTACCTATATGTATGTCTCTGTGTTTGTGTATATTTCATGCACATATCACTTCTGACCTTCACTGGTACCTAACACAGTGCCTTTCAAGGAATGCTGTGATATTGTGAAAGATACTGAGTCATATCTATACTTCTCATAAGGAAAACATCTTATTAATGGATGTGTGTGTAGGTGTGCATAATGCTAATGTGTAATATAGCTTTAATTTCTGTGTACCAAGTTAATAAAGGGGAGCGAAACCATCCCTTTTAGAAGATTTCCCTGACTCCCTTATGCTGGAGCAATCCCATAGCACTCCAGGTATGCCACTATTAATCCACTTAGCAGATTGTTTCAAAATGTTTGTTTGTATGCTGTCTCCCACCAGTGACTGTCAATTTTTCTTTATACCCCAGTTCTGTCACAATGCCTAGCATAAAGTAAAACCTCAGTGTTGCTGACTTATACTGTGATAGTTTCTAAAACAGAGAATCTCCATGCTAATGGCAAGCCCTGTTTCTTTTTATTTGTTGTTTTAAGTCAGTCTTATTCCAGAGCTGCATAAGTATTTCATCATTTGAGTTAGGGATGTATATCTTCTGTGTTCTAAAAGAATCCCATTTTAGGGGCACCTGGGTGGTTCAGTGGATTCAGCATCCAACTCTTGATTTCAGCTCAGGTCATGATTTCAGGGTTTTTAAGACTGAGCCCCACATCGGGCTCCCTGCTGACAGCACGGAGCCTGCTTGAGATTCTCTCTCCCCCTCTCTCTCTGCCCCTCTCCTACTCACACACACACTCTTTCTCTCTCATTCCCTTAAAATAAATGAAAAAAAAACTAAAAAAAAAGAGTCCCATTTTTGTTCCGATAGCCGTCCTGAAGCCCACAAAACTCAAGTAAAATGGCTACCTTTACAGCTGCCTTGCCATATGATGGGTTAATCTAGCAGGACCCTCTAAGAAAACTCATTCACTTTTCCAGGGAATGGTTTGAGAATCCATAATTAAATCCCAAGCACTCAGGACTTTTTTTGGGGAGGGGTAATTATTAATTCAGGGGATTTAGTGAAATCAGCTGGGAAGAAAGGATTGTTTCTCCAATTGTTGGAAGACAGGATTTTCTTCTCTTTCTCACTATACGTGAACAAGGTGGCATCCAACCTGCAGACGGTCATCTTGCTATGGCCGAGAAAGCCTTTCTAATAATAGAATAATCCTAAGAAAAAGAGTATATTGTTGTGTTCTCCAGCGGAGAAACACAGCTGGACCTGAGAATGAGCTGCGCCTAGAGTCTATCCCACTTTTTGACTTACGTTATATATGTAATGATATATAAATATCCTTCCACATTTTTAAAGTCTGTTAGAGTAGTGCTATAATTTGTAGCCTAAGTGACAGAATGTTGAAAATTCTCAATCTTCTCTTTATTTTTTTCAATCATTCATATCTGTTGATGCTTTTCCCTGTCATTCAGGCTATAATCACTCATAACACCCTCAGCTATTCGTTTTCTCTCTGCTCACTTGTGCTACCTCACGATTTCTGTTTGTGTCTTTTTTCTTACCTTGAGAGCTACTGACAATTGTCTTTTGGTTTCAACTTTTCCCAAACAACTAAGACTCCTTTAGAACCAATGAATTCCCTCTCCAAGAGAAATTCCAGAACCAGTTGTTTAGGTCTTACAACTTTCACATTTCCTCAATCGTCCCATTTATCACTGAGGAGGCAAGAGATTGTAGAATCCTCAAGGAGGTGTAGCATAGTGGTTAGGGGCTCAGATTTGTAGTTAGTCTATTTTTGAATGTTGGCCTCACCACTTAGTGGTGTTGGGTGAGTTCTAGAACCTTGCTAAACCTCAATCTCATCATCTGGAACATGGTAGGCAAACAATGGCCTACAAAATCCAACTTGTCCCCTGCTCTTCTGGTAAATAAAGTTTTACTGGAATACAGTTACACTTATTTGGTTCTGTATTGTCTGTGCAGTATTTTTACCACACTAGCAGTTGAATAGCTGTGACAGACTCTAAGGCTGGCTAAGCTTAAAATATTTACTATCTGGCTCTTTACCAAAAATGTTGGCTAACTCCTGATCTAGAAAGTTATAGGGCTAATAAAAGCCTCCAGCTCAGAGGATTGCTGTGAGGTTTAAATGAAATAATCCACATAAACAGTTAGCAGGGCAGCTAGCACATATAAACTTTAGTAGGTATTAGCTGTCGTTGTTGTTAATAATAGTAATGTTCAGGAGAAGGTCAGTGCCTGTAGATCAAAAGTTATTTGAACCAGTGACCTCAGCACTTTTTGCAGTTGAGGGAAATGGCTGCCTTGAGGATGCATGATGTAATTTCACTGAACAAAATTTATTAGCGGGGTAAAGAAAACAGTATTTCTGGAGTCGGTCCCCCAGGTGAGGTATAAATATAATTACCAGGCTGCGTAAATATATTTATATCACCCCAGCGAGAGCGTCATACTTTACATCTTATTTTTCATCCAGAAGAAATAAATGTTATTTTAAAATATCATAATTCATTGCTATTGTTAATTCAATAATAACAATTGTGTATGGCGCTACATTAGAGGAAAGTATATCTCTGGTGTTTGGCCAGACAGTGGAACAATTAATAGAATCCCCATTTCCCCTAAGAGGTTTATTTGTCATGTCAAAGTTACTCTGGTCTGGTGTAACACAGATGGTGTTGTGACAGCACAAAATGATGAGTGCCACGTTGTTCCTTCTAATGATCTTCCACTCAATTCATCTTGTTTTGCAGCCTTGGATCTCTGCTACATGAGTGTTTTGAAAATAGGAGCGATCAAGTAGGGAATGTCAAAGTAGATGCTGAATCCTTTTGTTATTTTTCTGATTGGCGTGTGGGTCCAGAAAATATTAAAATACAAATTGGATGAGAGTATGAAAAAAAAAAAAAACATACACCAGTTTTGTCCTATAAATGAAAAATCAACTTTTCTCCAAAAGAGTTGAAGGTGTCATAGTGTTATACAAAATTTTAAACTAGTTCAATCATCTCTGTGGCATAGTGCTGGATACGGTGGATAAAGGAAAAACGGTATATGTATTCAACAAAGGATACATGGTTAAATTGTGATTCTCTTTAGTCACTGTTGGAAGGACATAGTTAGAGAATCAATGGAAGGATCAATAAAAGTAGTGAAAATGTCAAAAGGAAAACAGTTCAAATAATGAGTAATATTGAATTAAAAAAACTGACATTATGATAATGTATAATTAACATCTACTTTGATTAAAATTGATGGTGTTGACAGAGTAAGGATAAAATAGTTATATTCAAATGTATACTTTTCTGAAATTCATTGTATGGGTTTCCACTTTTTCACACTTCCATAATCTCTGCTTGTTTAGATGTTGAATTAAATGCCAAGTGGAAGTTTATTCATCCCATAAGTCTTCCCTGAAGAATGAGAAAAGTTAGGACCGTTTTTCTCAACTAAAGCTCATAAGGTCATTCAGCATACTTGTAAACCGTTAGGTTTAGATTAATAACAAATTTTAGCATTTAAAAAATAATATTAACAAAACATAGGAGGCTCTTAAATATAGAGAACAAACAGAACGTTGCTGGAGGGGTTGTGGGAGGGGCGGTGGGCTAAATTGGTAAGGGGCATTAAGGAATCTGCTCCTGACATCATTGTTGCACCACGGTGCTAACTAACTTGGATGTAAATTTAAAAATAATTAATTAATTAAAAAAATTTCTGGGTCTGTAGCTCCCAGCATATAGCCTGATGTAAAACGGGTGTTTAATAAACCATTGATGAGCAAACAAAATATTTAAAATTGATAGTTATACCAACTCTGTATTTGTTAGAATTGTTGTTTGCAGGCTTTTACCAAGATAAATTTATTGAATTTGTTAACTTTTAGCTTAAACCATAGATTAGATTCTTCATCCAGTCAGTTTTTATGATCTTTTTTTCTTTTAACTAAAGTAGAAAATTTCACCTTACAATAAGGGCCTTACGAACGGCTCTAATTATTGGATCATTCTGGATATTCAAATCAAATTTCCTTTTAAGTCAATGAAGCTTTTACATTCAGAAGCCAAATCCATTAATCTTGATCTATTTTTTGTTTACTTTCAACTCTGGAAAGTCTGTTCTATTGTTGTTTTTGGATGTTTATAAATGTGCCCAATAAGTTTTTAAAAATCTATTTCTTTGATCAATGAAAACAAACAAACAAATGTTAGGAAAGTGTGAACTCACTGATTTCATGGAGCTTCTTGTGTATTGGTTTTGTCTTCAACAGTCAAATTGCAGTATTTTGATGCCCAAATGATAGGTTTATGCTCTTTAAGATATTAAACATATCATTGAGATATGCCAATTAAACAAGTTATATGTAATCATGTAAGTGGTTTTGCCAGGCATTATTTTTGTCATGAAGTAGTGTTTTTCATCTCATATGCTTTTTTGAATTTGGTGAATGTATTTTCCCTTGACTACTATTATACTTCAATGAGGAAAATTAGTCCTATATTTATTGTCAATTTCTTCACATAATATGCTGAAAATCATATATTCTCAGTAGTTGAAATGTGATAATAATACAGGTTTTGACTATATTTTTTCTCTGTGGATATGACAATGTCCTGGATTGACATTAAGGTATAACCTTTTTTCTTTTCACCCTTAATTGTAGAGTGGTGCTTTTCCTTGTAAGACACAGAAGTGCTGTTTTTTTTAAAAAATTAATCCCAGCACGTATTTTCTAGTGTACACTACAAAAGAAAATATTACTCCCTGTAGCACATTTTCTAGTAATAAACCATACAAAGAGACATCAGGCACTTCTCCCTTACACTGCATATGGCAAAAAGCTTATTCTCATGCTTTGCATATACATAGTCTTGCCTAATGCAAAGGGAAATAGACACATAATGTTTTAAGTAATTGCTTTTTCACATATATATGGTGATGTTGTGTGTATGACTTTTAGGTTGTGTTTTAAAAGGTAAGCACTCTCTTGTCTTGCTCTGGGCAAAGAGAAACGTTATAATAGGCTCCTGAGTGAGACCTAGGGAGGGAATGGTGGGTTGAGAGGGTAGATGGCCCCTTCTAGCTCTGGTTTCTATGTGACTGAGAAATAAACTTTGATCTCGTTAATCAATTTTATTTATGCTCTTACAGTAGCTAAGCTGTGCTCTAATTAATAATATAAACAACAAACCTCCTAACTGGGGAAAAATCACATCAATAGCAATGACTCTAACTGTATCTATGCCCATAATCATTAGAAAAACTCCTTCATATCACTGATCCTCAGCTTTTTAATATGCAAAATATGGATGCTAACACCTTCCTCACATGGTTGTTGAGAAAATTAAATGATATCAAATACATAAAATACTGTGGCGTAGTTTCTAGTGCTGTGAATAAGTACTTAATAAATATTAACTGTTGTCTATTGAATTTGCTATTTATGTACCTTGGAACATCACCAAATTAACCATTTATTATTCTTGTATATAGAGATTATGTTTAATTAAGTGGCAGATAACTTTCTTGTTGTGTAAGTCACTTAACGCTGGGATATACATTGGCCTGGTTCTTGACCTATCCAAAAGCTGCATCTCCAATCAGCCAACTCATTTCTCAACCAGTGCTCATGGGTCACTCAGCTCTTTTAGTTGAGTTCTGGTTTCTTGGTGTTTCATGCATTAAATTAACTAATGGGTGTAAGCTGATTGGCATACAGTTAGTACTCAGTAACTGGAGATTATTATTTTTTTTTAATTTTGGGGGCATTATTTATCTCTCAAGTTAGTGGTAGGGAAAGAAAGATTCAAAGGTATCAGATGACTTATTCAATGTTTCTTCTCTCTTAGATTCATTTTTCCTCTTGGTGAAAGTAGGGCAAATTAGACTACTTTAAGCATTAAGAGGAGTTTGTTGAAAGGATTCTGTGGTAGCTAATGGAGCCAGTGGCAGAGCTAACCACTCAAGTCTTAGGAAAGTTAGAAACTTGAGACAGTCTTGGGACTTGATGGCCAATAACAAAGACCCAATACCATTAATACTCTGTATCTCCCTTTTTTAAAAAAAAATGTGTGTGTGTGTGTGTGCATATATATATATATATATATATATATATATATATATTCCTAGATTTGCCAAATAAGCCACTTTCTCAATATTGAAGAGTGCTTGCATACTTTGGGAAAACTCCAATCATTCAGATATTTAGTTTATACATATAAGTTATATTTTATAATTATTATTTATATTGATGTAGATTGATGTATTGCAATATTCTCATTAGTTTTCTTACCTGTTTATTTTATCCTGCTAAATGAATTCATTGGAGGAGAGAATATGAAATAACAGTATAAGTCTTACTGTATATAAGTTAGATCCAACATTTACCACAACACAGAGAACCAGTCATATTACAGTAAAATTTTTAATCATCTACTAATTACAAAAACTGTGTATGCTTTTTGGCACCTGCAGACCAAGTTCGGAGTCTTTAAAATAATTAACTTTGTCCATATTTCATTTTTTAAAATATTTTGTCATACTGTTTTAAGAGATGGACTTTGGGGCAGTTTTCTATTAAAGACCTGCAATAATTAATTACAATAAAAATTATTTTGGATTTTAAACTCCTCAGGGAAGTCTTTGATCAACACTTTCATATAAAAATGTTATTCATCATTTACAATAAAGTATGCATAGTGGTTAGAAACTGGACTCCAGAACTAGATGCCAGAGTTTGAATCTGATTTTGCTACACACCGGATTTATGACCCTGGAAAAATTACTTGACTTCCTTGAGCCACAATTTCTAACTGAAAATCATAATGATAAGAATGACTACCTTGTGGGGTTGTGAGCATTGAGTTAATATGTATAATGTCTATAGAATAGAGATCATTATTATAATTGTCATTATTATGGAAGTACAATTTAAAAAATAATTTTCTGAATACAAGGTACTTTAAGTATCAAGAAAACTAATTTAATAGTAATTCTTAGATGTGAGGCTTAATATCTGCAACTCTGGAAAATACTTGGCCCAATCTTTCAAATATAGCTCTTTGGATTCTAACTGCACATATGTTAGACGCTTTCACCATATTTCTTATTTCTTTCATGATCTTTTTGAACATTCCTTCTTTTTCTCTTTATGCATCAGTGAAGGTATTGGTCTATTTCTTAGTTCACTAATTCTCACTTCAGCTATGTCTGTCTAATTTGCTACTAAATCAATATTTGAATCCTTAGTTTTAGTTATTAGAATTTTGATTTGGTTCTTTTTTATGGACTCTAAATTTCCACTGATTTTTTAACTTGTATTTTATTTTCTTGAGTACATTAATAATATATATTTTGAATTCTATAGTTAATAATTCCAGTTTGTGGATCTTCTGTGGGAATGTTTTATTATCTCTTTTTTCTTTTGTTTTTTAGTATTTCAGTCTTACCACCAGATATGATGGGTAACTTTCATTAAACGGTGGAATGTTGCGATCCATAGGTTTTGGTGGTTTTGAAGCCTCTGCGTGATCTTGTCTTCCTCCAGGGAAAATGTTGCTTTTGGCAAACTCTTGGGGAAGATGCAGATAACCTGATTTCAGGGTTTCTAAAAGCAGACCTATTTTTAATTAGATCTGTATCTACAGTGGTTCAGGAATCCCAGCAGAGAGTTTGCTGGATCTCCCAGGTGGGTCTCCTGGGTGCGTCCTGAACCTCAGCATTATTCATCCTCTGGAGACATTGTCCCATGTCGGCTTAGATTCTTGGCCACTGCCTTCTGCTCCTCTGTGATTTTGACACAGGCCACAGTTTATGAATCAGCACAAGCTTACTGGGAAAAAGCAATGCCAATACTAGTCTTCCGTGCTTCTTTTTCCTCTGGGATTTTGGCCTCTAAGTTCTTTTGCTGTGGTAGCTCCTAATGTCTTCAAACTAATTTTAAAATAATATATTTAGCTTCTCCAAATGTTCTCCGTGGGAAGATTGGTGTAAAAATACTAGTCACCACAGCCATGTGTGGGAAAGCTAGTAATCATTCATTCTTAAGGAGTGCGCTTGGCTGTTTTACATACTGCCAACTCCTCTATCTTTCACTTGCAAAAGCTCGTTTTGTTTAGTGCCAAACATTTCTCTCTTACATGTACACCTAGACTTTTATCTTCATTTTCCTTCCTCTGACCCCTAATTTTAGCCCCCTAATTATGTATTTCAGGAAAATCATCTCCAGTTACTGTTTCATTTGGGAGTTATAAGGTCCTCAAGCCCAAGTTGTCAGGAGTCAATGTAGTGATGATATTGAAAATACACCAGTGAGGGAGGGAAAAATTACGACAACTGTTAAGTTCTAATATGAAATGAAACATGAAAATAAATGGTTTTTACCATCAAATAAAGTCCCTTTAAAATTCTATAATGTTCCTGGGGCACCTGAGTGGCTAAGTCAGTTAAGTATCTGTCTGACTTTTGCTCAGGTCATGATCTTGCAGTTCATGAGTTCGAGTCCCACGTCGGGCTCTGTGCTGACAGCTCAGTCTGGAGCCTGCTTCCGAGTCTGTGTCTCCCTCTCTGCTCCTCCCCCACTCATGTTCTGTCTGTCTGTCTGTCTATCTATCTCTTTCTCAAAAATAAACATTAAAAGAACTTTTTAAAATGTTTAAAAATTTTTTTAATTAAAAAAATATTCTATAATGTTCCCAATATGAATCTCTACAAATCAAACTATCCTCCCTTCTTAAATTTAACTGCCTATTTTTTAAACAGAAACATTCAATAATAAAAAGAGGTAGAATTGAAGGAGCAAATATTTATTGAATGATGTATTGTTAAGATATGGGATCACAATTTTATTACATTTTTCTCTATTCCTTCCCAACTATTTGGCATATATTTTTGACCCTTTTAGGATAAATCTCTCACTTCCTTTTGGAGGCTTTCCTCTTTCAAGTTGTCCAAACAAACAAAAGAAATCAGTGCTGCTTTCAAATATCGGGTGGCCCTTTATATCTAACATGGTTGAAAACTTAAACTTTATAGATAAACACAACCTTGTCTATTCTGTGATTTAAAAACAAAAACAAACAAAACACAGCAAAAGAAAACAAAAAAACCTTGAGGCTCAGATCGCTTCCCAGGGCCGAACAGTTACAGCCTGTCGGGTTCTAAAGTATAAAGCACTTTTCCCTTAAACTCTGATGCTAACACATAGTTCCCAAACACTGACCACTTTATCAGGGGGATGGAATTGACCTTTTTCTATCAACTGCTTAGCTTCGGTGTTGAGCCTGAGTCCCTGGTCCTGACTTCTCCTTTCTTCTACTATGGTCACATTGGGAGTCTTGTGTTTCTTTTTTCCTATTAGCAGTCTTCTCTTGAGACCATCTCAATCCATCAGAGCTAATATTAAATTGGAAATTAGTGTCAACGGTGTGACTCCTTTTCCCAAAGTCACCTTGACCCCTATACAAACTAAGAGCTAAATCTGAATCAAAATATTTGCAAGAGGCAGATTTTGTCAGGCCACACAGGGTCCTGTTTTACACTTCCCTGGAGAAATAGCTTCTTGTATAATTGACTGCTTAATATAGAGGCTAATTAGGAGTTGAAGAGTCAAAAAGATCTTTTCAAAGACGATTTTGTGTTCATCTTTTTTTAAATAACTAATTTAGCAACCTTTTCTTTTTTGTTGTTGTTAAAAAGTATTTTTCAGTTTTATTTGACCTGGAATATTTTAAGCTATTTCATTGTAGAAGAAGAGATGGCATGTACACAAATAACTATAAGCCAGTATGGGACAAGTATTCTGTAAGTGATAAAAACAAACACATGCTGGAAATTGAGAGAATGAAGTGACTACTCTCTCTATAATTTCTTTTAAAAAAGTAGCAGAAGGCAATAATTACAAGACTTCATTTGGGAATTAGGATCCTATGAGTCAGTTTGGAAATGGAGTCATTGTGTATGCGGAATAAATATATTCATGCATCCAAATCACTGGTGTATAAATAGACTTGGTTCCCCATTCCTCATAAACTGCTTGTGTTTCTGCTTTTTTTTTTGTCCTTTTCTTGTTTTACTTTGGAAAATGTTTAAAGCAGGGTCAATAAAAGAGAATTAGGCACTATGAAGAAGGCAAAAAGACTTCTGATAAATGAGTTGCTTTATTTTGTGAAAGTAACATTGTAGGATATTAAAGGTTGTGTGTAAATTTTACTTAATTTACACATGAGCATCCAAGAATTCATGTATCAGAGGTGAGGTATAACTGCTTCTGGCTGGGAATCAGAACCAGCTGTAATATACCACATATATTCCTGCCTCTGTGTGTGTGTGTGTGTGTGTGTGTGTGTGTGTGTTTTATTTCCCCATCCTTTTCTCTCATGTGTTCATGAATGTAGTTTCTGATCCAGGATGGCTATTTATCTTGGATTTCATTTATTTCTCAGTGTCTTAGTTCTTATTATGGGGAACATCATTGGAAAGATATGATACTTTCATAGATGACTAATCTGTGATTAAGATAGATCACCCATTGCTTCATAAGTAACATCTGGCATCAAAGCTAATTCCATTGACTTGAAATCTCATAAAATGTAACATCATTAGATTGAAGAAAAGACTGTCATTCTCTCTGGTTATAATGAACAATTCCTACCAGAAAGTCACAGAAAGGTGCTTTCTAATTTTCCCCAAAGAACTATAAAGTGGCAAACACATTTTCTGGAGCTATCCTAGAAGTTTGCTTCCCTACGACAGAAGATCCTTGAACATTTAGGAGAAAGGTATAATTCTGAGGCATAGATCATGCTTCGGATCATGCTTCTAATTTGCTAACACTTGTTTTGCTCGTCTATAACCACAGATTCTAACAGAGGAGACCATTGATTTCTAATGAAAAATATGTTTCCGTAGCCAATATGGCCCATAAACATTATCACTTTCCCTTCAGATAATAAATTTAACTGGAAAAAAAATCATATGCAGAATTACATCATTGATAGCATTTGAGTTAATGAGAAAGCTTTACTGTTTTCTGGGAATAAATCAAGAATTCATTGGTTTTTTACCCTTCCAATCTGTAGTGATGTCAAGTCAATGCTGGGAACTCTCCTGTTCATATTAGGTGATTGTAGTTTTAACAAAAAAAAAAAAAAAAACAGGTTAAGTTTTACATTAATTAAAAAAATAATAATAGGCTTATAAATTGTTATACAATAAATATCAGGAGTATTTTCTTTAAAGAAACTTTTCTTTGATCCAGAGATTAATTCATGAATTAGATGCTTTCAATAGCTTAATTTATGCTAATACCGATTAGCTTTATTGTGTTTGAAAAGTTTTGCTCACACTGTCTTTCCTATGGCAAAGTGAAAAAATTCTGCCCATACTTTCTGAATGAAAATAATGTCATTTTAGAGAAATTAAAAATAATATTTATTTAAGATGAAAAGGCTGGTATGAGTTGATGATTAACATACTCTCCTCCTTTGAAGTAGGTAAGTTATAAAAGGCTAATAAATTGAGAAATCTGTAAATGATACAGTACTAATACACACATAACTTTTGAAAGCACCTTCTATCTGCTATGATTAGCTATTGATTTATTCTATGTATGATTAGCTATTGATTTATTCTTTGGAGAACAGCTGAATGTCAGAAAGGAAGGGGCAGCTGAGTGAGTTCATGGTACTGGGAAAGTTGTTTTTGTGGATATTAGTTTTAATTCTAATTTTATTATCACCGAAGTTTTCTCTCTATATATTTTTAAATTTTTTATTGTTTATTTACTTTTGAGAGAGAGAGAGAGAGAGAGCGTGCACACACACAAGTGGGGGAAGGGCAGAGAGAGAGAGGGAGACACAGAATCCGAAACAGGCTCCAGGCTCTGAGCTGTCAGCACAGAGCCCGATGTAGGGCTCAAACCCATGAACTGGGAGATCATGACCTGAGCTGAAGTAGGACACTTAACCCACTGAGCCACCCAGGCCCCCCTGTGAACTTCTAACTTAAAAGACCATGCTCTTTCCACTATACCACTACAGCAACAAACCTGTTCAATTATTACAGTCTTAGAGAAGTCTGCTTCTTATGAATACAAACATTAGCCGTCAGTAATAGATCTGAGAGTAGCCTTCACTTAAATAGGTTTTCTGTGTAAGAAAAATTTTCTGGAGTTAAAATATTTCTGTTAAATAGGAGAAGTGAACCCATTTAAAAGTAAGAAGAGGGTTGCCATCAACCTGTTTGGCCAGAAACTGAAGGGTCTACTATTTTACTCTTCTTGCAAATTATCAAGTTAGTCTGCTACAGTTTGCACACATATGCACGCACACGGGCGCACGCGTACACACACACACACACACACACACACGCACGCACGCGCACACACACACACACACACACACAAGAACAAACATTCTCTGGGTCAGAGAAACCATTTTTTGGCTTATAGCAAAAAGTAGCAGCCCCAGCAGTAACTTGCACCAGCTTCTCGTGTTCCATTTCCCACAGGGTGAGATGGTAAGTTCCAGTATCTGCCACGTGCAATGGGTTGCACCACATGAGAAGAACCCCAAACTGAGGAGGCTCTGAGCTTTCATAGGGGTATTTGCGGACGTCCCCGTTCTCTATTCTGGAAACGGCTTACTCATTAACCCAGAACGTAAGAAAATCTCCTCCAGAGTAGTAAAGGAAGACACGTCAAGATTTATAGCTGTGAAATATAAACAAGTGTCTTCAGGAAGGAAAGAAAAGTCCTTTATCTTTACTATCCTGGAATGTCCCTAAAACTCTCTGGTGTAATACACCATCACTAGCTCCCATATTCAAGTGTGCCCTATATTCCAAGATTCGGATTATGCAGGAATTCAAGAAGTTTATGGGAATTTGTCTCTCAACAAAGCCTTAGCACCAATATTCCTCTTGTTTTGATAGACCGTGTCTACAACCTCTAGTTGGAAATCTAGCTTATTTATCTGGTGACCTGTTCTATATTTTGGTGAGCTTCTTAGTCCTAAAAAAAAACAGAACACAAGACAACAGCTTAAGCTTTGTCTGTTTGAAAGTGTGATGTTAGTGGAGAGGAGGGAGACAAAACATAAGAGACTCAATGACTAGGAACAAACTGAGAGGTGAGGGGGGTGTAGGAAGGTGGAGGATGGGTGACAGGCACAGAGGACGGCACTTGTTGGGATGAGCACTGGGTGTTGTATGGAAACCAATTTGACAATAAATTATTTTTTAAAAAAAGAAGAAGAAAAAAAGAAAGTGTGATATTAGGCAGCAGGAATGAGACAAGGGAAATGAAACAGGAAGTGGGGAGAGGCAATATAAAGTTATACTTTGAATTGCCTTATAGCCTTCCAGAAGATGTTCCATGAGGGGTTGACATTTTGTCTCTTTGTGGCTCACGGTGAAATGGTAGCTGGTATGGAACTGTATTCCATCTCACTGTTTGACATCAACTGCTGCCTCTGTTCCTCCTTTTCTTCACCCTCACCTCCCCTGCTTGCTTACGTGGCCCCACGTAAAGCATTTTCCACTTAATCTTTGCTACAGGCTCTGCCCTCTGGAAGACTTAGGCTGAAACAAAGTGCTTTATGGTTTAAAAAACACTTTCACAGACATCCTCTTACACACATCATTTGAAAATTAAGATTTTCTAAAGTCAAAGTGATACTGTGAACACAAATCATTGTGTTGTTTTAAAGTGTTTACATGGAAAAATAGCAATTTCTTGCTGGGCTGCCTCTCCAATTTTGTAGAAATGTTTGATTCTCGAGCAATAACTTGTAGTATTTACTTCAGTAGCTCTTTAATATGTGTATGCATTTTTAGAAAATACCCACTTTAGGAAGTGGTTACCACTTATGAAGATGTTGAGATCCTATCACTTTCACAGTGATCAAACTGACCACTTCGGCTCATCTCATTTGCCTCTTTATTTTCCTTTGATTAATAATTGTCTAATTTTTCAATTTCCTCGGCCTTGTGTATACCTATGACCAAATGTTTTCCCTAATTTTCCAATACAATCTAGTAAATACCACTTATCAGATTTCTAAACACCCCAACTTATTAAGTAATCTGTCAGTTCCATTTCACTTTCTTGGAAAACCTCTTCTCCCATACCTCTACCCATCTGCTCCAATCTGGAAGAATTGCTCTGTAGTACTAATGCACAAATGTCATCCTGTTATTTTCCTTAATTTCCTCCCTCTGTTAAATATCCCATTTCTTGAATCTTATTTCTTCCTATTTCTTGGCTTATTCCTTCATTTGGTTGGAAACATGCTTTAGCTCTCTGGAAAGACAGTTGATATTTGGAGGCTTTTTGAATTAGGCCACCTCAGAAGGCTTATCTATGTTTAAGACTGGAGAGAAAGATTACTTGGCTTTGGCTCAAATTGCTTTTACTTTGATTTATACTAAAGCAGTAAACAATATTGCAAAAATAGAAGAGGTATAAATGAGAGTATATTTGTAGACCAAAATGGGCTCAAACTTCCATGGTCAATGCACCCTGCATGGAGTAGACAAACCTCAAGATCATAAATACTATGAACTGGATGCTTGCTGCTTTTGATTCCATTAACTTGGTAGGAAGGACTCTATCAGCATTCAAGAGTTTGCTTAAGGTTTTCTTGTTTTATTTTATTACTAGGGCATTTGGCCGTGATTAAACACTATTTGCTTATATTAAAATGTTATTTTCCCTGTATGTTTGACTGATGATTTAGCTGGATGAAATATTCTGGATCGAAAATCATTTTTCCTCTCAATTTTGGATGCTTGGTCTCACCATCTTTTGGCATCCAATATTATTCCTCAGTAGTCCAGCGGCATTTTTCCTTTTCTTCCTTTCATTATATCATTTTTTTTTCCTTCTCCCTGTCTCCCAAAACACCTTGATCATCTCTGTGAATTACACCACTTGTGAACCTTCTCTGACTCGTCAGTCACCTCCGCTGCATCGGCAGCCGTTGCAGGGGTACCAGGGAAGGGAACTTCTGTTAAGGTCGATGCTTATTGTTGATCTTGTCTCACTTCAGGCACTTTCCATTGTTCAATAAAGTGTCTCTAGTTCTCCTTTTCTCCCGCTGTATCATATCATCAGGACTGTACATCTCTTTCTTTATTTTTTTTAATGTTTATTTACTTTAGAGAGAGAGAGACACAGAGAGAGTTGGGGTGGGTCAGAGAGAGAGGGAGGCACAGAATCGAAGCAGGCTCCAGGCTCTGAGCTGTCAGCACAGAGCCCCAGGCAGGGCTCGAACCCATGAACTGCGAGCTCATGACCTGAGCTAAAGTTGGACGCTCAACCAACTGAGCCACCCAGGCGCACCTAGGACTATAAATTTCAAGGCAGGTCTATATTCCAGTCGATTAAAAGAACATATCTTATATGTTTGATAATGAAGCCTGGAAATGACTAGAGTGAAGGGTTTAAGAACGATGAAAGTGAGTTATAGGGCCGCCTGGGTGGCTCAGTCGGTCGAGTGTCTGACTCTTGGTTTCAGCTCAAGTCATGATCTCATGGTTTGTGAGTTCGAGGCCCACGTTGGCCCAAGCTGATAGCACAGAGCCTGCTTGGGATTCTCTCTCTCCTTCTTTCTCTCTCTCTGCCTCTCTTCTCGTGTACTCATGCATATGTTCTCTCTCTCTCAAAATAAATTAAAAAAAAATCTTAAAAATAAGAATGGTAAAGAGGAGTTATAAATGGGCTGGTAGTGAGAGCATTGAGCCTGTTTAACACACAACTAAAGCCAAGTAAAAATGAGAATTATGGTTTAAGAAACTAAATACAAATTTATAAATATTGAAAATGAGGAAATAATAAATAAGAATCAATAGATGGTAAGAAAGAAGTTTAGGAATTCCAGTCTATCTGTGCTCTGTACTAGGGAATAATAAATGGATAATGCCTCAGTCTAGTAACTAAAGAAATAACAGTTTAGGTATATTTCTTAAAATTACAAAAGTTATCTCCCAGAAGGACTAATTCAAAGTAAGTAGAAGTCGTTATTGTAAGAATTCAAATCTGACATTCTCACGGGACAGGAAATATGTCAAATTATCAGTGTTTATCTCTTTTTTAAAGGAAGAAGTATTTATTTTTTGTCATATCTGCTACTATAACTTCTTCGAACAAAGAATCCAGGTTCACGAGGAGAAACATTCCAGTTGAAAAAGTGTCTGTGAAGTTGCTAAGCATCGTTTAATATAGGTTTGATATAGACAGAAGAATATGAATTTCATGAAATTTTACTGTGTATTAATTTTCTCTAAGAGACCGTTTTAATTACTTTTAAACTATTCTTAGTCGTTGTTGTTTTTTTTTAATTGGTATTTCCTGGAATGAAACTTTATCTTATGGTTAGGCTGCAAGGCAATTTAACTCCTTGTGGTGTACATTTGCATATATTAGCCTACATATTTTATAAGATTACATTTAGTATTTTACATAAATTCAGTATTCGGAGAGATAGCAAAGGGGAAAGTGAAATGGCTAAACCTCTTCCGTCGAAAAGATAAAATACAAATTCTAACCTGAAACAAGCTAACTTTCATTTTTTCTTGGTTTTCCCACCAGCCACTCATAGGCCTTACTAACTGCAGCTCATCTCTGCTATAAATACAGGCCTAGTTCTATGTTCTGTACGATCATCGTGTGGAATTCATAACATCTCAGAGTTGTAAGATACCTAGAAGGTTAAATGACTTTTTTATATTCCCTCAGGTAGTTAATAACAGAGCAAGATTTAGAATGCAGGTGTTTGACTGAGTTTCTTTACACAATAGTATACTGTCTCCGAAAGCTATGATTCTTAAATTTTGATTTACAATCTGCACTAGGGAATCACTTGACAGTCTCTCAGATCTGGGTCAGACTCAGGAATCTGTCATAAGGCCTCCAGTTGTTATAATCCACACTTCAGTATGCATCGTGTTAAAGTTGTTTCTATTAAAGCAGCCCAGTGGTCACTTGTCTTTACAGAATATTTATATCAAATTGCTTTCAGACCTGATTAATAATAGCAGAGTGGTTTTTGTTTCAGCCCTTATGGAAAGAAGTCAGAAGAAATCTGACCTCCTTGTGGTTGAAAACAACTGGTTATTATCAAAATAAGTCTACCAAGTGATGATTCCACATCAGGAGTACCTTGGGTTAACTACTTTGCAACCTGTGCATATCATTAGCAGTCATTATTTAAATTTCAGTCCTGAAAACCCATCTCAGATTTCTTTCTTATAGACAGTCAAAGTGTGGAGCCAAATGAAATTTCTGTATATCCCATCTGCAGCATTATTTCATGTTTTTCCTCATCTGCACTATAAAACTTTATGAACCTGGACTGTAATACAACAATGTAGTTCACAGTCCATTGGTGTTGCTGAAATCAGTCTTCTGAGACGCCGGTATGGACATGATTTTGCAGGTAATAGGCTGTTTCAGTTCTGCTTGAGCTTTCATTGCCGTCTCCACCCCAGCAACAGCTGTGTTTTACTGTCGTCATTTGGAATACATAAATAAAGGTGAGAACACTGATATTCCTTTTAATTTTCTTTCCTGGCAAATAATTAGGGTAAGTATAAAAGGGTGTAGTTGCTTTGAATGAAAGATGCCATAAAAATTTGATAATTTACCATGTTTTCATAAATTATAAATATAGTGATGAGCAGAACATTCTCCATGATGGTTCTTAATCATATTATAAAATTTCTATGTCAAATTTTAATAAGCTTTATTTTGGCTAATTTTTTTTCAATGAAAGGTATATGTCTTATCAGTAACAAAATGGGAAATAAAGCAATATAAATAGTCATTTAGCTGGGGAGAAGACACAGCATTTTCTAATTAAAAGGTTGACAACTATGACCTATATGCTAAATCCTGGCCACTGCATGTTTTTGTGAAGAAAATTGTGTTAGAACACATATACTACCATTAGTTTATGTGTTGTCAGTGACTGCACATAAGCTATAATCATATGATAGAGTAGTCGCAACAGATACTAGATGGTCTAAAATATTTTCTTTTTTTAACAATCTTTTTGAATGTTTTTATTTATTTTTGAGGGAGAGAAAGAGCATGGGCAGGGGAGGGGCAGAGAGAGAGGGAGACAGAAGCTGAAGCAGCCTCCAGGCTGAGCTGTCCACACAGAGCCTGATGCGGGGCTTGAACTTACGAACCACGAGATCATGACCTGAGCCGAAGTCGGACGCTTAACCGACTGAGCCAGCCAGGTGTCCCTAAAATATTTTCTATTTGAGCCATTTTGCAAATCATTTACTGACCCATCATTCTGACCCAATGATTTGCAGACTTCACCGAATTCTTGAGATCTTTTGAAAAAATACCAAAGTCTAGACCCCACATTTAAAGGTTTCAATTCAACTGGTCTGGTCAGGGGCTTATAACTTCCTACATAATTTGAATCTGTAGCAAGGATTGAGAAAGTCTATGTGACCTCTACAATAAGTTTATGCTCCTTGCAAAGCATGTTACATTGTTCTTAGACCCAGGTTTATCAGATAGGTCATGGTCTTAGATTAAAATAAATCCAAGATGATGTTCTTCTTATCTGGTTGATCAAATAATTGCTTCACTAGTGACTTGATAATGACTTGAGATGATCTTGGAGAAGCTGAATGCTATGTAAAGTATATTTGTTGTGGTTCAGAGGAAGGAAAAATTATGTGTTTAGGTGTCAGGGAAGACACCTATGTTTTGAACTGTGAGAAGATGCTTCGAATATGGGTAGAATCCAATGTTTCAGATAGGATCACTATAGAGATTACCTTGTTAAAATTATTTTTGTCCTTCTCTTAATCTTTGACCTAAAATCCCAGAGTCAGAGTTTATCTACCTTAGCTCGTCTTAGTCCAGTTTGGTTTGACAAAATGTATTGGCCAGGAACTATTGAATATTGAGCATATGCTCTAAGGAACAGGGTAGGCATTACCTTGCTTTATTGGAAATTCTAAGCTGGGATCTTTTGAAAGATTGATATGGAGTAAGGTAGGCTGGAGAGAGTGTAGTCAGAGGGAGAAGTATGAGAAGGATAAATCAAAGCATTTGAAATAATCTTGGAATGATTTTCACAGAGTAATAATGGTATACATGAGTTTGAAGAGTAATTAGGATTATGATTTTTTAAAGTTTATTTATTTATTTTGAGAGAGAGAGAGGGAGAGCATGTATGCCAGTAGGGGAGGGGCAGAGAGAGGGAGACAGAATTCCAAGAAGGCTCTTCACTCTCAGTGCAGAGCCTAATGTCGGGCTCGATCTCACAAACCTTGAGATCATGACTTGAGCCAAAACCATGAGTCAGATGCTTAACTGACCAGGCCACCCAGGCATCCCTTAAGGGCCTTTTTAATGCCATGTTGAGGAGTCTGGGCTTTCCACAAGACCATAGGAAACCCTGAAGGAGTTGGAACTGTAGAGTGAAATTACCAGAAGGCAAAAATATTATTCTGCTGATATATGGGGAAATATGCAAAAAGGAGCAATCTCGAGATAGGAAATCCAACTAAGTGTGTTTTGGGGTCACAGAGACTGGTCCTATGAAACAGGGCAGTGACAATAGTGAAAGAGATAAACATATAAGTTTCAAAAGTAGTGCAGAAGTAAGAAACATACAGTATTTGGAGATTCCTTATATGTTGTTCATAGAGAGGGAGAAGAAGGAATCTGGGAGGACAGAAGATATGGCTCCATTTTTGTTCAAGAAAGAGCATTTGTAGTCCTTGATATTGACTGATAGAATTTACTACTTCGTTTTATATTTCTCTTGCCTGCAATTCTGCTACTGAAATAACTACCAAAAAAAAAAAAAGTGCTGGCTTTACTGAGACCACCAAGACAAAGTCAATTTGCTTCATGACCCTTGAGGAGAAAGTTGGTTTTGAGCATTTCATTTTGTAAATGGCTAGGGGCCACACTGAAATGAACTGTGACACATTCATGACTGTATTAATATTGCAAAATATAAAAGGCAAAGATATTTGCATACTGCTGTCTGTCAGCTTTGGACAAGGAGCCCCTTCACCTTAAAGCTCCATTCATCCTTCCAAATGATCCCACTTAATGTATGACTCATATTCATTCAACTGCTGTACTTGGAACATTTAAAGGATCCATGGGCCATTTACTTCTTTTAGAGATTGTTAGCAATGCTATCTTGGGGATTTATGCTTCCTTTACCATGTTCCGTGAACTGTGAGGTAGGTCTTACTCTTCATTTATCCTAGTCCTGGAAAGGCCAAAGCAAGAATAAGAGAAAAACAGTGAGGGAAGAAATGTTTGTATTTATTGTTTATACATTGTGTATTGGCAAAATAGTATTCTGCACTCAAATGATAAATATCAAGCAAGGTATGTTATCAGTTATAGAATACCCCAGTGAAAAGAGTAAGTTTTATCTGCATTTATATTGATTCCAAGTTGGTCATACATCATTTTTATTGAGAGCAACACATGGCTTGCTATGAAAGCAACGTGTTATTATATTCTCTTGCTAACTTTCTTCTCTTTGACTCCATGCATTGTAAATTCTTCTCTTTCACCTTAATAACCAAATATTAAATGCAAGTAGGTGTAAGGACTAAAACTGGATAATTGATAAAATCAGCTATCCTATTTTAAAAATGTGACTTCTTCCTTCATTTGCTGTTCTTTCCTACTAGACTATAAAGTACTCTGTAATATCACAAATTGCTTCCTTTCCATGTGTTAATTTCTTGCCTAGTTTCCAATCATAGTAGATATTTGATCTATATTTAAAACTTTCATTGAGTTCCCTTTTCCACCTACTCTCATATTAAACTCTTAAAGACTCTGGTTTTTTTTTTTCCCTTAATTATCTTACAACTATAAGTCCTTTTTCTTTCTCTTTTTCTTTACAATGACACTTCTTTCACTTCCCAGTGTCTGAAGCTCTTGCAGAATTAGAATTTTTGGGGTATATTTTAATCTATTTGAGTTCAAAGTATGGCTACCTTGAAAGCAGTTATGCTCACCACTATACCACCAACGCAAAAGTATGGCTACCTTGAACCCACCTGTCCTTGGCATTTCCAAAAGTAGAAAGAATTCCATGATTTTATGCATACTTATAGATAGTAAGGATACTTTTATTTATAGAAAATGTGGGTGGAATTTTCTCATCAACATTTCTTTATTGTGTCACTATAGGCAAATGTACAAAAGAAATAGCTCTATTCTAAGTAGCTTTTCTGGAAAAAATCCAGAGTCTCTTCTTTCGAGAATCATTACATGGCAAACATGATGGTATTAACTAATGACATAGCAACAGGTACTCTAGAAAAAAGAATTCTAGGGGTTGGATTTACTGGATGTTTAATATCAAAGATAAGGCTCGAGTTAGGAAAAGAAAGATGAATAAAACTAGAATGGGCGGAAGAAAGGATAGGGAAGAGGTAGTGAGATGGTGAGGAAAGACAGTAGCCTTTTTAAATTGAGAAACTGGCCTTAACACACAGATATGCTAGCCTTAGGTGATGGCCAAAACCACACCTAGTGAAATCATGCTTATGTGCCTCTCCCCATTTGCCTTTCCGGACCCGGCTGTGGGTTCGACTCTCACCTCTGCGTATTTGATCTTGATTTGATAAACGAGAGCTATAGTTCCTGTGTTTCTGATTTTAATTTTTATTTGTTTTACTTGCTTCATCCAAGATCCCAGACTTAGTGTTAAACCAGACTCAGTTTTTGTTTTGTTTCTCTCCTTGATTCAAGTTGGTGCTTTTGATTAATTTATGAACCTACACCATCCTCTGTTCTTTAATGGTGTAACAGAAGACATAAGATAAAAACTATGATTTTATTTTGAGCTACTAAAGGGCTTTCACACTTGGCTATATGGCCTGTCTCTGGTCTTCTTTTAGTCGTGTTTATTTTCAAAAGAAAGATAGTAAGAAACCACTTGCAATATGTTTCCAGTCTTCTAGAAGCTTTACTTCTCATAGGACAGCAAAAAATAGAATCATCTTGCAAATGCCAACTTTAATAGTTCACAAATAGGTGTCATACATGGTTCTAGATTATGGTCATATAGAAATAAACACACTTCCTCAGGAAGCTTGCATGTTAGTGTCAGGAAGAAGAAAATAAACACACTAAAATAATTGATTAATTTCATATACTTATAGAGTTTGGATGGGTAAGGGGACGGTGCTACTTTAGCTACGATGTTCAGTAAAAGCATCATTGAGGAAGTGATATCAAAGATGGGATGTTGCATTTATGCCGAGACAGGACAAACAAAAAAATGCAATAAATGCAAAGACTCTTAAGTGGGAATGAGCTTGAAATACTCAAGAGAGAAAAATAAGGCCAGCATGCATGCTTTGAATATAGTGGGAAGAAGATAAAACTAAAAAATGCCTTAGTCCATAATTTAGATTGCAGCACAAGTAGGTATTTTGTCAATGTACCATATTTGGCTCAGTTTTTATAACATGTTTTGGCGTATAGTGGCCCTCCAACTAACTTTTTGCTTACCTTTAGGAGTTAACTGAAAAGTCAGATGTTTTGAAAGACTGAATCAATTCCTAATCCTGTGGCAGGATTTTGACTTACAGCAAATTCATCACTTATCAAAAATCATAGTAATTTTTTCTTCCTTTTTAATATTTAAAATGTGATAAAACTTCTCTTCCTTATTACATTTTCCAGCAGGCTTAAAGTTTATGATGTTATATGCAGGTAATGCTGAATGAAGGAAATGCTAATAAAATTTAACCAAGGGTTCATTTTATATGAATACAAAACGGATGTGAGTTTGGCTCCTTCTTTTAGCATGGTTTGGTGACTTGTAGCTTTTATATGTGAGTGTGAATTCTAGAAATTTTCCTTATTATCTCTGTCAACTTAGACAAGTTAATAAATCTTCTGGTATTCATTCCTCTCATCTGTAAAGTGGAAGGTCATTTTAGAAGGGTTTTATGAAGACTAAATAAGGAGACAAAGTGTATGGAAGCATCTTACTCAATACTTAACCCATACCACATTGCACAGTAAAGGCTCGAGTTTGTAGGAATGAATGTGGGCTAGTACATACCTCCTCATCTTTCCTTGATGTTTTTTGCCTCCTGAAGTTCAAGGACTTATTTGTCCACAGGCGTAGCTATGCTCTGAATCACATGGTGTCGAACAGTATCAAATAGGTATGGGTATTTGCATCAGAAAACTGGAGGCAAAACCTCTTTCTAAGGTAATGATTAAATTATAGGTTTGGGAGTCCATTCCTACTCTTTTATAGTGGTTTATCCAGCCCTTCTCTAGAAGGAGCTTTTTTTTTTTTTTTAATTTTGTTTTGACGTTTATTTATTTTTGAGAAACATAGAGACAGAGCGTGAGTAGGGGAAGGGCAGAGAGAGAGGGAGAAACAGAATCTGAAACAGGCTCCAGGCTTCGAGCTGTCAGCACAGAGCCCAGCGCGGGGCTCGAACCCACAGACCGTGAGATCACGACCTGAGCTGAAGTCGGCTGCTTAACCAACTGAGCCACTCAGGTGCCCCTAGAAGGAGCTTAATAGGAAACTTAACTTTTTCTAGGGCACCTAAAGGATTTCTTTCTGCTCTGCATTTCCATTTACAAACAGCCTCTAAAATGCTCTTTTACTTTGGCTCATGTACAGGAAACACTTTAGGTCTCAGTTGTGGAATTCTCAGCTGACTTTTCATTATCTCGCCTGTTCTGTGTTTCAGAATCTCCATTTAGCATTCATTTTTACTCTCCTGCAGATTCCATGAATTTGACTATGCAGAACCTGACCGATTTCTAAGCTGGTCATTGACGGGATTACTCCCTAGCTTTGTTCTCTCCAGACAGGGCCAGCACTCTGGGACTTTTGCTCCTCCTGAGACTTCCACTCTGTTGGATGTTTTCAATTACTTTTTTACTTTTGGATGTACCGAGGTGCATCCTTTTCTGCTCTCAGAATAACTAGGAAAAGCCTCTGAAATCAAGAGGCGACTGGGAAAGATTTGATCATCACGATGTAATCCCCAAATCATAAAGTGACACAGTTTTAAAGCATTTATTCTAAATTCTCCTTACTAGGTCTACAATTTGAAATAAGTAATTTCAAATATGTTAAATTGTTTTTGGCCAAAGATATTTTTTTATTCTTTTTATGCATTTCTTGTGTTCAAAGCAAACAAAGAAAAGTGTGGGAAGTGTTTTGACTCCTATCAACGTCATCAAAGTGTTTATTAAACGTTCGATCTTGAATGGTGTCTTGGTTGTTTCAACAAATTAAATGTAAGCTCTCTCAGCCTTCTTAATATTTATAACTGAGGCAAAATTCATGCCATCTTGGGATTCTCCTGGCAGTGTCCCTTAGTGTCTTCTACCGTTGCCTTGCCTTTCTTTTTCTTCCTTCTGATTCTAAGGTGGGATATGTGATATTTAAAACAATAGGTATAGTAAAATATAGTAAGTGCTCAAGAAAATGCATGTGTAAAGAATCACGGAAATTTAGGGAATGGAATGACCAGGCTTTCTTTCCCCAGAGTTCAGTGAGAAGTTGAAGATCAAATTGAGCCTTAAAATATATGTGTAGGAATTTGCCAGGTGGACAAAAAAGATAGGGATTCTAAGAAGAGGTAATGGTGAATGATGACAGTATTAGTTAAGTTTCTCCAGAGAAACAGAACCAGTAAATTGTTCATTCATTCACTCACTCATTTTCTAATTGATACATTCATTATGAGAAGCTGGGGAACTCATGTGATTAGGAAAGAAGCTGAGAAATTTCACGATCCCCTGTCTGTAAGCTGGAGACCCAGGAGAGCCAGTGGTGTAATTTTAGTCCAAGTCTGAAAACCCTAGAACCATGGGAATCAGGGGTATAAATCCCAGTCCAAAGGGAGGAAAATGACCAGCTCAAGCAGGCAGGCAGGGAGTAATAAGGGCAAATTCTTTCTTCATCTGCCTTTTGTTCTCTTTAGGCCCTTTATGAATTAGATGATGCCCATCCACTGAAACCACTGATTCAAATACCAGTGTCATCTAGAAATGCCCTCCCTCATGGACCCTCTGAGAATTAGTGCTTAATTTGAGCATCCCTAGCATAGTCAGGTTGATACATAAAATTAACCATCGAAATGACCAAAGGTCTGAAAAACATACACCTGAAAAACAGTCCGTAGTTCGCTGTGACTAAACAACTTTGAAAATCCAGTCTTCTAAATGTTTTAGAAATGCCTGTGATCTTTCTCGAAATTCTCCATGATCTGAAAATCTTAGGGAGTTTGGTGGGTCCCTTGTTCTGTGCGACCTGACTGGTACCTTCGTTTCACCTTCTTCAGTCTCATAGAACTAAGGGAGCTCAGAAGTTGTACATGAATGTACCTAAGCATTTTTAAATTATTCAGGATGATTGTGAATTGGATGAGAAATCCTCTCTTATTTCTGGCTAGATGAAAACTTTATGTGGAAGTATGTAAATTGAGTTTCTTACATTCCTCAGCACAACTAATTTCTTCCCAGAGAAGGAAAAGACATATAATTTGAGAGCTCAAAGTAGAATGAAGAGTCATCTTTTTTATTAGTTATCAGTCCATAACCTTCCAGTCACCCGAAGTGCTTCTGAAACATTTCAATTACTCCTAAGTCTCAGCCCCCTAAAAATTCACAAAAATTATCTGACATCTTCTAGCCCTCCATTTAGAAATGGAGTTCTATGGTTATAATAGGTGAAGTGCTCCTCTGATATTCTCAGATTCAGTGAATGGTAGAGCTGAACATAACAGAAAATTATTGTACTTATTATTATAGAAATTTCCTTAATGGTTGATGAAAATTAAGTGAGAATAAGACAGTGACTCTTAATCATCACCAATGAATATGAGTCAACCAGAAAGTTAGAGGGTTGTGGGTGCTGTGGGTGTTGTGAGTGCTGTGGGTCAAACCAGTTAGCTTTGCTCTCTGCATGTTCTCACTCCTCTGTCATTCTAGACTCCCAAAGGAACCAGATCAGCTCCTAGGCCTGGGCCTGATGGAATTTTTGTGTATGACTCCTCCACAGGCTATGTCACCTCTAAAGACCAAATTTTCCATCTCTAGTGTAATCTAAAATAGGGTACGTGCGAATATAAATCAAAGATTCAAACCACTGTCTTTCTTTCAGAATCATGCACATAAATGGTTATCCATCAAGCCTCAATGTTTTTCTATTGGTCCTTCTTCCTCTATTAACACATTCCTTTTCTCCATCTGTTGCTTCTTTTCATCCGTCCATCCATTCTTTCATCTAGCCATCAAAATGTTTTTGTTTTCATCCAGCCATACATGAACACTTTCTGTTATCTTCAAGTATTTAATCATGTTCTACACTAAACAAAATTTTGGAATGAGGAAAAGGATAGCACATAGTTGCTATTGACCAAAACAAACAAAACAAAAAACCACCCACCAAAACTTAATTTTCTATTTATGTTAAGGTAATGACTCTACGTTCCCAATGTAAAAGTCTAAATGTTGAAGAAAAAACTTTCACTTTATAACTTATATATTTTTTTTAAGTTTTCAAATGACAAATGACTATAGGAAAAAGTTCAGAGATATATAAAAATATAAATATATAGAGATATATACCAAATACCAGTTATTTATAATCCTGCCATTTTGAAATAACCACCATTGTGTTTTTATTATAATTCCCTAAACTATTTTTTCCCTTTGGGCATACTAGAAGTTTAGAGTGTGTTTTGGAGACCTCCTGTATAAGGAGTTGGGAGGTGATTGTTAAACTGCAGGTTCCTGCGTGGCTCATTCCTTGGGCTGTTACATTACTGTCTCGGGTGATTGTTGTACATCTTGAAGTCAAAGAATCACTAATACACAAATATACTGATGTTTTGATTATATTACTTCATCCTTATTTACTTTTTTTCCCTGTTATAATATCTCCTTCTAAAGTCTCAGCTAATAGTCTACCTGCAGAGAAATGACTTCAGATGTTTTCACTCATTACATTCAGTTTATATTTGGTTTTTAATCAAAGTGCAACACACAGCTCAATAAAAATGGCACTTTACCATAGCTAATGCTTGCCTTGAATCCCTAGAAACATTATAAAGACCACAGATATTATACTAGACTTCCATATCCTGCTGTAAAAATCACAGACGCATCTGCCCAGTAATAGCCTGCTACGGGGAGGGCATCGTCAAACTTCCTCCATCCTTTCTTCACCGAGAAGCACTACAGTGGCTTCTTGGTCCTGGAGTTTTGCCTTTCGGGTTATTGCAGTCCAACCTAGAAACAGAGGAGATGATACAAATGGCAGTTGGTAACTTCAGAGGCAATGAAATATTTGAGAAAAACATGAGAATATTTGTTGATTGTCTTTTGAAAATTTCTTCAGTTCATGCCAATGACTTGACTCCCTGGAAATCATTCTCATAAAAGAAAGGCAGGCAATACCATGGTGTGTCTGATATAGTATTTTGTGGAAGTGTTGGGGAATAGTAAAATCAGCTGACTGCTTCCTCTACTGATGACAAAGAGATCATTCACTTTTTAAAAATTATTATTATTGAAAAGGCAGGGCCAAGTTTTTCCTTGGGTGCCATTAATATACAGTTGACTTTCTATCTTTACCTGCTAGAATTTCTATCTTCATGTATCACCTTCACAATATTCAAAGAACTGCTTCTCTGGGTCTGAGTAATGAAACGCTAGCTTTAAGGAAACGAATAGATTGTACCGAAGTAAATTGATACAGAAATTTTTGTAGCAATGTGTTGACTCCATGCTAAACACTGAGCACGGGAAAGCTTCATAGAATTTTTTCAGTTAAAATGTTAATACCGTGTCTCATCTCTTGATTAAATTGTTTACTTATGTTTATCTACTCATTTATTGTCTTTCTCCATCATTAGAGTATAAGCATTGCCTCCCCAGTACCTACTATGTTTGGCACATCATAGATGCAGGAATATACCCTCAACCCGATCTTCCAGGCATCGTGGGGAAGAATTATTTCTGGGTCATTGGTTCTGTGCTCCTGCTGAAGGCGGTTCCCAGTGTTCCACTTCCTTGTTGGAAAATCTTACGCTTCGTTTCAAATAAAATCTGCTGTCAAAAGCATATCATTTAAGGTCCTCAAGGGATCAAGCTCTAAATTTCTTACCTACTCTCATATGCCATATTTTCATATATGTATTTTCCCATGTCTAGGCATTTGCATTTGCATCTCCTTAACTTAAGCGCTCCTCATTGCTCTTGAAATCCTACTTGGAGTGTATGCCTAGTCTTGATTTAAAAGTCCTTCCCTGATTTCCCTGGATGGAAGGAGCTTTTGAGCCTTTGAAATGTCAACAGCTTTTATAACTGTATCAGGGCACATCGTGTGATGTCTTCCATCATTTTGTCATCGGCTGGTCTTGTGTGTGTATTTTCTCTGATACTAGATGATTAACTTGAGAGAAATAACCATGTCCCCCACTCAACAAAGTACAAAATAAGTGCTCAGTATTTATTTATTGAAGAAATGACTGAACATTTGGAAAAAAGAAGCATGGAACAGAGGCTTTATTATATTTACGCAGGAGTAAGAAAAACACAGTATTTTCCAGAGTAAGATATCACCTCTCAACAATGCAGGACTATCTTCTCTTATGCATCTTATGCTATGATTCCCTGTGTATTTCTAGTAGTTTAGGAGGTAGATATTATATATATCTGTGAATTATTCTGAAAGGTTGAATGCCTTGAATAAGATAAGTACCATAGACCAATAAAAAGTTTATTTCCAGTAATTAAATTATTTTTAAAAATAATATCTCCTTATGCAGGTTTATTCAGTATTTCTAAAATTCTTTGACTATGCTTATCAAAACTGGTAGCTCTTGAAATTCATTTTTCTCATTGTAGAATACAAGCCAATTTAGAAACTGTAAAATTTCTATGGCGGGAAAGATATTTTCTGAACTTAGAGTGTACACCGAATGGTTATGAATATAGATTGAATATATGTACTAGAAAAATTTATGAAGCAGTTTATGTGATTTTGATGTGTATCCTCTAAATCTTCTGCAAATTATAGGTGAATTGTGAGAGCATTTTCAATAAATAGAATAACCTATGGTTGGTTCTGAACATAAAGCAAAAGACTGTTTTGATAACTGCATGGGTAATTGGGCCAAAGTGGGCTATTAAAGAGTAAGCTTGGAATGTTTATTATTCCATTTCAATATTTTGAGATCGTTGTAATGAATGACAACAGTGTTTGCCTGTGGATCATCTGCAATCACTGCTAAAGACAGAATTTGAGATTCAGTGGATGGTCCTGTATGATTCAGACACCATTTCTCCATTAAAAATTATATTTTTAAGAACATTTTTATGTCCGCCAGGAGCAGGCGGGTAGAAAATGTGGTTTTTGAAAGGATTCCCTGAAAATATCTTTTCTATTGCTTGTCATTTAGATTTCTTACCTGCATGCCAAGCCTTTCAACATATCATTGGTGATGAGTTCAGCTGTAATTATCCTGAGATATGTATCTTCCTGAATTAAATTCAAATAGAGGTATGAGTGGCTGATAACTGACTCCTGGGAGTGACTTTTGACCACAGAGAGTATAGACAAGACATAAGAGGAACAAGGAATTTGGGAGAGTGCTGCACAGCATGGTGAGAAGACAGAAAAGCGATCCAGCGTGTGCAAAGACGAGCACTGCCTTCTCAAATGTTCTCAGGGGCACAGAGCTCCACCTCCAGACATTGTCATGAAACTGCAGGCGGTGCATCAAGGAGACTGAGGGGATCCTGTGATTCAGGTATAATGAGGCTTGTGACGTTTTGTTTATACATCCGTAGAATAGGCAGCAGAGTAAAGGAGAGAATGGTTAGAGGATAGCATAAGGAATGAGCCACCACCAATTTGTAGGGAAATATGGTGTAGGCACTTATTAGGATTAAGTGGCAACAAATTAGTGTGTAAGACTCATGGCTCCTGCTTCAGGGTGCAGATTTCCTGACTTTCCCTCCTTTTTTTTTTTCTTTCCATTGAGTGTAAGTGAAATACATATCAATGACAGGATGTCAGTCTGCATCTGGAGAAAGTTCTATAGCTAGCCAGATTCTCAGTGACAGTCAAATAAGCATCTGGTTAAATTCTTTTCATCGCAACTGTTTTTGTCCTTTTAAAGAACCTGTCTCAGAATTTCTTTCCTTTCACAGATTCCCTGTGCACATTTTTTACTCTTAGCAAAATTATTTTATTCCTAGTCACTTATTATTTTTTTCTGCTGATATGTGTAACTTACAAAGCACGACATTAATTACCATATAGTTTACTTAATGAGTTCTGAAAGTTGATAATAAAATACACAAACAAAAGTAAAAAGAAAATAAATAAAATCTTCCTATTTGCAGCAGCAAACAGGGAACAGCACTGATGTCAGCATGGTTGGTTTTGATTGTGGCCCGATTGACCTCATATCAATTGGTGGCTGACATTAAGACGAGAATATTTTATGGGAGCCCTTCTGACAGCTAAATGATATTATGAGTTTTATGTTTTACATAGTTCATTAGAGAAATGAATATCTGACAAGGTCTGCATCAACGAATTCTGCAAAGGGAGGAATAATGGTCCTTTCTAACAATGGCTGATGATAAAAGCTCTTTCTTCAGTTAGCCTATAGTACCTGGTCCATGGAGCTTGCCAGGCATGTGTGGAGACACTATTAGTCTATCTCTAAGAAGTATTAGGCTTTTGCAGGAATATCAACTCTAATGCGTAATTCTCCATTTAATATTGGTAATAACTTATTCATTAAAATTCCTTCTTATTTTAGTGCTTAGAAGAGGACAAGCTGAAGTAATCAAAAATTTCTCATTAAGTTTATCGTAGGCTCCATATGGATTCTCTATGAAATGAGAATACCAACTGAAGTGCAACCCCACAACCATGACCCTGGCCTTTTGGCAGAGTCTCTGCATTGAAAAGAGTGTACCTAAGTCTCTGTGTGTCAGGTAACAAAGAGTTAACTGCTTGAGTTGTCAGCCCGGTGGGAGTGCCGGTAGGGCTGCATTTGAACAGTCTTCCAGACAGGGTTCCTTACTGTTCTCTAAATGTACCGTGCTCATTACTGTGGGTAATGATTAGAAAATGAGTGTGGAGAGTAGGGAGCGTCTACAGATCTTCCGAGACTCCTATTAAAGTTCCTCCTCCATTGTTAAACTTCTGATCATTCCAACCCCTGATCTCTCCATACTCTGAATGCCTACAACACTCATTATCGCATCCTCTCATTACGGCTTCTAATTGTGTGCTGTCTCTATCATTTTCTAAGTGTTTCTGGCATCCCGTGTTATATTGCTTATGCCGAGTGGGAGAGATCGCCCCTTTAACTTCTGTCTCCTCTATGGGGTTAACCAGAAGGCCATCCCATTACTTCATTAAATTCTAGTCCTGTTGAATAAATGAGTTGTAACCACTATTAAAGATTGAAACAGTTTAAAATTAATGTTTTGTTTTTATGAGCAAAATGGTAAAATGGGCTGGTTATTATTAAACATCTGATGGAGTGGATAGACAATGAGTTATAACAAAGGCAGCACTTTTCAAACTTCAAGAGCGTAAGAAAGAAAACATATATTTTTTAAAAAGTTTATTTATTTATTTTGAGAGAGACACAGCATGAGTAGGGGAGGGGCAGAGAGAGAAAGAGAGAAAGTATTCCAAGCAGGCTTCACACTGCCAGCGGGGAGCCCAATATGGGGCTTGAACTCAGGAACCATGAGATCATGACCTGAGACAAAACCAAGAGCAAGACGCTTAACCGACTGAGGCACCCAGACAACCCAAGAATACGTATTGTTAAAATATAGTGAGTTCTGTTTGGATCAATAGGAAACGATGGTTTTAAATACTTTTCATTTTTAGTTCTTTTTCTTTGAAGCGTTTGAAAACAATGTCTGCCTATCTGCTACTCGGGGTGTTTTGAAATACTCTAAGTTGATAAAGCCAGTGCCTTGAGAAGTGGTGGACTACTTGTACTTCTTTGATAATATCTTCTTATTCTCACAGAAAACCTTAAGCCAATTTAAAAGCATGGAGAAGTTGGATTGAACTTCAGGTAACAGAAGAAAATAAAGCATAAAACATTAGGTCAACAGAAACGTATCACAGTGTGTCACCTCCGGACCGACAAACTGGAATGGAGATTTCTAAGCCACATGTCAGCCCCTTCTTTTAGTCCGAGGACATAGCAGTAATTACAGAGGGATTCTCTGTGTCACTGGCATCTAACCATGTGACCTTTGGGTGCTTTAATTTTCTTAGCTTCAAAATGGAGTCCATGCCTCCTATATTTCATTTATTCACTCACTAAAACATGTTTTTCTGGTCCCACTTTGTGCTAGGACTCTTTCTAGGCATTAGAAGATCCCAGAGACAAAAAAGATAAAGCCTTTATTTTCATGAATCTTACATTCTAGTGTATTTTTTGTGTGTATACATATTGAGGGAGTGGGTAGGTTGCGTTAAGATGTACAGAACATCCAGAATACACGCATTCAATAACAATAACTGTGATTTATTGAGGCACTACTATACACAGGGATTTTATACATTTCATAACACAATAGTCCATATTTGAAACATGACGAAACTATTTGATTTGATAAGAATTAAATGATTTCCAAAAGCTCTCCAGTGATACAACCTGGATTAGATATTTGCCTGCCTATATATATTTTCTCTTTCTCCCAGCATCCCCCTTTATGACATATAACTACACTCATTATGGATTACCAGGTTTATAGCATGCGTAGGTGTTTTTAGGAGCTATAATCCCATATGTACCAAAATAAATTTTTATAATGAGCTGTAAACGATGGCTTCATTTTGGTGGAAACCATGCATATCCAGAGCATTCTCTCCCCTGCCTCTGGCAGGTTCCCTAAACTCAAAATTGTTTGGAATGAATATGCTGGGTTATAGGAAGGTCCTTTGGTCTTATTGTTTACTTTTGATTATCCAGGAAGTATTTTTGTCAATTCACATTCCTTTTGCTGAGTTAGTCTTTTAAGGACTGGCTTCAGCCTCAGCAGAAATGAGTTATCTGCTGTGTAAGTCTTGTAAAATTCATGTTTTATTGCCATAAACTCAAGCGATACGTTTTCAGCAGGGATACCAGAGGACTTCAGGTTCGCCGCAGTGAAGTGGGCACGGTTTGCAAAATTTCCCCTTTTCCTCAAAGGAGACGTGCTCTGGTGGGTAGTGCTATTCAGCCTGGCCTGGAGGAGGTACTACCAGGTTTCCAGAGCTTCCAAACAGGGGATACCCAGTTTTTGTTTTTGTTTTTGTTTTTGGTTTTTTATCTCAACCCCTTATCCTGAAACTACCTATATAATTACAAAAAGTGGCTCCAGCTTCTCTGATCATCTTGCTGCAGCTACAATTTGTTTCTGACACCAGTATTTTCTTGCCACATTATCCACGGGTCATGTGATAACATGTAGGCATTCCATATGCATTGCACGCACGAAAGTATGACCAGACTGTATGCATGGTGCTATTAGTGATTTTTTTCCTGTTATGCAAAATGTAGCAGAAATTGAGTGCAGCAAGCCTGGGGAAGACCTCCAACACAATAAAGACTTTTACTTTGTTTACTGCTCAGGTAATCACTTTTGATAGCCATCAGTTGCCTAATTGACAGTCTGATGAATGGCAGGCAAAAACCTATGTTCAAATTAAAATGTATTAAGCTCCTACTATGTGCAAAGCATTTAATTAGGCACTTACTGCATAGATACATGATCGAGATACAAACATTTCAAAAATTAAGAAAAAGGAAAAAAAAAAGTTTGGATCCAGTGCTGTATGCTTTATGAGGCAGGAACTTGCTCTTAGAATATGGCACATGGTAGGGTTTTGATCTATTTTAATGAAATGAATAAAGCATAACATTAGAATTCAAATCTATGAATTTTAAATGTACGAATGGTAATGATTAATTCTCTAGAAATTTAGGTAAAGGAGTGATGCAGTCAGGCCTAGAAAAACTTAATATAACAATACTGTCTGTCTGTCTGTCTTTGAAGTTTGCATAGTGTTTCATATTTATAATTTTATTTTTATCTTTCTAACATTTCTGGGAGATAGGTGGTGGGGACACATATTAGTCATTTTGCAGATGGCAAACAAGACAATCAGTGTAACTAACTCTAGGGACAGAAAACTTTTCCCTTCTTCCTTTTTAGTTCTTTGGCTGGACTAATAATTAAACTGAGGTGAGACAGATTGAATAGGAGCAAAACAAAATTCGCACATATGAGAGCCCCATACAAATGAGACACTCCAGCAGTCAAGTAACTGAGGCCTACGTACCACCCTGAGCTACAGGAGAAGGGGTGGGGTGTGGAGGTTCAAAGCGAAGGAAGACAATTCACAGGATGAGGAGAAGAGCAAATGCTTGGTAAACAGATGTTTGTCATACCACGCAGGTAAGTCTTTCTGATATAAACCATTCTCCCTGGGGCGCCTGGGTGTCTCAGAAGGTTAAGCATCTGGCTTCAACTCAGGTCATAATCTCATGGTTCCTGAGTTCAAGTCCTGAGTCAGGCTCTGTGCTGACAGCTCAGAGCCTGCAACCTACTTCAGATTCTGTGTCTCCCTCTCTCTCTGCCCCTCCCCCACTTATGCATGCTCTCTCTCTCTCTCTTTCTCAAAGATAATAAAGATTAAAAAAGTAATAAAAAAATTAAACGTCTCTGGTAACAGCTCTCTTCCTGGTACAGGTTTCTTGCCTCAATTCTTTTAGGCTTAATTAAGTGAGAGGTAAAAAGCTCTTCCTGAGCCTGCTGGGCCCCAACTGTCTTCAGCTGGAAATAATTCACGTGGCAGAGCGGCATATTCTGGGGTGGTGCATTCTGCCCCCCCTTATAATTTCCAAATGTCATAGCTAGTACATGGCAAAGTTGGGACTCGGACTCAACTTTTGTTGTTCTCAGCTCACGTTCGTTGCAGCACAATACGGTATCCCCTTCCACTTTACTAGACACCAGTAGTAGTGTTTCACCCAACTGGTACAGGAGCTCCGGACACAAGTTGCCTTTCTTTGCTCTCCTAGAATCTGGAGGAACCTGTGTGAAGTTTTTCTTCCAGTCTTTCAGGCGCTTGTCTCCAAACACTTGAAGTGTATACCTTCAAAAGAGAATTTATGTTAATCGATGACAGTGATCAAAGAATCCAAATGGTTCTTTCTAGACACTATTGGGTAGTTTAAATTAAATATTTGTGGGTTGAGTGAGGAGGACCATAGGTGGGGGGTTGAAAGGGAGAACATGGGTAAGAATAAAAATTAGACAGGTCATGCAAGTTATACAGTCATTCATTCACGAATGATTCCTGGGCAGCAACTGCATAAACTACGCTGAGGGACCCGTAGCCGCCCTGGTTAGCTTGCCTGCCCATACAAATTGTCTCCTAAGTGTGCTTCAGTCCATATGTTAGAGCACATTTCTGGCAAGAGTGCTTTCTAAATAGCAGTCTTCGTTTTAGGGGACTGGAGCAGATTTTGCAGGTGCTAACCCGCCTTGCGCCCCAGGGCAGATGTATTACTCTGCAACAAGAAGTTGACGCTTAACCTCTGCCTGGCCTCAAAAGCCACTCGGTGGTAGAAGTCAGTGATTTCAGCTATTTCAACCTAATGTACCTTCAAGCCTCAAGGCTGCCTTGCTCGATCTCCTTAATATCATCTTTTGTGCAAAGTCAAGCCCCTTAACAGTCTGGCAAAGATGCCGGACTGATAGAATTCCGATGTTCCCTTTAGAGGAATCACTCTGTTCCCTAGTGAGGTGCACGGGAGGGACTGAGACAGTTGTGCATGTCGTCAGATCAGACTAGTCCCAGAATAATTGTCCTTGCTGCCTTGTAGTGCATGCAAGTTGTTCCTTTTCATTTGACAAAACAAAAGGGATATAAGCCAAGTTCGTATTCTATAGGCTTTGGCCCTGCAGACCTGGAGATTTCAATAAGAAAGATAATTATTTGGAGATGATTCAAGGTGCCCTTTTCTGTGCATTTGACTCAGAGGTCTGTTTCAATAAAATGAACAGAACTTTCTAAATTACCTAACTTTTTCTCTTCTACTTTGCCCCATATTTCTATTCAAATCATTTCAAACAAGGATTTTCTTTCTTTTCTTTATTTTTAAAAATTTTACCATTTTTATTCATTTTTGAGAGACAGAGACAGAGCACAAGCAGGGGAGGGGCAGAAAGAGAGGGAGACACAGAATCCAAAGTAGGCTCCAGGCTCTGAGCTGTCAGCACAGAGCCCGATGCGAGGCTCAAACCCACGAACCATGAGATCATGACCTGAGCTGAAGTCAGATGCTTAACCAATTGAGCCATCCAGGCGCCCCACAAACAAGGATTTTCAAAGTAATGTGGCTTTTCTGGTTTCAAAGTCATACTCTAACATTCCTGACATGACTGCTTTGGAATCTCTAAAATTCACCAATAAATTGCATTATTAATCTATTTGTCCTTTGTTTTTAAATATCATCCCTGGGACAATGGGACCTGTCCCTCCCTGTACATATGCTTTAGTGTTCTCCTCTTCTCATGCTGTGTGCCCCATGATGATTTTCTCTTCTCTTATTCTTCCTGTAGGAAAATCACTTGTGTTTTTTGTAATGTTTCCTGACATTTCAAGTCTTAGCTCTTCTCACACTGTGTCACTCATAAATATACTTTATAACATACACTACCATTGACCATTTTATATGAGTTTGGTCTGCTTTGCAGCTGGAATATCAGCTACGTTCATTGTGCATTTGTTCACAGGAGAGCCACATGTTTATGGAGCATGGGAGCGGGTTGTCTGGCCCAGGCCTCTTCCTTCATGGTTGAGGAAACTGAAGCCCAGTGATCTAGTTATGGAAGCCTAAGTCCACCACCTTATGCGTCAAAGGTGTTTCATAAGGTGTTGTAGATGTATTGACTTCTCCAGTGCATACTCAGCGGTCTAAAGCAGCTCTTTTTTTGCTTTGTAAACACTGGTAGCATGTTAGTGAAATGCTATTAGTAATAATATATATGTATATTTTTATTTAATATTATTATTTGTCAACATACACACGTACACGCACAGACACAAGCACACATTTTATTTTCTCCTCGGTCAGAAGGACCGACTGTCTCATCTGCAAGGCCCCAGACTTTTTCATTTCTCCCTCCACCAAGAGAGATGCCTCTGCATAAGCTGACCTTAGAACACCCAGGAGAAGTCCTGGTGTGTGTGTACACACCTGCACGCACATACGGTGCGCATATCTCTACGCACACATACACACAAGATTTAGGGCTCCATAACACTTGAAAAGTAGTACTCAGTTATTTGGTCCTAATGCATTTAAGCAAAATAGTCCTCTTCTCTATGTTAAAATTATGAGGAATCCATCAAATGTCCAAGTTTTTTAGAAAAATGTCATGGAAGGTGACCATGTTAAACAACATTATCATTAAATGTTATTACAACGTTAAGTATTATTAAAGTCAAACTTCGGATTGAAGTTTTAAATCAGTAATAAAATCATTATTTCATATAATTTCTGCTTCAGTTGATAAACTTCAATTAAAACAATTCAGGGGGAGGAATTATTTGGGAGATGTGAGTTAGATTCCTGGCTCATTGACCAAACATTATGGACTTTAAATCAGCAAGATTGATTTGGGCTTAGAGTTGAAGCTGTGATTTTTTCTTTGTTGTTATGTCAAGAGTAAGAACTCTGCTGAAGGTGTGTGTTTTTTTTTTAATCTTTGAGCTATTTTTATTTCAAATAGTATAACATTTCAATATTAGTGAGAGATTATGGAATTGATTTTTTACAGTTTTCTGTTTAGTTATACTATAAAGTGGATAACTTAGAACTGATTATCCCTGTATTTAACAGTTCTATTCATAAGGCTATCATTTAGAGTAAAACATTTTTCTGATCTCTATTGTATAGGTATACAGATTGATCCTGAGAAAAATGCCAGAGACCCATATTTTTAGGTATCATTTTCTTAGAGACTAGTATGGGTAACTTTCCACAAATTAGTGAATTCTCATTGCTTTAGGTTTTGAGAATGTGCATGCACACGATGCCTAGGTGAGGCATATACACGTGCCTACTTAAGATAGGTGTTGACTGTTCTGGTTAATTAAGGCAAAATATTTCAAAATTTCTCATAAATCAAGCTGTTCATATTTATTAGGTCAACTTAGTCCTTCAGAAGAAAAGATCGCACTTCATTCACTTCCATCAAAATATTTGGACCCCTATCTTTGCTTTCAGAATCGGACTACTTCTGGGATATAGTGCAAGAGAGGGTATTCATTCCAGTAAGTTATCACACCTAGAATTTTCCTCAAGGCCTGGAACCTACTGGTTGTAATTCATTCAGTTTTGGGGAATCTGCATTGAATTCCCCATCCCTCTTCCCCATCCCTCTGACATAGGAGAATTTTGGAATTTAATCTCGATTTAGAGATCAATACTTAGATTATATCTATACACACACATGCACACAAGATTTGTAGCTTCAAATACTATAATCTAATACTTAGATTATAACCTGAACATTTTATAGCAAAAGTAGGACCTTTGAACCTTACTTCTTTTGAGTTTTTACCTTTGGGCTCTGGAATTGGCATGGACTCACGAAGACATAGGATCTTGTCCTGGGAGTACAACTACCATTAGGAGATAAACTGGTAGAGAGACTAGTCACAAGGTCTTTGGAAGTAAATGCTAAGATGGAATTTGTGATGTGTTTATGAGGAATTTATACTTGTGAAAAAAAGTGGAAGGATGGAATAGGATGAAAGAGAGAAAGACGAATTTGAGGGAGGAGTAGCAAAGCCCTAGCCTAGCTAGTAAAGAGGTCTGGAGGGAGTATGATCCATCAGAGTGTTAGATGTTGGGCTGTCACCTCCCCCACTTGCTGGATGTGGTCTACCCTAGAAAGCAGTCGATCTTGAGCCAAGTGGCTCTGTGCAGCTGAGATAGACCCAGGTTCTGGCCCTGGAAGGAACTGTCAAGTGGTCTGCTGACTGTTAGAGTAAGCAGCCAGTTAGGCTTTAACTGGATGCCTAGAAGCAGCAAAAGGGGAGTCAGGGTCAGTTATCAGGGAAGTCCGATACCTACCCTGGTAGCACTCCATAAACAAAGTCACAAGAAGTGGGATCAAACCAGACAGACCCAAGACAAAGCCAAAGACTCTGAACAAGTAAGGGAGAAAAGGTGGGAAACCCTGGTCCCAAAGAAACCCCCTACTCAAGTAATGAATATTCCACCCCTCTCCTGTTGACAACTGTCAACAAGGGATAGAAACCCAAACCCTGGGGTGCACAGCTGTCCCTTCGGCTCATCCACTGTCACATCTGGAGAGTGTACTCACTTTAATGAACTCTTCCAGTTGCATCAGTTACATTGTATCCAGTCTGTCCTTGAATTCCTTCTTGTGACCAGACTAAGAGACTTTGGTGACATCACAGGAACAAGTTGGGCAGAAGGGGGCCGGGGTCGGGGCCACCTGGTGAAAACTCCATTTCTGCAGCTGGGCAACAAGGGTCATATCTTCTAAGTCTACCACTCTTTCTTTGATCTGAACTTTCCATAAATGAGGTCTGCTTAATTATTGAACAGATCTGCTAATCTTTTGCTGTGCCTTGTAGAACTCAGATGATTCTACAGCTTAGAAATGGAGGAGCTGACAACTTAGACCATAAACTGTAGTACTCCAGAAGCATAGTTCTTAAGGTGACCGTAAGGTCCGGAGAGATGGCGTGGGTTAGTCAACATTAAATATCTTGTTAGGCTCAGGACAAAGATTAGATCCAAGAAGTGTTGGATTGCAGCCCAAACTGTATTCTACTTCTAATGTCACTGCATTTTAAAGCTCTCCTAAAAATTATTTTTTTCTTGATGTTTTGATCATAATTGTGAATAAGATTTATTGTAATGGGAAGTGATGCCTTGGGGTATTTCCTAAGCTGCTATTTACTTCAGTGATGGAGGGAATGGTGACCTCTAGAAAATTGATAAACAGCTGTATATGCTTGAAATATTCATTTAAATTGTTTCTCTTCTGAAGAATATTCTCTTAAATAAAGAGCCATTATAATAATTAGCACTCCAATGTACAAAAGGACACCATTAACAAAAGAAAATTACTATACATAATAAATTAACATATCAAAAGATCACAAATTGTTCTTTAAAAAGCATAGCCCCTAAAGGCATGCATAAACAATTAGCAGTGAGGTCACACTAAGGTTAATAATGTGTTCAGGTTATAGTTTGAGATTTTAAAAAAGGGTGTGTTTCTCAGGACCAGGTTAACCAATCTTACTCAAATAGAAGGGAAATAGAGTTTCTGCCACTAAACACTACTTTCTAGCCCTAGACAATCTCCTTTTTCCGCATGAATCAAGCCCTAAGGAAAAACTAGTTCTGATAAAATGTCTTTGTCAGTTTCAGTGCACACTAGTGCTTTGTGATTTATTTGGGGACATTCTGCCTTTTTGATAAAATAATCTTCTTTGTTATTAAAAGTCTGTTAGGAATTCAATCTCACATTTCAAAATCTGAGTGAAGAGAGGTCTAGGACTCAAAGCAGAGCAAAGTTTAGGGTTAGAGCAGTTAGGATGCTGAGGTTCTGATTTAAAAGGGTATAGACTTAGGCTGTAGGATTCCAGGTGGGCTTGGGTCTCAGGACCCAAGTTCCAGTGGACTGAAACTGGAAGAATGTAGCCAGATATAATGGGATTGTATTCTAACCTACTTGTTTTTTGGAACATAGTGTTCATGATAATTAGAAAATAAGGTGGTATTTTATTTTATTTATTTTTGTTGTTTATTTTTGCTTTTGGTATGAACTGATCAATAGTGGTAAGTGTAACTTAAAATTTGATCCAATTTTAAATTAAAGTAATATGGAGTAAAACCTTGGTTTGCGAGCACAATTTGTTCCAGAAACATGCTTGTAATCCAAAGCATTTCTATATCAAAGCAAATTTCCCCATAAGAAATAATGGAAACCCAGATGATTCCACAACCACAAAAGATTCATATAAAAATGATTATACTACTGTAATATAATATAAAATAATAAAGAAAATACAAAATATAAAGAAAAATTAACCTGCACTTACCTTTGAAAACCTTTGCAGCTTGTGTAAGGGAGACAAGAGAGAGGAGGGTTATTGTGTAGGATGATTTTTACCATCAGTAACAGATATTGGCTACCATGCAGTGTTGGTAAACTCTTGTCATACATTGAATTTAATGTAACTGGCAATAAGGCAACAGAGGAAAGGGTCTCTATTGCAGGCAACCTGACTTAGAACGAAGCAAAGCATTCCTAAGCTTACCTTTGAATAGAAAAACAAAAGACTGTCCATAGGTGCTTTGAAGTGACAAAAAAAACACTAGTGCCAGTTTTGGGCATCTCCACTGATTTTTGCCAAACACCGTGACCTGAGACCGAGTATCCAAGCATGGGAGACAATCACCCACAATTCGCAGCCACAGAGTGAGAGAGAGAGAGAGAGAGAGAGGGAGAGAGAGAGAGAGGACCATTGGCTTAGTTGTGATCATGGGATGTTTGGCATTATGTATTACTCATATTGCAAGACATCATTTGTTTTTCACGTTAAAATATATTAGAAATGTTGGTTCATCTTACAGAACACTTGCAGAACAAGTTACTTGCAATCCAAGGTTTTACTGTACATTTAATGTTGATCTGAAAATAATAAAGAGCTGCAATGAGAAGCAAATGAGCATTTATTTGGGATCCAAGGATTGCAGTTTGGCAAGTACAGATTCAAGTGGAAACTTAGTGTCCTGCTTGTAGGGTAAAATCAATGGGTTTTTATGAGGAAAAGAAAGGGGGATAATTACATGAGTTGAAGATAAGAAATAAAAAGTTTTCGATGGATGTTAACAAGCTAAACTACTCTGTGTTATACATTGATGGATTACTGATTCTGTCTTTAGAATGTTCACAACCATCAGTCTTGTGATCAGGATGGCTGTTCTCCTACTGACTTCTCAGTCAGCTGCATGAAATGCTTGCTGTTTGCCCAGTTCAAAAGTTTTGGCCCGGTTCAAAGAGAGATGGGTAGGACAGATTTTCTGCAGTGGGTGCTCTGGCTCTAGTCACGTCGGTTTCTCACATTTTCCCTGTTTGATCTTGATCTTTCTGTGAACGTCCAGTTGATCAACCAGTAGAAGGCATTGCTGATCGACTGTTAGGCAGTGTTGATCATCCATCAAGCATTATTGATCCCTTGTGGTCAGGAAGGCTCATTCCCAGTGTGTCATGTCCCACTTAGGAGGGAAAGTGATTTCCTTTGGAGTCTTAAGCCATATTTGAGCAGTAAGAGTGCCAGAAGAGAGAAAGCCTCTATCATCAAGTTCTTCTAAGGCCAAAACGCTTCTGAAGTTTCTGGAGTTTCCTTATGTGATGTCACATAAACTTTAGAAATCATTTCAAAACACTGAGTAACCATTGTCTGGTTTGTGTCTTTATGACATTGAACTATACAAAGGAGACAAAGTTCCACAATGATGAAAATTCCAGTAATAATAAACAAAATGCTGAGTTCAATTTGGAATATTGACCTGAACCAGGAAGCAATTTCTGAGGGCAGCCAGCTAAATGATCAAAGAACTATGAGGTTATCAGTGGGGACTGCATTTAACATCTGATTTGTGCCCGGATTGTATCTAGTTCTGTTACTGCTCTGCCAGAGGTATTTATCCAAATACAATCAAATATAAATATTACAGAAGAAACTTCACCTTGATCAGCTAGGATGTAGTCAAGTATGATTCTGTTATCTAATACAATTCATATAAGTGAGTGTAGAGACTTTTTGAGGGTGGCCATTGCTTTAGCAATATCTCCTAGAGTTTTAGATAGATTTCTGATTGTGTATTCATTTACTGCTGTGCCTACCCAAAGAAAAAGTAATCTTCCAAACCTGGCAGCTTAATTTTTTTTCTTTTTACAGATAGCCTTCTTCAGGTCCTTGGACTGAGAGGTCAGGTGAGGAGTCTTAGGAGGAATCCAAATAAGCCTCACTCACTATAAAGGTTCAACAACACAATTTATACACAAAGTTAAGGGAGGAAAGGCAGAGAGATTAGCAATTAAATGCAATGAAGGATCTCCAGATTCATGTACATTGAGGCTTCTGATGACAAATCCAACAGTCTGTTAAATTTTTTCCATATATAAGGGGTTAGAATAGGTGGACAATGAAATTGTCCTTCAAGGCAGAAACTAAGAAGAAAAAGGAAACAATAGCTATTATAACAAATGTCTGGCCTACCGTATTATTCACTAGATAGGGAGGGACTGATTAAAATATATAAAGAAAATAGACTGAATAGTTAGCATTGTAGTCATAATATGTTCTGCAAACTCAAGACTTTGTATAGTTTTCAACATCGGTAAGGTAGACCTATTTTAATAGGGCAGTTACCATACAGGAAATAAGGAGTCATAGTATTTAAAAAATATATCAGGGGCACCTGGGTGGCTCAGTTGGTTAAGCGTCCGACTTCAGCTCAGGTCATGATCTCACAGTCTGTGGGTTTGAGCCCCATGTCGGGCTCTGTGCTGACAGCTCAGAACCTGGAGCCTGCTTTGGAATCTGCATCTCCCTCTGTCTCTGCCCTCCACCCCCCGCTCACACACTCTCTCTCTCTCTCTCTCTCTCTCATAAATAAACATTAAAAATATATATATATATCAGTAATCTGGGGGTATGTCAAAATGTTGAGTTATCAAAATGTAAGGAATTTTCCAGTATTATAAACAGTTCAAATGTGAAAAGCATTAAGAGCAGAGTCAAAATAATGTCTCCACAAGGAATTCCAGTGGTTTCCTAAGTTCCTGGCTCTACGTATTTATGGTAAACATTCCATAATATTTGTAAACATAAACATTCTGTGAACAGTCTAGAATGCTTGACTGTTCCACAAAATGATCCTGGAAGTTTCTCTTTACCTTAAGCCATCCATTGGTCTCTATGCCATACCCCAACCCTGCCTGTGACGCATGGCTCATTTGTCTGTCAATTTCTTCTTCGTGGACTTTCATCCTCAGATTCAACTGTAAATTCTTAACCATGAAAGCAGAGAGCACACTACAGATTTAAGCAACAACTTATTACGAATATGTAGATCCTGGGAGAAATTACAGTAGATTAACTTAGTAATTAAGTAGATTAACTTAGTAGTAACTTAGGCTACTCAGGCCAAGTCTAGGTTCATCTTCGCAATACTTGTGAAATGTGCTTTCTTCACTGATCTTGACCTAATAGCGTTTGGGAGGGCCAAATGACCTTCTTCCTTTTAGTGAGAGTTTATATTACCATGTGTGTGCTACCTTGATGTGAGACCCCATCCAACCATAAGACTCCAGGATGAAAAAAAAAAAAGCTCTGTTATTACTTTTAACTAAGGTATCCATCTCCCAAATCATTATTTCCATTGCTTCATTGGCATCTGCCAAGTAATATTAATCATGATACTTATATTGATTTGAAAGAAATCACCCATGTGTTGTGGACTTGAGCCATAGCCATAAAATAAAATAGCTCTGCAGCAGTCCGTTTTGAGTAATCAATCTTAGGTAACCTTACACTTAGGATGACATTCCAACCCATGTACTACTGCCGATTCAATTAAAGTCTTTTTTTACATTGGTCATGTAGCGACCTGTGGTCTTCCCATTCTTAGCTTTGAATATCCTGCAAACTACATCTTAGAGACATATGCACATATATCTTTATGGAAAAATAAATTATATATACATATATTTGTCCAAATGCTTACTAAAAAAAAGAATTATTTTTTTCCCAACTAATAGTAGCAAGACAGTTTTCAGAGTCAATATCTTATGAAAATATATGCCCAAATGAAATTTTCAGACAGATTGTTAATTTTCTCAGGATGAAATATCTACATCCAGCTCACTTTAATTCATTCAGATCTCTTCCATAAATAAGAAAACAAAACAAACATTATTTGCAGTTCTTAAATAGTAGCTTAAATGGTCTACTTACCAAAGACTCATGGAAGTCTGTTGCTGGAATTCTTTGCTGCTCCAGCTGTCTATTTAGAAAACTCCCAAAACTTATATATTGATATTTTGATAAAGATTCCATTGAAGCTTTTGTGTAAAATTGTGCACACTTCAAATATAGATTTTCAAGATTCTCACTCCAGCAAAACATAGCATTTTGGCCTCTTTATGTTGTGGTATCAGGAGATCCACAAAATTTTATTTACATTAAAGTAATGACTCTCGGGGGCACCTGGGTGGCTGAGTCAGTGAAGCATCCAACTCTTGATTTCGGCTAACGTCATGATCTCACAGTTGTGAGATTGAGCCCCACTTCGGAGCTGAGTGGGGAGCCTGCTTGGGATTCTCTCTCTCCTTGTCTCTCTGCCCCTCTCCACCTCCCCAAGATAAATAAATAAACATTAAAAAATAAATAATGACACTTGTATAGTCCTTTGCAGTTTGTAGAGCAATAATCACTAGATGGGTTGATGTACAAGTATCTGGAACTTTAATTTATAAAAATCAGTAGCTTGTTAAAACTCATTTGGTCATACGTATCAATTAACTTTTTCTTTGAAACAAAACATCCTAAAACTTAGTGGCTTAGAACACATCAACTTACTTATGATTCTGTAGATTGGCAATTTGTGCTGGGCTCAGTTGGGAGCTTCTGCTTAATGTGGCCAGGCTCAGCTGATCACTGTTTGGCTGGGTTGTGATATCTGTAGGCAGCTTCTGAATTTGCCCATAGATTGCTGGTCTAGGATAGTTTGGCTGGGCCAGCTCATCTCTGGTCTATGGAGTCTTTCATCATCTAGCAGGCTACTCTGGGCTTGTTCATATGGTGATGGTAATAGAGTTGCCAAAAGTAGAAAGAGAACAACTCCCAATTCACAAGCACTTTTCAAGCTTCTGCTTGTATCACTTTTGCTAACATCCTATTGTCTAAAACAAATCACGAGCAAGCTCAGAGCGAGGGTCACAAGACTTTCAAATTTATATGGTATGATGTCATGGTTAGAGGGAAGTGAATTTTTAAAATCAGTGCAATATATTGTTTCAAATATGAAGCAATACTCATTGCTCACCTAAATAATTTTGTTTACATGTTCTACCTAGTAGGGTGCTAAATACATCATTCAACCTCCTCATTTCTAAGTATTTCATGTTCATTTAGTCAATCTGGGTGATTAAAATCCAATCTAAAATTCTAGACTATGTATTTCTAAAGGACCACAGAAAGATCTTATATCTGCAGTCCCATACACATATTCAATCCTTTATCATTGTGTTTTCAACTCAAAAACTGGTAATTGGATAGCCAAGAAAAAAAAACAAAACTACCTAAATGAATATTCACCCACTATGTTGGCAAGAAAGAACAGCTGGATAGAATTCTACTCCATGCTGATAATGGTAATTTCAAAGTGTATAACCTTCTAATAAAACTATTTGATAGCTTAACATCTTTGTGTTTCTTCCTTTGTAGAGTTGCCAACAGTTGTAATAGACATTCTTTGAACACAGATAATTTCTCTTCCCAATATGTTTTAGTTGGACAAGGTTTTATGTCATTTCTAGTCTTTTCCCAAATTAGTGTTGATTTTTTTTTTAGTCTTGGAAGTTATTTGTAAGTAAAATGTGATGATTTGTTTCTAGGGAGATTTAATCATCACATAAAAAGAAAAATAGTAACCTCGCTCATGAAAGTGATTTCCAGATATTCTGATAATTAAAGATATTGCAGTTGCCACATAAAAAAAGTTTTCAGTAAGAAAATTTGCATGACAAGATGATTTTATATTGCTATCTAAATTTATGTTAGATTTTGTTTAAATGAGTTATAAAATGCTATTCTTTATTTTTTAATTTTTTAACATTTTTATTTATTATTGAGAGACAGACAGAAACAGAGCATGAGCATGGGAGGGACAGAGAGAAGGGGAGACACAGAATACGAAGGAGGCTCCAGGCTCTGAGCTGTCAGCACAGAACCCAACGTGGGGCTCGAACTTACAAACTGCGGGATCATGACCTGAGCCAAAGTTGGACGCTTAGCTGACTGAGCCACCCAGGGGCCTTCATATGCTATTCTTTTATTTGCTTTGATTTCAATCTGGAAAAGATGACATAAAGCAAGTTTTTATCTTACCTTTGGTTAAAAGTATTTCTTAATATTCTTTAGTCAAACAAACTGACTTTAAAGGTGAAAATTATGTACGCATGCATGTGTCTCTGTGTATATGTGTGTGTATCATCTATCTTTTATCTATCCACCTATATTATCTTTAGGAAGACTGAGAGGAAAGGCACATTGACTACTCTTTCAGTTTATCGTTCTGTGTTCAGATGGATGATATTCAAGTGAGAAGGCTATTTATGGGATGTAATCTGGTAAAGATTCATCCTGTTTGTAAGCAGCATGCTCAGGAAAACATAAGCAAACCAATTGTATAAAATAATTGAAAATATCAAAGTTCCCAGCTTGGTTATACTAGAATTGTGATCTATCATTTATGTGTTCATTCATTTACTAAACATCAATACTATGTACCAGGTACTGTAGTAAGTGCGGAGAAATCATGGTGCTTGCCCAGGTAAGATGAGTGGCATGCTTATGAGATGAGACCTCTAATCCACTCTGTCTCCTACAGAAAAGAACTCATGACCATGTAATAGTCAACTGAACTGGTTCTTGACAAAAAGTGATTTTCGAAGAGAATTACATGTATCTATTTCCTGGCCTTAAATGTTCTACAATTTCAGGGATATATATTATGTATATCAATATTTCTGCATGCTACAGAATTATAAAACCAAAGAGAAAAGATAAGGTGTCGTTATTGCATGTCCTTTTGCAAAATCCAGGCATGTTTCTTCCTCAATTATAGATTGCAGTGTTTTTCTTCACTCTTAAATTGGCAATAGCTTCCCCTTGCCTTGGAATAAAGTCTTAAACACATACCAAATCAATAAGGATCTTCTGCAATCTAATATGAAACTTCCCATTTTCTTCTACTACTTCATTTTACAACCCCCCCCCAAAGTCCATATTTATATCTTTTCTACATGCCATTTGCTTGTATCACTCTTAATTTTGTCTGTGTTCTGCCCTCAGCATGCAAGCTCTTTCCTAATTTTCCACCCATCGACCTCCATTTTTCTCATTCAAAGCATAGTTCAAACATCACCCGCTGTAAAATGCTTTGCTTTGTTAGCTTGTTATAAAGAGCTTCTCTCATATGGTATATATTCATTAAATATTTGTTGAATAAGTTAATCGTGGCAAACTTAATACGTATTTAATTTGGGGTTATATTATAGACAACTATTGGATCTTTTTCTTGCTCATTAGTTTACAAGTTCTGTGAGAGACAGGACCACAGACTGATCATTTTTGTAAGACCTAGCACAATATTCTCGTCTCAATATAAGGTTGAGCATTAAATTGAATTCAGGGTAGTTTCTAAAGTTAGAGTGTTGAGGAAGCACTGTCACATGACTAGACAAAGGGAAAGACATTTTGGGTGTCAGTGATCATTTTAGAAGCATTCCATTCTACTAAGACAAGTCGACTTTCCTTGGGTAGGAAATACATTTCCAGGATGGTATACAGCATTCACTTTGGGTATCTGTTGCATTTTCTTTCCATCTGTGAAGTCCATGTGAAATAAGGAGACCCATGATCAAAGTGAAGATTCACTACTCATTTATTTTATGATCATGGCCCAGTTACTCACTGCCATAGTTTTTCTCATCTATAAATGAGGTTAGTGATAATTGCTTTGATGACCTGTACTTGCTATGAGGATCAAATATAATAGAATACTCACAGATATTTGTAGACAAAAAAAAAGCCTGTATTATTTCAAACATCCTTAGAACTGGCTATAGTTTTCCTAAGATCATGGCAAGGAAAACAGGGTTTTGACATATTACAGAAAAGTGATATTATTTTGGGGAGGGAGGAAGAGGTCTCGTTAAAGAGGGCTCTCCTCATCTTGCTGAATTCCTGCCTTCCCCATGTACTTTTTGTGATGCATACTTTTTATTTCATAGTAATGATCAAGATTTATAATAATATATATGCTTGTTTACTTATTCATTTTGTATTTGGCAAGGCTATTGGTCTAAGGAGAGTGCAAATTGTCTGTGGCCTTCGCTATTGAATAAACAGTACCTACGAGCCTGAAAGGTAAGTGCTCAGTACATTCTTGTGGAAGGAAAAACCGGCCTAGGATTATCGGATCTCTAATTTTAATGTGAATAAGAATCCTAGAACTTGCTAAGATACACAGGCTCTGAATTTCGCCCTGAGAGACTTTGATTTTGTGGTCTGGTCTGAGGCCCAGGGATCTACATTTTAACTCTTTCTCTCCTCTCTCTGATGGTTCTGATGTGAATGGTCGAAAGAGCTCCTTTTGATAAATAATGAAAAGGTGGTGCGTTTTATGCATTTTGTGTGGGACTGACCGCTGCCCTCGGTGATTTTGATTTGGGAAGAATTAGAGCTGGCTCCTGGACATACCAGAGAGGAACCCTCTGGAAATGCACACCATTGAGGAAGCAGAGTGTTCTTTCATTTGTCTCGTAACACGGCAATTACAATTCAGATTTTTGAAAGAATAGAAGATGAGGTTTCCTAAGGACGCAGTCTGGCAGACCGTAGCAGCGCTGTGTCTCTGGGCATTGGATATCGGCCAGAAGCACTTTCCCAGCACTGATTGCAGAGCACCTGAACTTTTATCCATCATCTGTTCTCCTGCACAAAAACTTGAGCACTCCGACGAACAGTTTGCATTCTTCCCAGTAGCTCCAGGACAGGAGGAAAACCCTTTCTTTTAATTAGGCTATTATTCTGCATTTTAAGCTTCAAGGGAGATTCAAGAAGCAGGTGCCAGTTTCTCTTCTGCCTCCAGGCCTAGAAATCAAAATAACTACTACTGAGAAAATAAAGCCGATGAGGCCTCAGCCTCAATGCTATTCACTTGCCTCTACCTATGCAGTCTGAAACAGATGTTAATTACCAAACAGTACAGCCGGAAACAGCAAACAGCTTAATCACTGCTTGGGCTTCTGCTGATGGTCTCTTAATGCTTTCTTCTGGTTCTTGTCTGTCTGGAAAACTGTATATATTTCTTCACCTGTACCTATATCTGGACCTGTATCTGTTCCATATTCGCATCTATTTTAATAGCAGGGCTTGTTTCCTTTGGCCACTCGTATTAGATTTGCAGGCGTGATCATTTTCTGACATGAGGCATGACTACTTCCACCCGAGGTTTACAAGCCTATTTTATCAGGCAAGGCACAACAGAATTAAAAAGTCAGGCACTTACCTGAGCGATTTGCCTTAAAATTCGTTTTATTAAATGACAGGAAGATTTTTGTTTTGAGAGCTCATGTTGGATTGCTGTCTTCGGATAAGGAGACTTCGAGGAAACTGGGCACTGCAGTTGGATGCAGGGATAAGATATCTTGTGAGACTAGAAATATACCAGTGACTACCCTTTGCTCTGTTTGTGACACTTGGGAATGGCTGAATGGGTTAATGGGCCCTAACACAGCTGACCTCTAGTGGCAGTAAAAACCTAAAGCTTGGGATATATTTAAAATACACGATAAGTATAGGGCTGAGACCGGCCTGTTTGTGGAGGGGGTAAAATAACTACAAAACCGAAAATGACTACTTTGTGAGATGGCTCAAAGGCTAGTGCAAGGACGGTTGGATTGGCTTTCTCAGTGAGCAAATTTGTTTGAGAGAGAATAAAACGGAAATTGATATATTATCAAGTTCCTTCAGGCCTGGGAAAGCAGAGTCAACAGTTTTCTTTGGGCTCAAATAATTTATCCTGACCTTTGAAAATCAGGGGAAGTAAATTCAAATTCCTCTGAAGACCAGGAATATAATATATAAATGTACAGAGTAACCTGGATGTAAGAAATATTTCTGAAAGCATTTACCCTTTTTGACTAAAGTTTCTTACTTTTACTAGGTTACACAAATATTTCACTTTCTTATAATTCTATATATAAAAAAGAAACAAACAGAAGAAGGAACAGGCAAAGTGAGATGATAGATGGGAGTTGGACATGATGCTTTAGGGCATGGGCCCAGAGACAGGAGGGGACTGGAGCTCCCCTGCCCCTTCTAAAATGGGCGCTCCGCTGACTGGCTGGAGACTGATCTGTGGGAATGTGGGCCCAGGCCTGTCAGTTACTCTCTTTTCAAGAGAAATTAGAGAACCACATTTTTAGATTGAAACTCCTGATTTTTAAATTATGGCTGCTAATTCAACGTTTTATGCAGTCTTTTTCCAGTATAGATAGTCCTCAATTCAGTAGTTATATAACCATCCCAGCATCCTTCGTTCCTAGCCCAGAGTGAACTTCTCAGAGGCAGAGTGAGGTGTGATTTATGTTGCCTTAAGCCCTAGAAGATAGTTTCCCAGTGAGTTGATAAACAACTCTCTTTTCTCTTACCTAGAGCTTAACTGATCATTTTTCTTTTGCCATTGGCTTTTGGAAATTCCCCTTAAATGCATTGCTGGAGGAATGTAGGAAGCATAACAATAGGCTTGTTATAGAATACATTTCAATATCCACTTGTCAAATCACTATTTCTAAAACATAACATGTATGTGACAATAAATGACCGCTAGACATTCCCAGCACTACTATTTGGAAGAGGGGTCTGCCTTGGTAATAGAGGTTTCAGGAACACTTGGAGAATTTTCAAAACTAATTATGGAGAAAAAATATAGGAATTCTATGGAGGAAAAAAATAGGAATTCTTTTTTATGAAGCCATCATTTATAGAAGCAAAGGAATCTTTAATAAACAAAACTCAAACTAAACAAAAATAACCACTTCACAAGTCTTCTCAAAAAATGGATAGAAAATAGTGGGGTAGGGTAAGGAAAAGTGTTCTAAAGTTTCTAAAGGTTATTCAGGCATATTAACCAACTGCTATGCATGATAATAAAACTGGTGTATTCTTGAGGAAAGCTCAGAATTAGAAACAATCTTCTACAGTGGTTATTTTAATAGGTTTAGCTTCTATCCTGGAATTTAAAGAATAGTTTCAAATTTCAAGAACCCCTTTGAGGAACAGTAAATTTTCATATCTTAGGGTCACGTTCCTGTGTTCAGGACATAACTTCTTTTCCTGTCATTATGATAAGGATATTCAATGATTGCAAAGCATTTTTAGAGTATGAATCTTATTTTATGGCACAATTTCCACTTAGGGTAATACGGAGCTTTCCTAAAATTCTGACGCTTTTAGGAATCATTAAAATCCATGTTTTATTTTCTAGGCTCAAAAATATGATTGTCATCTGATTTAGGGGAACATTTAATCATTTCCTCCTGCCTTGTCCTCTCTCCATCTAATCATATGAGGTAGCCAATCCATCCATCACAGATCTGAATCCTTTCTGTAAGTCTGATCGTGAATTCCCCGTATTCCAATGATCTATGGCTGTGTACAAATCACCCCAAACCCAGTGGCTTAAAGGAACAATTGTTTATTTTTCCTCATGAATCTGGATTGTTCTGAAGAGATAGCTCATGTCTGCTCCATATAGGGTCTCCGGCATCCCAATATAGGGCCGAGGGTCCACTTTCAAGGGACTCTTTTAAACGTGGTTGGGAACTCGGTGCTGGTTGTTGGCTCGGAGTTCAGGCTGGGCTCCTCCCCACAGCACTGCAAGTTTCATCCGAGCACGGTGCTTGTGCTCCAGGGACAAGCGGAGACAGAACGCGCAAGCTGCAAGCCCCGTAAGGACCAGACCTGCAAAGCAGCACTCCCGTCATATCGTGTTGGTTGTGCAGTCACAGCAGCCATCCAGATTCAAGGGGAGGGGACACAGACCCTGCCTCTCAATGGGAGGAGTGTCAAAGGAAAAAATATATATGTTTGCCTACCTTTAAAATTTCCTCACACCCTACCATCCCATCTCTACTTCTCCATCCCCAACTCTAACTACTTTGCTTGTTGCCTGGATTCCAATCACATCAAGCAAGTGATTGTCCATCGTGTGGTTTTTTTGTTGTTGTTGTCCTTACATATTATCTTCCTGGACTGTTCTTAACTGTCTGTGTATCCAGAATGCCATCCGTTGGGTAAAAAATGTTAGTGAAAGTATCCCTTCCTCTTTGAAATCTTTCCTAACTCCCCTCAGTAAGTAACATTACGGTCACTTTTCTCACGGTTTATCTACTGTACTAGCTTTGACTGCAATGCTTCTTGGTCACTTTTCGCATAATGCCTGCTGCAGAGTGAGAATTGAATAATTCTCTGTTGAGTGCACTAATTCTGGCAAATCAGAGTGATTCACTGAGAGACTGAATCTGTAGTAAACCTGGAATCTATTTCCGTCTCCACCATTCATGAATGTACACCTTGGGTGAGCCCCCTAAGCTCCTATTGCTTCCTTAGCCTGACGTTCTTCATTTCTCAAAAGAGGTAACAATGTCTGTCCTACAACCTCACGGGGCATATCAAGGAAAATAGAATTTGCATATAAAAGCACTCTAAATATATAGAATGCTCCTGAAGGACACATCTTTAGAAAATATTTGTCAAATGGATCTAGGTAATGTTGGAAGAATTAAGCCAAGGAAATTTAGCATTCCTCTTTGTCCATGTAGTTTTTTATTTAAAAGCATTTTTCTTTTTTGCAAACTGCCATCACGTTGAGTGAGTTTTTATTTTTTTCCTCCAGCTTTATTGAGATGTAATTGACATATAATATTGTGTACATTTAAGCTATATAATGTAATGATTTGATACACGTGTGTATTATAAAATGATTACCACAGTAGGGTTAGTTAATACTCCATCACCTTGCATAATGACTATTTGTGTGTGTGTATGTATGTGTGATAACATTTAAGATCTGCTCTTAGCAACTTTCAAGTGTATAATACAGTGTCATTAACTACAGTCACCATGTTGCACGTTAGCTCCCCAAAACTTACTCGTCCTATAACCGGAAGTTTCTGCCCTTTGACTAACATACCTCCTTTTCTCCCACCCCCTCGTTCTTGGCAACCACAATTCTACTCTCTACTCTAGGAGGTCAGCTTTTTAGATTGATTACTCATGTAAGTGAGAACGTATACAGTATTTGTCTTTTTCTGTCTGACTCACAAAGCACACACTTTCAAAGCTCCCATCAATAGAAAGTTAATTCTCTTCTTATACAATGTTTCATCAGACAAAAGGGTCAAGTATTGACCCGACTACAAGCATTATTCAAAGAGAGAATCTTTATATTGTTTCAATCCCTGTTTTACTGAGGTTATGGAATCTTTAAAAACTTCATTAAGGAAGCAAATCTTTGGACACATGATTCAAGTCCAGATCCTTTTAAATGTGTCCCGTTGTGCCATTATCATAAGAAAGCAGGCCATGCTGTGCTTTTGTAACTCACCTGGAGCAGGTTGCAAACATTTACTTAAAAAAATCAGTTTTGTCAGTTTTGAAGGATCCAGAGAAAGATTTTTATTTTAAATTTGTCATGTAGTTTGAAAAAGAACACTTGAAAATATCTGTTCCTTAGGTGATAGTCCTTCTGATGATAGTGAACATAAAAAGCCAGTTTTTTAATCTAAAATGACACTGCTTCATTCAAAAGTAAGTCACTCCTTTCCTTATGTGGAAAAAAAGAATGGGAAAATGTTTTCACAGAAATGAATGACTGGACTGTCCCGAATGCTAGGGTGGAAGGAGGGGGTGCCTGTGGGGATAGGGTAGCCCGACACAAGCTAAAAGATGCTGGCTTGGTGCTAAAGCAGGCAAAATCCACAGAGAAAAAGCTGTGAGCTCAGGATGTATCAGAATAACATAAGGAACAAAATTTAATTCTGCGAGAGTGCATGTAAGTGGGAGAGAGTGTTTCCAGTGAGTACAAGGGGGAAGCTTCAGGAATAGAGCCAAGCAGTTGGAGAGAACGTTCTGTGCCTGCATGTAATATAGATGGGAGGAGGAGGGTGTGCAGGAGCATCTCAGAAAAGGGAAAATCCTGGTGATTGTGATAGAACATTACTGAGAAGAGGAAAGGTGATTGTGTGAGAAGCTGCAATCAGAGCTGTAAAGTCCTCGTTCTATCACAAAGGGGAATTGCATAAATTCAAAAGGCATGCATGAATGCTCTGCAACATACACGCAAAAAAGATAGTCCAAGGAAAAATATGTACAGGATAAAGACTGTAGTCCTCCGACAAGGTCATTTTTTCCTGTATATTTTACTAACTCCTTCTTACAAGGTGGAGTGTTGGGATAAATTATTTGGAGTATTCCCTTACATGTCTGGCAATTAAAATGTGCCAAATATGTTTATGAAAGTCTGATTTAAACTCACAATATTATTGTGTTTGAGGGGAATTTATCATTATTCTTAAGTCAAGCATTTACTAACTTCAATAAGTAGGTCCGTAGGGTATGATTAATGTTCTCAAAGAAATTTTAAATAACCGTACTACTTTAAGTTAGGTTTATGTGTATCCAGATCTCATTGGTTTCATGAAACGTTACTCCCGAGATGGGGAAAGACTGCCTGAATTTACTTGCCCGTATTCCTACATAGTTGATACAGAGAAAGGGTAAATACAGATTGTCAACCACTAAAGGGCATTTGTTGCTGTTAGGTACTAGCAGTTGCTATCCCTATATTTGAGAAGAGAATATATACATAAAAGGATGATTTTTGGCAGAGTTCAGAGGGCAATTTGCTTATTCTTGCTTTATTCCAGAGTGGTTTCATCCTTAGACCAACTACAGTAGATCAGAGGCTCCCACTGTGCATTTATTTCTTCCCATTTGAAAAGCACTCTCTAATCTTATAGGTGGTGGTGAGGAGGAGGAGAGCGAAGATGGTATGACTGACAACAGTCAGAAATTGCCTGCTCTCACTTAGCCCATGATGGCCAAGCCTGCTTCTCAACTCCATCACTTACGCTGGCAGTAGGAAAGAAAAGAGGTATCTAGGAAGATGCGGTGCTCCTCATGAGCCCTGCCTGATATTGTAACCATTCCACAGGACTTGGTTGAAATTAGCCAGGTCCTTCTAGAAGCTTCTTTTGTATTTTCCCTGTGCTTCAGTTTCCTCAGCTCTGAGATGTCTTAAGATATTCTTGAGAGGGGGAGCAAGTGGGTGGCTCATTCGGTTAAGCATCTAATTTCAACTCAGGTCATGATCTCAGGGCTGGTGAGTTCGAGCCCCATGTCGGGCTCTCTACTTTCAGCACAGAGCCTGCTTCAGATCCTCTGTCCCTTTCTGTCTCTGCCCCACTTCTGCTTGTGTGTGTGCATGTGAACTCTGTCTCTCAAAAATAAACAAACACTAAAAAAAAAAAAGATTCTTGAAATGAAAGACGACCTGGAAATGAGTGTAGTCCTTGACCAACTTCAACGATTTTTCAAAAAGAGTTTTGTAGAAAATTAGGGAAACAATTAGGTTTCCAAAGTAGGTTCAACACTTTTTTGAGATAAAATGAGAGCTTTCAGATTGTTTTTTCCGCCTTGTGAATTTCATACACATTGAGAGTGAGAGTGACAATCATCTTCTAGTTCTGATTTGACTGTGAAATCTTCTCCTGGTTTTGCTTGTGGCACGTGATGTTCAAATTCACTTATGAATATTGCTTATTGCCAGAGTCCAGCTCCGGCATGTCCAGGAATTTCCGAAGAATGAACGCAGTCGGCACGATGAATGGCTCAAGAGAGCAGCATGGCTTCTAGAGCCAGGCAGGCTTCCCTGCTCTGCTGGTCTCAGTTTCTTTACTTAAAGGCAGTGAGTGACATTACATCAGTGACAAGATATTTTTTAACAATTTTTCTTAGGTTGGCATATTTGTGAATCCCCTAGACCTAGAAGGAGATGGTCTTATCTTAGATTAGGCAGTAACCATTTCTATGATTTTGTTCCAAGATCACACATTGTTTTTGAGGCAGAGCAGAGGAAATAACAAGATGTTTTTAAGAAGAGAGCAGGGTTGTTGTTGTAGCCCTCAGTCAACAGAGGGCACATACATTATTGCCTTACCTATGTTAACCATCTATAGATAGATTAGGAGTCATTCAATCCATAATTTTTAACCATAATGGAGGAGGTGTAACTCACTTGATAGAGACATAATCTCTAATGCTGGTCTAAGTTCTTTTTCTTTGTGAGTGAGTGAACCTATACCAGAAGGGCTCATGTCTATCTCTTCTTGGTACAAATGGCAGTTTCTATAAAAGTATTTTGTTATTGCCTTTTCATTATAAGAGAGTGTGGGGATAGGAATAGCAAAAGGATTCGTGGAACGTTAACCTCAGGAAGGTGCTCAATATTTGTTGTTGATCAGTGAAGGCATGTGTAGCTACTTTTGTTTGGCTTCTGTTTGTGCCTTATCTATAAACAGTGCTTTTAACTTTGGGACTAAGCTAACCTCCAGAGAAGGTCCTAAGTCTCTTCACAATCTCTCCTATCAGTCTGTTGAGCAAATACTGAGAGAAGCTTTATGTGCTCCGGGTGTTTTATGGTGGGGCTGAGGGAATGTTTATCATAATGCAATACCTGCAGGGAAATCTAGTTTGGTTCAAGGAGTCTTGGGGCCTAACATCTACTAATTTTTAGCCAACTCATAACTGCTATTCTGTATGATCGATTTGTGTAACCTATCCCCAAGAGGCAACTTTGAGGTTACTTCTGGCCAGGTTACTCTCATTCAGATGTTATCCATCAAGGCATCGCACTCCAGGTCCCCTTTTTTTCAGATGTCATAAAACCAAAGAGCATTACATCCCTTGAGGCCAACGAGAGCAGTTCAAGAAATCCAGGCCTGAAAGGTTATCATTAGAAGGAGATAATATTGGGGTGCCATTTAGTCAGCAGGAGACTTTGTAACATCTGCCTTATCCACACAGGTAGCCATCTCAACCTGCGAGCCCAAGATGGCTCCCAACAGCTTATGAAGCATTTTATGGAGTAAAAAGGATTTTTGTTTTATTTTCTTAAAAAGAAAATGATATATTCTAAGTTATGTTGAACCAGTCACCTTGATTCTGTTTGATACCTTTCTTTAAAAAGTTCTATTTTAATTTTCTTTAATGTTTATTTATTTTTGAGAGAGAGAGAAAGAGAGAGGAGGGGCAGACAGAGAGGAAGACGCAGAATCTGAAGCAGGCTCCAAACTCCAAGCTGTCAGCACAGAGCCCAACATGGGGCTCAAACTCACAAAATAAGAGATCATGACCTGAGCTGAAGTCTGATGCTCAACAGACTGAGCCACCCAACCACCCCTGGAAAGTTCTATTTTATAAGAAGCATTTCTCTGGTATAAGAGAGACAACTATAGTGAGTCATCACTAAACTCAAGTGAAGACTAATCAGAATTTGTTTTTTAAATTCACCCATTTCCTACCTCATTTTTGTATACTTTTTCTGTTATTGATCAAATTATTCTCTATATTCATCGATTGATGCTAATGCGCTTACATTCCTATGTCCTTCGTAAGTGAATTGAATCTCTAGCATATTGGTTTCCAAAGTCATGTGTATCTGCCCACAATGCACTGACATGTGAGAAAAGCCATTAGAACTTAGATTTATATCATTCTATAATTCTCTTAAAGTGTTTGTGTATGTTTAACAATGTCATATAATAGCAATATAATACTTCTATAGATTAACACATATATTTTATAGCTTTTGAATAAACATATTCTATATTTAGTATATATACCAAGATAAAGAGAGCATATATTCTCTGCATTTTCATACATAGACCATATAGATCTACACTATCCAATAGAATACTCATTAGCCAGATATGGTGTGGAGCACTTTAAATGTAGTTAATGTGACATTTTGAAGTAATACTATTTTGGATACATTTGGTGAAATTAAATATACTGTTAAAGTTAATTTCATCTGTTCATTTTTACTTTTTACAGATGTGTGCTAAGTAATTTAAAATTATGCATGTGGCTCACATTATATATTTGTATTGGAAAAAGCTTCTCTTAAAAAATATATTGTCTAGACAATAAAGGTATCCTATATATCATAAATATACATACACACTGGTAACTGCTTTTCAAAATTTTCTAGGAATATGTCTACATCATCAAATCACCATTGTAAATAGTGCTATAACATTTAGTCCATTTAAAAAATTAACTGAAATAATACAATTAGAAATCAGTTATTAATTTATGTATTTACGGTTATTGCACTGGACACATTGTATTTTCTACAAATTTTTATTTCTGAATATTTCTCTTTTTGACTTTCAGCCGTATAAATATAGTTTCTGGAAACTTCTCTGTTAACTTACCTCCAGCCACAGATAATTGTAATTGATTCAAACTAAGTTGGTCAGAATCTTTCTGAATTCTGCAATTGAGTCAGAGAATAATATTGTCTAGATGGCCAGCATTGTAACATGAGAAACTCAAGATTATATCGTGTGCATGTGTTCTACTGTATATAGTAACCCAGGCTACTCTAAAAGATACTAATGAGGAGTGAAATAAGCAGAGATAAGATGTATAGAGAATATCTTTTTCTGGAAGATTCAGGGGACTACCTCCATTTCCCACTCATTAGGTTTGATGAGATGTCTCTGGGCCCTTGTAACATTTTTTGAGTTTCTGTCACTCGAAATAAAATTGTTTAATCAATGCCATCATCGGGGGCACAGATTTTATTAACAGTTTCTCTCTTAGGTAATTAAATATTGTGGTGACATGGCTTCAGTCTACTTCCCAATTGTAAAAGGAATAGAATCCAGAAATTTGATTTTAATCTTTAAAAAAATGGTTTTATTCTGATTTATACAAAAATACATGTTTATTAGGGGCCAGATGTATAAAATTCAGGCAAACGTAAAGAAAGAAATAAAAATTACCTGATATCTCATCATTTTATTAATAGTACTTTATTTTAGGGGTGTCTGGGTGGCTCAGTCAGTTAAGTGTCTGACTTTGGTCATGATCTCATGGTTCGCGGGTTGGAATCCCATGTCGGGCTCTGTGCTGACAACTCAGAACCCGCAGCCTGCTTTAGATTCTGTGTCTCCCTCTCTCTCTGTCTCGCTCTCAAAATAAATAAACATTAAAAACAAATTAAAAAATTAGTATCTTATTTTATACCTGATTTTTGTACATTTACGATCAACGTATCTAATTTTATTTTTTCCAAAATTTATTTAATACTGGATATTCAATATTTTATTCAGTATTGGTTTTCTGTTTAATGTTATATCATAAGGATGTTAAAATTACATTACTGTAATGTTACATTAAAACTCAATTCAAAAATGCTTTTGATATGACAGCAGTAATTCCTTTGTGTAGATGCATCATATTTTATTTACCAATACTGTAAGTTCTCGAAGCTTTTTGTAACTTCCTCTCAGTATAAATATACTGCTGAAATGAATACATATTCTCACCCATAAGTTTTTTTCTTTACGAAATTTATGTGTTTGTTTTTATCGAACTATAGTTGACACACAATGTGGCATTAGTTTCAGGTGTACAACACTGTGATTTGACAACTCTGCATATTATGTTACACTTACAAGCGTAAGTACCATCTGTCACCATACAATGTTATTCCAATACCATTGACCGTATTCTCTATGCTTTACCTTTTATCCATTCCTTTTGACTTACTCATCCACAAATGAAGCCTGTATCTCCCACTCCCCTTCACCCATTTTGCCCATCCTCCCCCCACTAGCAACCATTGGTCTGTGATTTGTATTTATAGATTTTTTTCAGTTTTTGTTTTTGTTGTTATTTCATTTATTTTGTTTTTTAGATTCTACATGTAAGTGAAATCCTATGATATTTGTCCCTTATTTCACTTAGCTGGATACCCTCTAGGTCCATTTGTGTCACAAATGACAAATCTCATACTTTTTTTTATGGCCATGTAAGAAGACTTTGACTTCATCTCTGGATATTTCCATAGGTTAGTTAGATATATACATCATGGATCACACGTGCATGACCATTTTAAAAGACTGATTTGTGTTGCAGAGTTGGTTATAGCAAATGTTATAGCAATGTTTGAGTGCCAATCTCACTAGAGTTTAACCTGTATGGTATATAATATCTTAAAAATTCCCTAAGTATTACTTTATATTTTATTATCATCAAATACATAATTAAATAAATGTATACAGTTGATAATAAAAGATTTTAAAATGAAACATGTTTACAGAATCACATAACTAATTGAGATAAGAAAATGTGCAAAACATGGGGTACATGGGTGACTCAGTAGGTTAAGTGTCTGACTTCAGCTCAGGTCATGATCTTGTGGTCTGTGAGTTCAAGCCCCGCATTGAACCCTGTGCTGATAGCTCAGAGCCTGGAGCCTGCCTCAGATTCTATCTTCCTCTCTTTCTGCCCCTCCCCTGTTTGCTAGTGCACGCTCTCTCTTTCTTTCTAAAAAAATAAACATTAAAAAAAATTAAAAAGAAAATGTTCAAAACACAACCTCAGAAAATCCAATATTGGTAAACTGTAAGATATCATACAAGTGATATGAAACAAGTGTATTTCAAACTGTAGAGATGAGTTTGCAAAGAATTTAGAATTATATGCAAACCTGTGTAAGAAATATAAGTTTACCCAAGAAATTAAGAACTACCATATAAGAAATTAAATAATGTAGATAATAATATGAAGAAGAAGAAAATTAGCATCTGGGTATGGTATTGAAATATTGGTTGTAGATCGAGAGGTGTATGATGGAAGGAGGGACATCTAACATTGGGAATGAGCCAAACGCTGGGGAATCTGAGACAAAGGGAAAAAGTAAGCACAAGCTTATGTCTCTGTGCACCATGCTGCCCCATTCTCGTATGATAATTTCCTTAAACTTCTCTTTGCCTTAGTAAACACATACAAAGAAAATTCTCCAAAGTCAAAGAGGTGATAAATAGTAGATGATGTAATACATAACACTGGGAGTAAATAGAGGGTTTTACTTCTTAGGCAACTGCTCTCTTGAGAAGCAGGTTTCACTATTTGAAATCATCTTGTCTATTTTCCCTCTTTGATGTGTTGTTAAAGAAAGTTTCACAAATTATTTGAGATATTGCTTCTCTTCTAATACTCTAAAACTTTGCTGATGCAGAGAAAATGCTCCAAGGTTAGTAAGTTAATCTTTTATCATATAGAACTTCATATATATTCTAACTGTGATCATGTTCCAAAATGTGCCTTAAAACAGTTCATTAATAATAGCTGATGTCTTTACATTTTAAGGTAGGTCAATTATATTTGACATGATGGTTGAATTTCATTAAAAGGTAGAAAACATTAATCTTCTGAGTTTAAGAAATGCTTTTTTTTCCCTTTTTGTTTTTTTTTTTTGCTTATAAAGGAAGGCATTTGAGAGGGGGTTTGAAATGCATGAAAATGTAGCACATTTTATTTAAGAGGAAATGTCTAATTGTTTCATATTAAGTATGGGTCTTTAGAATGTAAGTATTCGAGAGTAAATGGACAGTAACTATCTCTGCCCAGATTCCCTCAAAGCAGTGATGAGGCAAAGTTTTGCATACAGAGAGTTTATTTGGGAATAGGGTCTCACAGAGTGAAAATGACAGACAGGGGTATGCAGTGTGACTTTCTGAGGAGTTTTACACCTCTTTGACTGAAAGGTGGGCATATACCCGTCAACTCCTGTCCTCCATTGGTCAACCATGATTCTGTGGGCAGTGACTCATTCATGTCTAGGCTACACCTACATGAGTGGTAATGAGTTCCCATTAGCACCCCCCATTGTACCTTTAGAGAAACCCTCATACAGGAAAGTAGGAGGCGTACATACATGGTGAGTCTGTGGTGAGGTGCTGGTTGTAGCCTCCACAGGTCTGGTTACCACAGCTGTAGTAAGGGGAAACACTGGGAAGTTTTGAAATTAGGCACAAGAGATGTATATGCATTCTAACCCTTGTAACACTCAGATCTATTCAGACTCTGTAGTTCCCAGGATTATTTGAACAAGGTAGTATTGCCAGTGGTGTTGCTTGTCCTGAGGCCATAACTGATATCCATTATCTACCTTTTCAAATGTCCATTCTAGAGTTATCTCACTTTCAGTCAGAATTTCAACTTGTCTTGGTTGCTTTTCTAGTGAAATGATCCTTCAGACCCAAAGGGACTGAGTCTTTAAATGAATTGTTTTATTGTATTGTAGTTGTTGCGATTGTTTGTCCATGGTTATTAAGGAGCACAGAAGTACCCAGGGTTGCCCTCAGGAATCACTTGTTTTCCAGACATACTCCTTACTAACCCACTATGGTACTGGCAATGCTAACTCCTCATGGGTCATGGCCAATACTCCCTTGTATAGTAACTTTTTTTTTTTTTTTTTTTTTTGGTCAATTCTTTAATGTGAGGATCCCTACTTAGGATATGTCTGTTTGATGTTCCATCCTTCCTCTGCAGTGTGCATTCTTATGAGCCTTATTATGAAATGAGAACATCTGGGCACAGACTTAATGACCAAGTGTCCTGCCTGCAGCTTTGCGCTAGGAGGCTTTCCTTTCACTTTTGTTATTTGAGCCATCGCTGAATGAGAGCGTAGTATAGCAGCATTCAATCTGTGGTCACTATCAATCCCAATCCATCCATCAACCTGGTCTAAGAATTTTCCCTCTTGGTCAATTAGTTCTAGGGCACTTCTCCGAAAAGACCAAGTATATATCTGAGTTAGCTGGCAGGAGACCTGGGTCTTTTTCTCTTGTAACTTATCTGCATTTTCCGGGTCTACTCAGGCATCATTCTGAATGTGTCCTTTCTATCATGCAGTTGTTTGCTGCCTGTTGTGTTACATGACGGGCAGCTCCAATCCACACTCACTTAGTATCTCCCACTAGGTCTTAAATCTTCATTAAGACTCATTAATACAACAGAAGGTAATTTTCAAGGGCTGGTAGTTCTCTGCCACAGAAAACATGGCCTTGTTGCAAAAATCCTTAGAGTTTGTGCAGGACTCTTCTGTCATGGCTCATCAGAGATGCCACAAGATTTTTTTTTTTTTTTTAATCTACCATGTGTACTTCTAGTATGATCAGCTCTCCTAGGTCATATGACCTGAGTGTCAGGACAGCTTGCACTCATCTTAGGCTTCTTGCCGGGTCTTCTGTTACTTGGGAACAATTAAAAACTCTCAGCATTGTAAATTACTTAATAAATCATTCAAAGTGGAATTATCAAAATTCCTCCAAATATCAGAAAGGGCCACCAAGTGACATGTTTGTTTTTTTTTTTCATCATAAAGGGGGCAAAATGCAGCATACTGTTCTTATCTTAAACAGAATGTCTCAGTATTCTGATCGCTGAACATATATAAACTTCATAATAGAGTAAACCCCTGAATTATCATGATATTTATTCCTACCCTTCGGCAATTCTGTCTTAGCATATTACTTACTGCTCTTGAGTTCTAATTAGCAGTCTTTTACATTATAATTGACCAATATTGTTATTCTGCACAATGTCAAAGTGATCAAATTCCCTGTGAAATAAGACCATTTCCTGAGGACAGAGTGGGGGTAGTGAACAGTCTTGAGAAGAGACTGAATGTGTACTGCTCTCTTTCCCAAGTAAAAGAGAACTCCTCTCTATCTTCTGAACTGGTAGCAGTTGACAAGAATGTATCCAATAGATCAATAACCACATAAGTGCTAGAGACTATGTTGACATATTTCGGTAGAGAAGTACTTCTAGCATAGAAGCAACGGTGAGTAAGGCTGCCATTTGGCTAAGTTTATAATAGTCCATCATTTGTTACAATCCATCTGCTTTTTCAGAGAAAAAAGGTGAATTGAAAAAAGGTTTGATGGGAAGTAACAGTAGTATCCACAATTCCTCCTGGATTGAAGTATTGCTTTTTCTTTGCCATCCTGACAGACTTCAGGGCCAGGTGAAATTGCTGCCATTTATCTTTCCTACCATGTGGCTCTTACATCATAGGTCGGAGAACCAAGATGAGGGTATGCCAGCTGTTTCATATATCCAGTCAACTGTGCAGTGAGAGACTGACGAATTAACACCAGAATCACTCGGTAGGAATTTGGGACCATTGTGATACGGAGTTGGGCCAAGATTATCTTTATTAACAGGTCTTTATAAGCCTTTTCACAAATCAGAGAACACCTGATAGGGTTTCAGGTCCTCTGGTATCAGTGTATTTAAAAAAAACTTTGAGTACTGTTTTTTTCTCTAGTGAGAAGTTATGAGTGTCTTTAGGGAGTTATTAAAAGAATGTTGATCATTTCATCATAGATGCTTGTGGAGGCCTTTTCTCAAAGGACTCTAACTTCCTATTTGTTATGGGCTGAATTGTGTTCTTCCTCAATTGATAAGTTAAAGTCCTATCCCTAGAACTTCCAAATGTGACTCTATTTAGAGATAGTGTCTTTAAAAAGATAATGAAGTTAAAATGAGATCAGGATGGTGGACCCTAATCAAATATGACTAGTGCTCCTAAAAGAAGAGGAAATTTAGACAGAAGCAGAGACTGAATATCAGGAAAGACAAAGGAAGGAGATGAACATCTATAACCACAGGGAGAGGCCTCAGAGGAAACCACCCCTGCTAACCCCTTGGTCTCAGATATCTCACCCCCAGAATTGTGAGAAAGTAAAATTTTGTTGTTTAAGCCACTCAGCCTGTGAGTCTTGTTATGACAGTTCTAGCAAAATAAAAATGCAGTCTGGTATTATAGACTTAACTTTGGAAGTTGGGTAAGGGATTGTGATTTTGCAATACAGCAATTCATCTCAGCCTTCATTAACTGTATTGTTTTCAGGTTCATAGGGAAAAGTAACCTCAGATGTACATCTATATTGCCTCTTGAAGTACATAATCTATTAGCCAATCGTCACCACTAATTTCTGTGGATTAAGGTACTCTGCCGCTCTGGCTTTACGTTGCCATTTAAGTACTGCACCTGACCTCTGCTATTCTGGAATTCCATAATTCCTATTGATGTTAGCGAGCCTGGTAGGAAGTATCTCCTATCCCTATCTGCAGAAGTCCTACCCCTTGAGCTTTTCGAAGATGCCAGTGCCTCTCTCACTAACACGTTTCTTGTTATCTGTATGATCTTTATGAAGGTATGTCCTCGGGGTCCTCTCAGGGAACATAATCAGGTTGTGGGTTTTTCAATCTCTTATAATAAGTTCACTTAAATATTTTTTATTTCCTTAAGTCTTTTGATCCCTTTGTCAATACCATTCCAAGGAAATGTTATAATCTCTGTCTCATTTAATAAAGACCAAGCTTCAAAGAGTCACCCTTGCAGTGTGTTAGGACCAAAGCCAGTTGTCCTTACTAGCATATTGAGCTCTGAGTCGCAGGTTTCCAAACCAATAAACTATCCTCTATTCAACCTCATATTTTGCTTTATCCCCCACTGATCAATGCCCAGTGGGGTAACCTCAAGACCACTCACTCATGCATATATTCCTCTAGTTTCTGCTTATACATATGAGCAGGCCCTGTAATTCTTTCAAAGTATAAGCAATTGCATTTCCCTGTTTTGACTTTGCTGGGACCTAACCTTGTTTTTCAGCCTAAAAGCAATGAGGAGTTGTTTGATCGAGTTGAGTTGATGGTAAGCCCACTTAAGCTTGGCATTTCTTTTCTCAAAACTTTCAGAGCAACCAGTTAAAGATACCTAAATCCATTCTGTAAAATTACGTCCTGTAAAATGATGTTCTCATAGCCCCAGATACTAACACTTGAACTTCCATCTGTACGCCATTCCAGTCCCCTTAAGTTGAGATTCCTACTAATTGTGATGCTCTTTTATGCCAGGGTCCTACCACACATACCTGCACCTGTCTGACTGAGCTTGATCCAGCTTCCAAAACCTGTTCTGAAGATCTGTTATGTAGACTTAATTCAAGTAACAAGTTTCTTAGCATGGGTACCCAAGAAAGAGAGCCTGAGACAAAGGATTACATGCAGAGAATAGCAGTGAGGGGTGGGAGAATAAAACTGGGAAGGAGGGAACGCTAAAATAAAGATGCATTATTAAATTGGCAATCAGTATGAGAAATTGTGGGTTGAATTCATTGCACTTTATGGAGTGCTTTATGAAATGTGTCTTAGAATGATCTGCCTGGGGGATGAAAGGAGGACGCATTTATCTTTTGGCTTTCATCTCACGTTGGGTTAAGGATGACTCCTGGGCATTCACTCTCCCACACTTCCAGATTGGTCATGCCTAAATGCTTAGCAGGTGTCTGCAGACATCCCACACTATGGCATTAGAAAAATCCTAGAGACAAGAGATAGGAAGCAATGACCTTAAGTTTCAGCTATGTGAAGCTTATCAAAATGAAAATAGGTTACTGGAACAGCGGCTGGAGTAAGAGGTGGGATCAGAAGCATTTAAAGCGGAAACACAAGATCTCTGATTGGGAGGCCAATAACTGGCTTTAATGGTAAAACAATCAAATGTTTTCTTCCTTTAAAAAATATTATATTTATGAGAAAGTCTCATACAATTGGATTTTGAGTCTAATGTAGATTTATTTTAGGTCTTGACTGCAAATAATAAAAAGAATTGATAAAAATAAAGAATTCTACAGCTTCCCTTTGTGCAGATCATGCCAATAGGTTCCCAGTTTGTTGGAGGAATCTCATCATAATTCTTTTTTTCCTTCCAATTTCTGCAATTACCTTTGCCTATACTTTATTTATCAATGATTTGTTTCAAGTGGATGTTAACCAACAGAGTGGTTCTGCTGCAGATAAAATACATTGCATTATTCTATTCATGAATATTGCTTTGAATTGTAGTAAAGCTCATTAGCAACTATATAAAGGTGAAGTAACTTTTCAGAGTTTCAACAGCTCCTTTTAGAAACACAAATATGGAGTCAAGGTGAGATTTGAGCTCTTCGTTTCCTTCATAGTTTGGGGACTGGTTTTCCAAATAATCAGGTATCAAATCAATAATCCTAGGTAATCAAGGACACTGATGATAGCTTATATGTTATATTTTTTAAAGGTTTATTTATTTATTTTGAGAGAGAGAGAGAGAGCGAGAGAGCGTGCGCATGAGCAGGGAAAGGACAGAGAGAGAGAGAATCCCAAGCAGGCTCCACACTGTCAGCACAGACCCCAAGGTAGGGCTCAGTCTCACAAACCATGAGATCACGGCCTGAGCTGACACCAAGAGTTGAATGCTTAACTGACCGAGCCACTCACGTGCCCCTTACAGCTTGTGTGTTGTCATTATTATTGTTAGTGGTAGGTATGCAATAAATGAGTGTTCATTTAAGTTTATTTTTATTTCCATAGCTTTCTTATTCAGTTTTATTTGACTTATGACCCTCACCAGAATACCATTGTTACAGAATGCAATCTGTAAAAATAAGCAGATTTGAAGCATGAGGTATGCCTCATATACATGAATATAAATAAACTCAAATATCCTCTTTCAGAGCTATTATTACCGTGTTCTTCCCCTGTGCTTTGTCATTGCCGATTTAACTTTGGTTAATTTTCCCTAAATCAACGCCTTTTTCCTATGGTAAAAAGTTTTCTGTTCCAGTTTTATAATTATAAACCAGTTTATTTTCCTTTTAAAATCATTTTAAATTTGACTTTTCGTTTCTTGAAGCTAAAAGCATTCTTTCAGATACAGCCCTTTTTTTCTCATGTTTCACTTCTTCAGTCTAATGTGGCATTATTCTTGATTGCTCTTTTCTTCTTTTAATTTATTTTTTTAATGTGTATTATTTTTGAGAGACAGAGCACAAGCAGGGGAGGGGCAGAGAGAGAGGGAGACACAGAAACCCAAGCAGGCTCCAGGCTCTGAGCTGTCAGCACAGAGCCCTACATGGGGCTGGAACCCACAAACTGTGAGATCATGACCTGAGCAGAAGTCGGACGCTTAACCAGCTGAGCTCCCCAGGCACCCCTCGATTGTTCTTTTCTAGCAGTTGCATTGACGTATAGTCACTATACAGTAAATCACACTTACTTGAAGTGTACAAACTAAGTTTAGCCATATGTATATATACATGAAGCCATCACCATAATCGAGGTAACATTCATCACCTCCAAAAGTTTCCTTGTGCCCCTTTGTATGCCTCTCTCCTATTCCTCTCTCACTTTCCAGACAACCAGTAATCTACTTCCTGTCACTCTAAGTAGTTTGAATTTCTTAGATTTTTAAAAATTGTTTTTCTTTTATTTATTTATTTTGATAGAGAGAGAGCACACACAGGTGCGCATGAGTGGGGGGAGGGGTGGAAAGAGAGGAGAGAGAGAATCCCAAGCAGGCTTCTCACGATCAGTGCAAAGCCTCACGCGGGACTCTATCTTACAAACCTGAGCCAATATCAAGAGTCGGCCACCAAGGGGCTGCTGGTTTCCTTAGAATTTTATGTGAATGGAATCATACATTCTGAATTACTTTTTATTTGGCTTCTTTCCCTCAGTATGATTATGTTGAGAATCATTCATGTAGTTGTATATGTCACTAGGTTGTTCCTTTTTACTGCTGAGTTGTATTTGATTTTATGTATCTGCCAGAATGTTTAGCCATTCACCTGTTGGCAGACATTTGGATTGTTTCTACCGTTTGCTTATCAAAAATAAAGCTGCTATTAAGATTTATGTACAGAGATTTTTGTACTTTTGTATGGATGTATGCTTTAGTTTTTCAGGGGTACAGTTTAGGAGTGGAACGGCTAGGTTGTATGGTAAGCGTATGGGTAAATCTTTTTCAAAAACTGCCAAGTGCTTCTCCAAATAAGTTATCACTAGAAGTGTGTGAGAGAGAGCTAGTTGCTCCACATCCTCGCCAACAGTTGATATGGCCTTTGAAAACTGGTCACTCAAAGAGAGCAAGTCCTAATCTCAAAAATTGTTTATGTTACCTCATTTGGAAAAAGGCCTTTGCAGATGTAGTTATTAATTAAGGATCTTGAGATGAGGAGGTTACCTACATTCTCTGAGTGAGGCCTAAATGTCATCACAAATGTCTTCATAAGAAAGAGACAAAGAGAGTTTTGAGAGACATACAGAAGAGAAGGAAGTTATTTGAATGGAGGCAGAAATTGGGGTGCTGCTGTCTCAAGTCAAAGAATTCTGCCAATACCAAAAGCTGGAAAAGGCAAGGGATGGGATCTCCCCAGAGCCTCTGGAGGGGGTGCGGGCCTGTCAGTGTCTTGATTTCCTATGTCTGAACTCCAGTATATACATTTCTGTTGTTTTAAGTTGCCAAGTTTGTGGTAATTTTTTATGGTAGCCTCAGGTAACTAATGCAATGGCCCTTCCGTACTCAGAAACATGGTCTGCTCTTGATCAATTGGATATTCCTATCGAAAACTTCGATGCTTCAATGAGTGAAATGGAGACATTAAATAGAATAAATTCACAGAGGGAAAATGGGAAATGGAATGTTTATAGCAGTGGCAGTATAGCCATATCAGTAGATGGTGGTCATATGTCGTAGAATAGCTTGAGTAGCTGACAGTGCTGATGTCCTGGACAAACTCTTCTGTTAGGTGTGCTTTACATTTTGCGTATATTAGGACTTACCTTAGCTTCTGTTTTCTGTCTGTTTTAAGCCCACACTCCTATGGATTTCGTGGGACCCCCTGTTTTTTTTCTTTCACAATAAATCCCATGAAGCTATGCTTGATTTTTATTAATTGCAATTCTAGGTTTGTAACTGATTCAGTCAATAAATAAAGGAATAAATTCAAAAAATGCTTTGCAATTTGAAAAAGAGAAAGAACAGTTTCTCTAGGATTCAATTTTTTTTCTTTTGGTAAATAACTAAACCTAAAAATAGTTCTTGGATATTTGTCACTGACTCTTACTTTTCTCAGAAGCCCAAATTTAACAGCAACATCTTTTAATCTTACGACAACAGCAATATCCCCTAACCCTCCAATAAACAAAAGCAACATTAATTTCCCATTGGGGTGATGCTTTGAGTCCAGTACAGATGGAATTGACAATCATACTGTACTATTTAATATTACTTGAGATTCCAGTGATTTATCCTACTCTCTGGTCCACTTCCTTCTACACTCAAAAGACCAGTCCTCTGTTGTGCATTACTGGCATAATAGATTTTATGTCACATTCATAGGTGCCACCATTTTTCTCTGTGTTCTTACATAACTAAATATGTTTGTTGTAGTTTAATATGCCTTAGGGGCATAGTGAACTTTACAGTGACTAATTGAAAAATTTTAGACCTACACACAGGACATTTTTTTCAAAATAACTTATACATTCAAGAAATGTTTAGAAACAAAATAAGTACGAGATGGACATTCGCATTACTCCAATCCGAATAAACCTGGACTTGAATTTCAGTTCAGTGCGTTTAACTTCTCTTAAGTCTACATAATACCATATAAACAACCATTGTCTGAGAGAAAATCAGTAAAAATATTGGTTAATTCATAGCAAAAATTATTGTGTGATTAATTAAGTTTTTTCAGTAGTTGATTATAGTTTTATATAGAAATAGCCTTAGGGCTGAGTGTTAGCTTGTTTCTCTCTCCTGTCAAATGTAATTCATAGAGAGTTAATTATAATTTCCTATGCCCTTTATCCTTTTACTCAAGTGGGCTACACTTGAACAATAAAAGGGAATTAAGTGGTGATGCAGAAGACTAAACACGTGCCAATCTGGGACACTGGGGACCAAAAATACACTCTTTGTCCTCATCTTTGCAATGTTGATACTGGATCTACAGCCTGAACTGATTACAAAGAGAAAATGTTACATTTCATATGGACTTAATAGTTAGAACGATTAACACCAACTTAATATTATCAGGATCTCTTTGTACAAATAAGAAAACCTGTCACTTGAGTGTTGGGCCAGCACCTCAATAGTTACTAGTTACTATTATCAAAGGTATCTCAAACCACTCCTCACTCTCTAGTGACAAGTTTTTTTTATTATTTTTAATGCAATTATATAATTTATTATAATAAATTATAAATATTTACTTTATTTTTAATGCAACTATATAATTTCAATTGTAACTTTTCTCAAGGTTGTTAGGGCATATCAGAAGATGGTAACCTTGAAAAAAGTTAAATAATAGGATTTTGATTGTTAACTGCACCATCTACATAAATTTGCCTCTTCCAGAGACAGACATGCAGGTGAATCACCTTTAATAGTCTTCGAGAATGGGAATGTGACAATAATCCAGATAAATTATAGGGATATATCTTGTATTTGGGAGGAATTTTTACTTTTTCAGAATCATAAGGTAGAGGGACTTCTAAAGATTTTACCCCCATATTTTTCGGAAGAAAAAAAGAGGAGTCAGGGTGTGACGATATGCCAAAAGCTGTGCAATTTATGACCGAAGTGATACTGGTGTATTAGTAGTCTCCGATGTCTAGCTGTGTGCCTTATCTGTGATACAAGACATTACAAAGGCTAGACAGTAGGATCCTTTTAGGTAGTACAGTTGTTTAATGCCTATCAATACCAGCATATTTGCAAACATTGCATTTGATAATGTTTTTCCGACTCACGTTTATTAATGTCAATAGTTTTATAGAAAGAGTGCTCTAGTCCTCCCCTAACTATTATTAGTTATAAGACGTGAGGTAGTCAGTCACTTTGGCCTCTCTTTCTTAACTGGTGATTAGATTAGGGAAGACCCTCTTCCAGTCCTTAACTTTTATTCCACAATACAAATTATATGATCTAGTGTGCCATTCCTTGTCTATGTTGGAAATTCTTTTTTTTTTTTTTTTTTACTTTTTTTTTTTTTATGAGAGAGAGAGAAAGCATGTGAGTGGGGGAGAGAGGCTAAAAGGTGGAGGGGAGGGAGAGAGAGAGAGAGAGAGAGAGAGAGAGAGAGAGAGGAGAGAGAGAGAGAATCCTAAGCAGGCTCCACACTCAGCATGGACCCTGACACAAGGTTCAGTCTCATGACCATGGGATCTTGACCTGAGCCAAAATCAAGAGTGGGACACTCAACCGAGTGAGCCACTCAGGCACCCCAAAGGAAATGTTTTTTAAGCTTATTTATTTATTTTGAGAGAGAGAGAACATGAGCAGAGTAAAGGCAGAGAGAGAGGAGGAGAGAGAGAAATCCCAAGCAGGCTCCACACTGTCAGCAGAAAGCCAAACACAGGGCTCTGATCCCACAACACTGGGATCATGACATGAGCTGAAATCAAGCGTCAGATGTGTAACCAACTGAACCACCCAGGCACCCCTATGTGGGAAATTCTTAATCACAGATACATTGGTAAGACAGGATTCTTGGTGAATGGATTGATTTCTTACCTCTCTTTACAATAGAGCCAAAATCAGCCTTCTATGCTCAGTTTCCACAGCCCCCCACCCTAACCAAGACTTCTCCCTGAGAGACCACTCAGCCTGGCACAGCCAGGGAGGCAGAGCCTGGCTTTCTAGGGAGCATAGCTGGTTGAAGTGTCCAGAAGTTACTATGAGAGGACAGAAATACTTACTTACTTATGAACACTTTCTGAGGATTGGATAAATATGTGTTCCATAAGCACATACAACTAAATGTACGGCTGTATTTCAAATGTATAAGCATGCTATTATGAATAAGAAAAAAATTATTTTTTGAGACACCAGTGAATTCAGGGTCAATTTTTGTCTTTTGTTTGCTCAAACACTAAAACTATCTAATATACTAAATAAATACTATTAAATGAGTCAGCATCCCAGCATCTTACCAGTATCTTTATTTAGGAAAAGGTTTAGAGAGTCGTGTAATGGTCTCAGGTAAGGGTAATTAGATAAACTAGTATGAGCTGAGACATTTATGGTTAGTAGTGAATAATATCTTCATGAAAATATTTTTAATTTTTATTGGAGACTCGAAGTCTGCAGCAAGTCACAGTGGGGAGTTCCAGGTGCTACGACAGGTTTCCAAAGAATGTATTTTAGGGCAAGAGTAGTTTTGTTGCCTCCCCAAACCTATCTGCTCTGGTGTTGGGTATTACCTGCTCTGCTTACTCATTTTAGTCCTCAAGTTCCTTTGATTATTAAGAATCTTCATGCTTCAAAAGCTGGCTCTGCTACTCCTCCACAGAGTGAGGGAGGGAAATGGCACATTTTGCAAATTTCAGTTCTTTTGAAAGGAATAATGAAAAGGAGGTGGTGCTGCTTCAGAAGGCGGGCTACAGATGGAACAAAAGGTTAACTCAAATTTCTGCTGAAAATAGAAAGTAAAAATAGTAATGATGATCTATACAAGAGCAGAAAACATCGCAAAGTGAAGTTATTCATTTTGAATCAGCAGCTTCTTTTAAAACATCCAACATCCTCTGATTGTTCAAAGAGTTTTATTTTACAAATTGGCATTCAGTAGGCACGTCTGACAACTGGTTCATTGTGTCTTTTTTACCAATTGTCAGCAATAGTCTTTCTTTGGATCCACCGAGGAACTTTAATGTTCTGAAGTAGTTTCTTTGAGGACAAACGATCCAACTTTTTTTTTTCCATGTTTGCTTAAAAAGAATTCAAAGCTTAACTTTGCACACAGTGGCTTCTCTTTCTGCAGCTGTGTTTCAATTCCCCCATCCCTGGAAATGGGAGTTTCCCTGCTTTTAGATATCAGTCTTTTTGTCTGTCTGGTACCTCACACCATTAAAAAAGGTAATCCATCTTCACAGACGTTGTATTACTGTTTAAAAGAGACTGCTTCTATTAGCGACTTCTGAGGAATGTACAAGTGGGATATGTCCAGGAATGTGACTGAAATACAATAATTCCTCCGGAGCATTTCAGATGTGTGGCTTTGAACAGGTACAGAGCAATCTGACAGGATTGGCTTCACTTCCTTCTTGTTAAACCTTAACCCCAGCCCACACTTATTCTTGAATAGTTCCAGAGCTCGTGAATTAAGAAAAACCCTGCCTGCTAAAGAGAAAGATAAAGAAAGATACTTACAAGTGGCAAAAGAGGTATATTAAATCTAGTGAGTCATACTTCGAGTCTTTTCTTTGTTATAAACAGAGTCTTGAAAGCCATGTTGGAAAAGTAATGCCTTGAAAATGCATTAACACTTGTCCAAAGTGTTCTCTTTGTTAGTAATACAGTATCCCATTTGCAGATTTCTCTATGCATAGACTCTTATGAACAAATACTGTCGTAGGTTTACATAGGACTTAAATGTAAATACACTGCTTTACAGTGTGACACTTCCCAATAGAACGTACCATCATCATTACATTATGATAGTATAGATATTACAGTCCCTGTTACAAATGATGGATTTGTTGTTTAGGATCTTAAGTCACTTGCGTAAGATCACCGTGGCAGAGGCTGCTAGTTTTTATCAGTATAGATCTCTGGAGTTTGGGTTATGTACATGGCCATGCATAAAGCCTACATTGCCCAAATTCCTTTGTAGCCTTTGTGACTAAGGTTTGGCCAATATAGGATAAGTATATGTTCAGGGATGTGCCCTGGCTTTTGTTTTTCTCCTTTTTTTTGTCAGCTCTAATAGGGATCTGACAATTGGAGCTTGAGCACCGAGTGAAGATACTGACGAAGGCATGACAGAAAAATAAGATATGAGGAATTTACTTTCAATTAACTTACTTTTTTTTTTTATTTCTATTTTTTAATGTGTATTTATTTTGAGAGACAGAGAGACAGAGTATGAGCAGGGGAAGGGCAGAGAGAGAGGGAGATACAGAATCTGAAGCAGGCTCCAGGCTCTGAGCCATCAGCACAGAGCCCGACACGGGGCTCGAACTCACAGACCGTGAGATCATGATCTGAGCCGAAGTCGGTCACTTAACCAACTGAGCCACCCAGGCGCCCCTCAATTAGCTTACTTTTACGTGAGAGATTAAACATTGTGAAAGTATGCTAGATTATTTTGATATCTTGATATATAATCAAGAAATAGAAAAAGTAGAGTTTAATCCCATATTATCTAAATCTTATCTAAATTTTCTTTATAATAAAAACTACAGAACTACAGTACATCTGCCACGTAGCAATACTGTAATACCTTTGTACTTCATCTTGAGTCTAGACTGTTTAATTAAGGTTTCTTCAACAACTGTTGAAAAATCGTTGTTTTACTGCGTTTTACGGTATAGTAGACTATATTATTATATGGACCCAGGTTTAAAATGCTTGAAATGCTAAGGATTTTAAAGTACTTTTCAAGCATTAATTTTTATGCAAGTAGAAATAGCCACCTTATAACAGTTTATAGAGATTTAAATGAAGATATTAAAATCTTTTACAAAAGTCATTGCAACTTGTAAGAAAAATAGGGAGTTGGGATAAGAAACAGAGATGTTAGACTTGATGTCCTCCCCTATATCACCAATCTGTCTCATTCACTTCCTTCCAATGTATTCTTTTACTAAACTCCTATTTCCTTCAAACAGCTGGTAGTAGTCTTATCTCCTAATGATATACACCACATTAAAAAATGCTACTAATCTAAAAATTCTACTCTGAAGATAAGCATATGGTTTAGAAGATGCGAAATGCTGACTGTATGATTACATTCCTGTCTACTGGTACAATATATGATCATTAAGCCATTCATCATTCTTTCTGTGGACTTAATTTTGGGGGCTTGGTAAAGGGGAGATGAGGTAAGCAGAGAATCAATTAACTTTCACTTGGCAGACAATAGTTCTTGCCCCTGATATTATACATGTTCCTTATTTTAAAGGTGATTATAGAGAAGTTTAGTGACTTGTCTGTTAGTCACAGAGTCATGGCTTATCTCTCTGGGTTTTAAAAAAACTCTTAAGTTTAGGGTTTTTTTTTCCTACTTGATGTTGTTTCTTCTGTCTTTGCTATAACCTTCTGGGAAGGAGGAAGAGCTGGTCTAAAACCCAGCCAGTCCTCTTTATTAGCTAGGTGATGAAGACGCAACTTACTGAATTACTCTTTCTAGCTATTAGAAGAATTCAATAATCATCTCTACATTAAGGGGGTAGTTATGATGTTTAAATGAGATAGGGCACATAAACTAATTTGCAGGGAACCCAGCACATTGTAAGTGCTTGGCAATTTACTGATAAACTTGTTTAATAAACAATAGAAAATATAAAAGCAGTAGATAAGAGGAATACTTGTAAGGTTAAGGGACTTAATTTGTCAAAACTAAAAAAAAAATTACTTCTAATTTTTCACTCCAGGGACAAGGACATATTGTGAAGGAAAATGTCTTAAGTCTAGGTAAATGAAGGAGCACTAAGTCTGTTTGATGCCATAGACTTAAACATAAAGTTTAAGGATTTAAACTCTTGAGGATTAAAACCTGTCAAGCACCTTTGACTTCACTTATATTTTTTGTATTTGTTGACTACATGAAAGAATAAATGTTTACAATATGGTTAGAGGCAGTCACTCTTTTTTTGTTGTTAATCTGAGCAATTCAAAAGCAAAGAAAGAAAGAAAATCCAATCAACTAACCTGGACTAGTTAAAGCTAAAGATGGAAACTCATTATTAACACTAGTAGGGAATTTCCATTGGCGGCATTACTGAATTCAGCTTCATTTTTCACTTACCAAGGAGAGTCATTCTACTAATGTGTATTAACGGGTTACAGAATTCAGGCTCTTCAGGAAAGCATCCCTTTTGCCATGGCAAGGAGAAATGAACATGAGTTTTCTACTTTTGGAGTGCATACCTAGAGACAAAGATAGATGTTAATTAATAACAACATAAAGCTCTCTCTAACCTCTCTGCATAGAAGAGAGGTTCTTGATGCTATGAAATATTATATATAAAGAGTTTGTATAAAAAGGGAGGTCAGCGTAATGACAGTTATGCTGAAATCGGAAGTTGGAATTAATCTGATGATGCAAAACCACTATTTGCAGAGGCGGTGGCCAAAGGAAGCTGAGGCCAGTGTGGCCGAAGCAGAGAGAGGGAGCCTACTTGAGAGGCCAGACTACAAAATCTCTAGGGCAGGCTCACAAACCCATGTCTTTAGTTGGGGGTGGAGGCAGAGGAGGGTGCCAACATACTCAGATATGCCCTTTGTAAAGATCACCCTACATGCAGTGTGGAGAATGGATTTAACAGAGACCACAGTGTTTTTTCTAGTAGTTCTAGTGGAAGATAAAGGTGTTTCCTTCTTTCGCCCATGGTCATTAACTTCTTGTGGGCAAAGACTTCATTTATAATTTCTTACATTCGATAGTGCTAGACTCAAATTATATAGGAAGTTTATATTTGCAGATCTATTATTTAGATGACAGAATAACTGGGTTACTTACTTTTTATCATTTAATTAAGCCATATGAACAAGCGAAGCTGATTGGCTAAGTAGGGTTCCATAGCATACTCTGTTTTGAATCCTTATCATAATAGAAAAAAGAACCTCAGGTTGTGAGAGTTTTCTCTCCATCTCAGTCACTTGACATGCAAATCAAAGTAGGAGACAGTTGCTGAATTGTTCATTTTTAATTGTTCTTCACTTTGCTCTATCAGACATGCATGTTATAATGACTTTGACTTAAAATTTTTTTTAAGTTTATTTATTTTGAGACAGAGAGCACAAGCAAGTGGGGGAGGGGCAGAGAGAAAGAGGGAGAGAGGAAATCCCAAGCAGGTTCCATGATGTCAGCATGGAGCCCAATGAGGGGCTCAAACTCACAAATCATGAGATTAGGTTCTGAGCTGAACCCAAGAGTTAGAGGCTTAACCAACTGAGCCACCCAGGCACCCCTGACTTTGACTTTTTATTTGTTTTCCCCCCTTTTTTTTTTAAGAAAAAGAAAAACATGAGCAACCTAATAAAGAGATTGTGCTTCCTACTTGGGATTTTTAAAAATAATTTTATCAGCTCATATTGTGTTTTGAATTAAAAATGAAGCAGTTAATTTCTTTGATTTGTCTTAGAAATATTCTTGTATGTTAAGTTCTCCAAACTGTCTTTTTACAGGCAAATTTGCCTTGGAATTGACACATACTATGCTTTGAGAGTCCTCATAACATCCTTCGAAAGATTAGATAAGATGCTAGATGGTATTATGTGCTGATATCTTCACCTATTCCAGGTAGGCATTCCAAAATTCTTTGGGCCAGATTTTTTAAAAACATGATATGAGAAATATTAAAAAAATGCTTTTTGAAAAAAATAAAAAATGCTTTTTGAATTCAATAGATACTTACATCTTAAGCTTCTCTTTCAAGTGACTTCAAAATTGCATAAGTGATATTTAAGTGCTTTAAAAGAGCAGGCAGTGAGGTTTTGCTTTTTTGTTTTTTTCTCCACTCCTCACGCCCCCTCACCCCCATCCTACTAGCTTTCTGTTTCTAATAAGTATGAGAAATAGATCAATTAATCCAACACAAATCATTTAGGGAAGTTCAAGAAAAAAATACTTGAAATGTCAATAAACTTGGACATGTTCATGCAAATAATGTACCTCTGACAAAAATCACAGTAGAATACAATCCATTAAAAGGCATTTGTAAGATAGTCCTTGGGATATTTTCTTTAGTAACTAAAAAGTAAGCAAAGACAATTCAACTACTTCTTACCCCACTTGTTGTTTGTTTGTTCTGATCGACCAGTCCGATAATGGCTCCAATTCAAGTATTCTACATTGTTTTCTGAGTTTACTGATCTTTCATGGCATTAGCTTAAAAAAAAAATCCTGAGAGGGGCGCCTGGGTGCCTCAGTTGGTTGAGTGTCTAACACTTGATCTTGGCTCAGTTCATGATCCCAAGGTCATGGGATCAAGCCCCTCCTGGAGCTCTATCTTCACTGTATGTGGAACTTGCTTATTTCTCTCTCTCTCTCTCTCTCTCTCTCTCTCTCTGTCTTTGCCCCTCTCTCCCACTCCCATTCTCATGTGTTCTTTCTCTCTCTTTAAAATAAAATAAAAATTAAAAAAACAAAACAAAACAAAACAAAACAACAACAACCAAACAACCATGAGAATAAACAGGTTCCCATACATGGTTTTTAACAGTCTCCTACCATATCTGGTTCTTTTTGAGTCTCTATCTCTAAGTTTCTCCTTCAGCTGTCTTTAGCCCTTATTTCTCAGTTTCAGTTTCCCCATCCCACTCCTCCTTTTTTTATTTTATTTTCTCTGTCTTTCTCAAAGCATCTCTTCTCTTTCTCTCTCTCTGTAGCAAGCTATATTCAAATATCACAGTTCAGTGAATGCCTCCTAGTACCATTTGTGACTCTCATTACCCACATATTCCTAAAATAAAATCTGATATAACTACCACTCTAATTAGTAACAACAAAAAAGAAAGAAACGTTTTTGTGCCACAAAATCCAAGATTTCTTTGAGACACTCTTCAAATTATTTTCAGAGTCCCTCTCTTTCCTTTCCCATCAAATATGTATTGAAAATTAGAGTTCAAAGTATTGTGAACTTCTTACTTCTTATTTATGTTAAAAAAAACAACGCAGTGGCATAGTTTCATTACTCCTTGTGGGATGTACTAAAGAAGTTAAAAATGAATTATCAGTGGGTTAAAGGTTATAATGAAATAAAGTTTTCGAGTTCTGTTTGATTTGACTTCTTGTTTTGCTCACGTATTTGATAGAGTGTGGGTTAAGCTAGTATCAACCAAAGACCCCAAAATATATGCTGTAAAAAGACAGACCTTTGTCTCTGTCATATTCCCAACCAGATATAAGCAGTCACAGTTGGTTGCATAATTTTGCTCACTTTGATGTGTTACTTTCATGTCTGTTCCAGTTCTCATTGACTCGTGGGAGCTGGAAGAGGGAAGGAGCCAAAATAGCAGCATGTTTTTCCCTCTTAGGACCTAGAGTTGGCACCTATATCTTTTGCTTGCCTCCCATTAGCCAGTCCTTAGTCCCAAGGCCTGTAGAAGTTCTGTTACAAACCAACGGGAACATGGACATTGGAGAACCACTAGCGGTTTCTGTCACAGTTTGAAAAATTTAACTGAAGACAAATTATTTTAGTAAAATTCTCTCCATCCTTCGGACACATTTAATTTTAAAATATAGTTTATTTCAGCTTTATTATTGATCAGCTGGTGACAATTGAGAAGTTTTTTAAAGGTTGGAGTTCAACTGTGAGCCTTTTAGCGTACTATCAAATGAATATTTTTTTAGGAAACAGAAGATGATTAAGATGTGTCTCCAGACATAATGAAGACTTGGGTCACACCCTTTGTCACTCGGTTCTAATGAAAAAGTCCTTACTTTTTTCAAGGCTTTACTAGATCTGACATCTGGAACTTTGTTATCTCCATCTCTCATTTCTTTCTTCCTCCTAATGACACTCTGCCATATTGTTATTCTTGATTTTCCTCCTAAAAAGAAAAGTTCTTCCGGATTTCTGCAAGGTGTGCCACATTCTCTCCTGTAAGTCTTTATTTAGATGTCACCTACTAAGACCTATTGTAACTTTCCTCTTTAAAAAATTTTAAATCCATCCCCAGCATTTTCTATTCCCCTTTCCTGCTTTCTTTATTCTACTGACTTCTCATCCAAGATTCTGTAGATCTGCTTATTTATTTTGTGTTTTGACCATCTTCCATAACCAACTAGAATGGATGCTTTCTGAGGGTGTTAATTTTTGCTTATGTTATGGTTGTTTCCCATGGCTGTAATAAAGCCTGGGACATAATATGATCATCAGTAAATATGCAGTCACTAAACGAATGATGCACGAATGAATGGGTGATTGAGTAAATGAATCACAAGCCTAGAGGGGCATTAACTCCAGTAGTCATTTCAGGAAAATTTAAATCAGCTATTGACATTTTGTGATATTCTCTCTTTACTTAGGCAGTCATACTATGTTATACAGCTTGAAAAGGACCCAATTTATTTTTTATGAGTTTTATGTACCCAAAATATTCAAGGAAAATAAAGTCTTCTGTAGGAAAGAATATTGCCTAAAATTATGAATGGTTATCTTGAATAGAAGCTATACCTGGGGTTAAAAATATCCTAGCATTGATTGTAATCGTCCCATCTACATTAAAATCTCTTTAAAAGCAATAAAATCTTGTTTTTGCAGTACTATTGTTTTGTAATACTAGAACAGTTATTTACAGTTTTCTTACATAATGAAGAGAATTTTAAGGCTAATAGCAAAGCTCTAAATTTCATGACCTCTTACAGGCTTATTTTTCATGCAGTGAATGTAGTTCAAATGATAATTTCAATCATTAGTATCATTCTGTATTGAAACATAAGCCATTGGAGCTAGTTACGTAGCAGAACTTATTTTTATATTAAATCATGCCATGCAATGTTCTTCAATATATGTTATCTGAGTGCCAATTAATACCCAAGCAGTAGTTAAGCACCCAGATTAATGTTTTTACTTTACCACATGAAGTGATTCTAAAAATCCCTGTAGAGGTAATTGCAAATTTGTTTTAGGTACCAATACACTGATTTAGTTATATACTCAGCGGAGTCAAATCTGAATACAGCCCAAACAAGGTGTGGTTGAACAAATTGTTCTGACTATAATTGTCCAGAATGCCTCAAAGTGATAATTAGGATGATAACAAATGATATCCCCAGGGGAGTGAATTGTCAGGGAGAATATAATAAAACTGGAACTTTTTTTTTTTGCAGAACTTAAGCAAGCACTTAGCATATATTTAAAAAAGCCTCACAAAAATCAAAGTGAAATTGTAAGATTCTTTTGATGACCATAAACTTAAAAATTCCACTACATTTATATAAATGGAAAAGATGTATTATACACCATCAAGTGACATTTTTTAAGAACAAGACTTTTTTCAATCTTGATAAATAGAGATGAAAATATGCTATTTCAGAGTACTTCTCACACGGAGGAGAGATTGCTACTATAACGTGCTTGTAAGGAATGTCCTCACCTCCCGCCAACATGTAGCATCGAGCATGTAAACTTTCAGAGACAAGTTCTAAAATTTTTGGTCTTGCGGTGGTAACTCAAGCTAAAGATAATGATGGCTTTAATAATAATCACCATCACAAAAATTAGTGTTTATTGAATTCTTACCATGCATCAGACGTTTGTGTTAACCAATTTAAATACATAATTTAGTTTTCACACCAGTGTTGGGAGATGAGATTGTTATGTTTATTTGACAGATGAGAAAACGAGTCAAAATTAGCCAATAATAGAGCATGGATTAAAACTCAAGTCTGTCTTATTCTAGAGTTCTTAATCTTCACCACAATATTGTACTGGCATATCGACATTTTGAGTTGACATCCTTTATTCGCATTCATATCCTGAGTATGTTTCCAAAATTCTGTTAATCACATACCTTGCATTCTCTTAGATGCTGGTTAGGCCTTTTGTGACCTGTACTTCCTTAAAGGGATAGGCCTAACCATTGATACTTTGTCTTCATCATTCTGTATTACCTGAACTTGCTAAAGAATCAAGCTACTGAAAGAGCGTCCTTTAAAATGATCCTTATGTAGCTTATTTTCTCATAATAATGAGAACCTATTGGCCTGCTATAATACTTCAGCCGCTCATATAATTTCTTACTCGGACTTTGGCATATTTAAACATTCCAGGCAAATCATATAACTATTGTTCATTCAGTTTTCTTCTCTGTAAAATGGGTATAATATGACATACTTCCATTGCTGTGTTTATTAGTAAATGAGAAAGTATATTTCAAGGTCATGGCATAGTGGTGGGGATGAGTGGTTCAGGTTACAAGGGGGAGAAGGGAGCAATTAGTCAAGAAGTTTATATTAAAATAGAATAGTTCTATTAAAATAGAATGTTATTTAGAAAAGACAACATTGACCCTGGGCCAGGCACTGTACTAGGTATTGATACAATGATGAATAAAATAGATTTTTTTTTTCCAAAAACAAAACTTAGTTGTTTTGTGAACAACTAAGTAGAAAAAGTCAAATTATGACAAAGAAGGACCAAACCAGGGAGCGATGAGGGCAGTGACGGGCGGAGGGCCTAATTTGGGTCCACATCTGGAGAAGCCTTCTCTTGAAAAGGGTTGTTTATCATGAGACTCACCTGATGAGAAAGAGCCGAGCCAGTGAAGGCGATAAGAACAATGTATGCTAAAGCTTTGATATGGAAAGGCTGGCAAGTTGAAGGACTTGAGAAGACAGTCGCAAAGTGCAGGCACTGGCCACCACGGATGAGAATGAGAAAAATATGTAGAGAGAGGATGTGGCCTAGAAGGGGTGGCAGAGGTCCTGAATAGGTGCACAAAGGTGCCGAAGCGTAGTGGGAACAGTGCTGGAGACAGACTTGGCAACAGTCCCAGTAATTTTTATATATCGTGCCTTATGGGGCCAAGGAGCATCTGCAGGAGAGGATCGCGCACTAGCCCACTCACCCACCCCCCTCCCAGTCCCTCCTGTTTCCAGTGAGCCCTGGGCAAGCATTTCTACTCTCCAGTCACCAAAGCAGACAGCAAGAAAATAGCTTTGTGAAGGGCTCTCTATTGGAACATTTTCCCTCACAGGCTGTTGCTGCCTGACAAGCTGATCTGTTCTTGGCCTTGCAGCCCTACAAGGTTGCTTTGCTCAGTCAGTTTTGGTTTAAGTCTCTTAAAATGGATCAGCCAGGTCAATAGAAGGTCATATTTGTAGTCTTTGGTGTTTAAAGGTGAAAGTAAACATGCTGATAGCTGGGGAAAGAGCATTTTAGGCTGTATTTTGAACTATGTGCTGACTTGGAGGAACTTGGACAATTAAGGTAATTAGGCAGAACCAAATGAAGGCCCCTACTGAAAGGCCCACAGAGTTGATTCTGTCATCCTTCTGACCTCTGCTAGGGACAGAATTTAAAACATTTGTTATTCCATTTTGCCTGAGTAACAAAGGATCATGACCCAGATGAGTGCTTGTGTATCTTCTGTGAGACACAGGGGTGCTGAGTTGTGGGGGAGGGGGTGTTGGAGGGGTAGAGGGAGAAGAAGAGGAGGAAGTGGGAAGGGAGAGATGGAGCGGAGGGGAAAAGTAGAGAGGGGGGAGAGGAGAGGAAAAGATAGGATATACGCGAGTATACAAGAACAAATCTACCAGCGTTTTGTTTTCAGAATAAAAGTGCCATATATTTATCGTTACATTTACAACTAAGTATTTTGTATTTCAGTGATTATATATGGTATTGTATTTTAATTTGTTTCCATGTGTTCATTGCTAGTAGAAATAAATACAATTAATGTTGTTGTTAAAAAAATCAAGATGATTCGACCAATTACATATGTGGTTTTCTATTTCCTAAGAAGCTACTGGTACTTGCTACCTATAACCAAACTGAACATCAGAAATTTATTTTAAACAAATGACATTAATTAGGAAGCTATCCAGCTGCCAGCCTGTTAAAAGCAGAAGCACCAATGAAATGGGGCTAACCTCTGTGTTTTCCACAACTGATATTGGAAGATGTATCAGGCTGGAAGGACTTTATCAACACGAAAAGGAACTACCTTTGATCTGAGGCATTGTTTCTGTGTCCTTTACCCAGAGCTTCTTGAAATGTCTTATTTGTATTCAGCCAAGTGGCAGCCTGCTTTGTGAAATCACAGACACTCTGATTGCCTCAGGCACACCACACAACACCAGGCAGTTTCATGTGCTGTCGTCTCTGGCCACAGGGGGCACAATGTGCTCAGGATTGCCATTGAGATCTTTTGCATCATACTCATCGCGTGGGAGGAGTTATCAAGCTCCGAGGTTTTAACACCCCAGTCAAGTGAGTCGGTCAGAAAAATGAAATTCCCACAGACCCTCTTAACCAGACTTCTCTTTCCCTGTGTGAGAGTCAGATCTGACAGATGGAAAAATAGCAATGGCTCATCAGAATGCCTTAGTAGGATAAGGTATGATGTTTTGTAAAAGAGTCAAAGGCCTACAGATATTTAAATAGTTGGAGGAAATGAGGTACCAGTGAGCAAGAGGGCTGACTGAAGATCGTTGAAACCCTCCTTGGAGAAAAGGCAGCATCAAGTGCTGAGTGCCAGCACTTGAACAGACAGCGGCATCATTACTGTGCTTCCCCCTGGGGTATTGGTTAATCGTGAAGATAAATAGGATCCACTTTCTCTGTATGATTTGAGGCCTCCTGTCATATTTGCATTTACAGAACACCTACCGGCTACAGTGTGCCTTACATTTCTGAAAACAAAACAAAACCGCTTTCCCAAACTCTAGATGTTTTTTCCCCTCATATCTGTCTGATTTCTCCTCTGCCTACCTTAACTCATTATTCCTCCTGCATTTTCTGCACCTGCATCTCTGCAGCTGAACGAGGCTGGAGGAAAACATCGAGCCATGTTGCTTGCTTTGGCTTTAAATTCACAGCTATTAGCTTTGTGGGTCTTCCGTGCTGTGGCATAACATTCTACCGATCTCTGCTCTCCACTCTCCCAGATGCGCGGTGAATACATTTTTTTCTCCTCAATCCTGTGACAACTTTACCACCACTTTTACTTTCAGCTGATGACCTCACTTCCTTATTTATTTAGAAAGTAGAAGCAGCTTCCACAAGCTCTCTCCACCACATCCGTTTGCTTGTATCCTTGCCTGTGGCGAATTTCGCTAGCGTTCCATTGGATGAATGTACACAGTCTCCACTTGAGCTCTGTGTGTTCAACCAAGGACATGGCTCTGTTCATCTCACACTCTTCTGCATCACCAAGGTCCCCCTCTTTAACTGGATTGTTTCCTCCATGTAAAACATCTTTGAAATATCTTCTAATCGCTAACAGGTTAAACAACTGTGGTACATCTATACCATGGGATACTACTCAGAAATAAAATGGAACAACTTATTGAAATATGTAGAAACTTGGATGGAGTTGAGTGAAAAAAAGAAGCCAAAATCAAGAGGTCATATACTATATAAATCTATTTATATACGATTCTAGAAAATACATAATTAGAGAAATGGAGAACAAATTAGTGGTTGCCAGTGGTTAGGAATGGCAGCAAGGAGGAGAAAGTTCATGACTGTAAAAATGTAGCAAAAGGGAGATCTTCGTGGTGATGGAATTGTTCTGTATTTTGAATCTGGTAGTGGTTTTGTGAACCTTCACAAGTGAATTGTATACACACATCATACCAGTCACCTTCCTGGTTTTGATATTGTACAATAGTTGTATACAAGGGAAACACAGGGAAAAACTGGGTAAAAAGTATAAAGACCCCTTTGCACTATTTTTGCAAATTTATGTAAACTTATAATCATTTCAAAATAAAAAGTTAAAAATATACATACAATAAATGTCAAATGTCAAATCTTAACACATCGACGACCACCAAATACATTCTTGTATGGCCAGATTGACTAACAAAAAAACACAAAACAAAACAAACAATAAAGCAAAATCAATACAAAAATACCTCTTTTGATTTTGCATCCTTTTCCTACTACCAATTAATTTCTCTGCTTTCCTTCTCAGAAAATCTGGAAAGATTTATGTATACTTCCTGTCTCCAAACTCCTCTCTCCGCATTCTCTGTTGAACGTACCTAATAAACAGTTAATGCTCATTATTCCAAGTTATTGATCTTTTCAAAGCCACCATTGGCCATATTGCTAAATTGAATGTCTCACCTTCTCTTCTTGTATTAGTAAACCTACCTGCAGTGATTGAGGGGGTGTATCTTAGTCCCTTCTCTTTCAAATAGTTTCTCCGGGATATCACACTCTCCTCTCTTTCCTCCTTACGCGTTGCCATTCCTTCTCAATTGACATGGCTTGTTCTTTCTTATCTCTTATACATATCCATGGATAGTCCTAGAACTCAGAGTTTAGACCACATCTTTTCTGTCCCTACATTCACTTCCGTATTGAAACACCATCTATTTACTAATAACTTCCCAAGATTTTGCACCAGCCCTGACCTCTCAGGTCAGGTCTGGACTTACACATTCGACAGCCTTCTTAACATTGCCCCCTGCACATCTATCAGGTACCTCAGTATTAACATATCTCAAACCAACTTCTGATCTCTCCTTCCTCTAGTCTGTTCCTCCTGATTCTTTACCTGTTTCAGTTAATAGCAGCTCCATTTTTCCAATCACTTAGGCTAACTGCCTAGGAGACATCCTTGATACTTCTTTGTTTCCTACAGCTTACATCCAGTATATCAGGAAATACACTAATGTCTCTCAAAAATTTATGTAGGATCTGCCTACTTCTCATTACTTTACCAACACACCACACTGGTGATACCACCATCATCCCAATCCACACTGTTGTAATAGCTTCCTAATTGGTCTCCCTCCTTCTTCTCCTCACTTTTCTGATTCTAGTCCGAATTCAGCATTCAGAAAGATCTCCTTTAAACATAAGCCATATCACATGTCACATAAAAGCTCTATGAACATTCACGTGTGTGTCTTTCTAGGGACATATACTTTTATTTAACTTGGATAAATGCCTATGAGTATAGATGTGTGTTTAATTTTTGAAGTAATGACCAAACTATTTTCCAAAGTGTGTATACCATTTTACATTCCCACCAGCAGGGTATGAGAATTCTAGTTCCTCCACATTTTAATCTATAGTAAAGAAAGATTGGTGGTTGCCTGATAGGAAGAAAGAAGATAAAGGAGAGATGGGAAGGGAGGGAGGGATTACACATGAGTGCTAGGAAACTTTGGGGAATGATGGATGGGTGTCCATTATCTTTATTCTGGTGATGGTTTCACAAGTACATACCTAAGTCAAAATGTATTACATTTTATGCTTTAAATGTATAGTTTGTTGAATATAAATTATACCTCATAAAATAGTTATGGTTATGGGAATGATAATAATAATGTTTCATCTAGTTACCATGAGTATTAAATGAGGTAATACATAACTAAGCATAAGCCTGGCTTTTGTTAAGTGCTCAGTAAAGGGTGACTATTACAACTTTATTGGTAATAAAAGAACTAATCTTGTACTTTGCTATTCTGGAGAAATATGGCATCAATTCAGAGGAGGAGAAGAAAATAATCTTTATTCAATATAGTCGACATAGTTGTACTTTTAAGGAAAATGCTTGGCATTCCTTAATGTATATGGAGTTCTAAAGCATTTCCTCCAATATGAATGAACACATTTAACTCATGAAAAGGACAATGTGAAATTAGAGTAAATTTTACAAAATATGATTAATATGGATGTAACTTTCTTGTTCGATCCTCTAATCTGGCCCAGAGGTCAGAATCATGGAACATTAACCAGGATATCAAGCTATGATCATAGAACACAGTGAAACTAAGTGGTCAGCTTTGATCTTCCTTAATAGGTAGCTTTGCACTAAATCAGTGCTGTTTCATTTAATAATACTACTGAAAAAAAAAACAGCCTCTTATTTTTCTTTGCTTGATGCTCTTCTCTTACTGCCTTCTTGTTAAATTTCATTGTCATTCCATGATTCAGAATACATTGTGATTAAATTGTTGTTTTTGCACTTTGGGTTTCCCTTTTGAGGAAAAGCATCTTTGGCCTCTGTGCTTGCCATATTGCTTCATTTATAAAAACATGGTTCATTTAAAGGAAAAAATTAAAAATAAAAAAGGCAATAACAACAAAAATCTGGATCTGACTTCTTCTGACCCTTTCCTTAGCAGCTAGATCAGATAATGCTACTTTTAATTGAAATAAATGTGTTAAAAATAATCAAGATTGTTCTAGTGCAATGGAGAAAAATACAATTAGACTTCACAGGATGAAAATGGAACATCATTAAAGATGTTGATTTTTAAAGAACTAAAAGAGTTCCGTTTTGTTTTTTTCTTTAAATTTGTCATTCTGATTTTTTATTGCTCAGTTACCTAGTTAAACTTCTTCCACCTCCTTTTTGAACCTAAAATGAAACAAGGGAAACAGATATAGCACGCAGTCCTTACACTGACTACAATAATGACCGTTGAATTTATTAATTATGTTAATGGTATTTAGGGTGCTAAATATGAGGGCAATTTTGGGAAGTATCTGCGTATCATCAGGATTAGGTTGGCTAATCTCTAGCCAAGATCCCTTTCAAGATCTAGGCAAGATCCCTTTCAATTTAATAATTCATGAGTACTAATTGACAGGACACACGTGGCAAGGCGCTGATGGGCTGTATGATCAACAGAGAGGAGACACAGTGTATTAATTGTATTTCTTAAGTGTGTAGTTTTTCGTTTGATGCTTCACTGCTTTGACGAAATGGAAAGTCCATGCTAGATGCAGCTATTAAAAAGTGTTTTGAGGGGCACCTGGGTGGCTCGGTCGGTTAAGTGCCCAACTTCAGCATAGGTCATGATCTTGCAGCTCATGAGTTCAAGCTCCGCATCAGGCTCTGTGCCAACAGCTCAGAGCCTGGAGCCTGCTTCAGATTCTGTGTCTCCCTCTCTCTGCCCCTCCCCCACTCACACTCCATCTCTCTCTCTCTTCCTCAAGAATAAATAAACATTAAAAATTAAAAGAAAAGTGTTTTGAGTTTCCTGACCTGATCCTCTTTCAAACTGGTTCTGCCTGAAGAGAAACTCAGTGTGGTGGGAGTGTTTGACCAGATGACACAGGAAGCAATCTTTATTGGCCTATTTGAGATTGAACAATGACTATAAATGATAGATTTCTATCTTAGTGGTACAGTTTGCATTCAGCATAGGAGTAACAAAGGCAAAGCGGATTATAGTTCAAGGACAGATATTTCATTGTGCAGTAATTCAATGTGCAAAATTAACCTCATAATTTGTAGGGGACAAAACTGAGGGATCAAACTGTAAATATCTTACAAGGTGTTTGCACTCACAATATTATTGTTATCTTCACTTTTGGGGAAATAACAGCAATTCTTGGGCTAATCTGCATTAGTACAAGCACATTTTTGGAGGACAATAGAAATAAACATAGGCTAATGGAATCCACACATTGTGTGTGTGTGTGTGTGTCTCCCTTATAGCTGTAATTTCTTTAGGAAGCAGAAAGCATAGGCAATGACCAGGCCAGACCTGTAGTGTACGTTATTGCTTCTATCTTCCAAACTTTCCATATGCTTCTTCCTTAGCCAGTCTCTATCATAGTGTTGCTTCTCGGTGACACTGAGATTACTTTCAGGTGTTCTATGCTATCTATTCATTGGAGGATGAGGTTAATGTTTTCAGTGTTTTGTTTTCTTTTTTCCCTTGAGGAGGGTGGGAGAGGAGAGTCTTTAATTTGCCCAAGAGAAAAAAGCCGGGTTTTATTATTTATAATCAGATTTTAAGTTTTAGTTCTGTCATAAGCAGGGATATTTTCTTGCTCAGAGGAAGAATTTTTTTCTATTTCTTCTAAGCCATGAAGTACCATAAGGAAAGAGAATAGATCATTTCATCTCTTATATCCCTAGAGCTTGGCATAGAAGTTGTCCATCTATGCTTATTGATTAGAAGGAAGGAAGAAAGGAAGGATGGGTAGTAATTTTATTATTGGCTTCTAAAATCAGTTGGTTACATATTTCTTAAGTGGTTTATAAATCATAAATTTGAGAATTGTGTTCTACTTTTTGTGAAAAATATAAATAAAATGTCGAGGGACATGTCTTTGAACAAGGACAATTTTATCTTTCTATTCTCTAGTATTTACTGAAAAAGAACTGTGTGGAAGACCTAAGTGCTTAATTACCATAGAATTTGCTTTGGTCAGTGAAATGTGAACACAAGTGGTGTGTATCACTCTCCTGCGATTGTATGCTTTTCCCCATTTCTTCTGTCGTGTTATTCAGTGACATTCCATACAAGGGAGGCTAGGTCTCTAAACAAGAGTGAAACAGAACTGTTACTCCATGTATCATAGGAGCAACCTATCATAGACATATCACAAGAAATAATGCTTTTATTTTGAGTCACCGAACTGCATTTTTGGCTACCAATAGAGTTAAGGTTCTAATCACTGCTCTCGTTTACCTTATTACTTTTCTGCCATTAATTTTGCAACCATATTTTACAACTAATTCTTTAGGAGTTTTCCTGTGGCAAAGAAGTATACAAAATATGTTTCTTTTGGTTTCACAGATAATACAGCCTTTTTGACCAAAATGTGAAATAACGTTTTAGCACTATCCCCCAAATTTATAATTTCACTTTTCAAAGATAACTGATGTTAAAATTTGTGTATTTAGAGGCACCTGGGTGGCTCAGTCAGTTGAATGTTTGACTTCAGCTCAGTTCATGATCTCACAGTTCATGAGTTCAAGCCCCATGTTGGGCTTACTACTGCCAGCACAGATTCTGCTTTGTATCCTCTGTCTCCCTCTCTGTCTGCCGCTCCCCTTTTTGTGCTCTTTCTCTCTCAAAAATAAACAAACATTAAAAAAAATTGTATATATATTTTCAAGCCTCATTTCTTAAAAAAAACATTCTTAAATAACTCTTTTTATATGTATATACTCACATATTTTGACTACATAAGTAATTTTAAAAGTACATAATGGAAATCGGTGGAACAAATAGTCACACATATTAAACTCTAACTTTAGAAACATTTTTTCTTCCTAGGAACATATCAGTCTTCTGTGTCAAATGACAGCTATATTCCATTTTTAGGACGATGATGCGGAATGACATTCTATTTTATTTTGTAATTTACCACATTTTGTTTCTCTTACAGTGACGTTATGTATAAAAGAAAAACTCATACTTGTAAAGCACTTCATGTTTGTCAGAAGCTTTTGCTTTTTATCTCATTTGAGCCCCAAAGCGTACCTGAGAAATAGAGGCAGCTCGCGTTTTCTCTGTTTCATGTATGTGGAGATATAATTTGGCAAGTCTGATAGCTGGTGCTGAGGAAATCTAATGGAAAGCCCCAGTGCTCTTGTGCTCGTTTTATTTGTCCTGACAGTGTAAGATTTTCCTTAAAAGGAGCTAATGATTTTCACTTGCCTTGGTGAAGAATGATAGACATGAAAACTGGGATATCCTCTATTCCACCATTTTGCAAAGAAAGACATTCATTGTCCATTCATCCCTACCATTCCAGCTGAAAGTATACTGAGAGTGTGCCTAAGCCTCACTACACCTCACAAAGTGTGCCTACCATGGTTAGAGACCTGCCCAAGCCATTGAATGAATCTTAAAAAAATAGTTATTCTACATGGCTCAAAGGAAGTAGTAGGAAAACTGGACCAAGAGTCAGAAAATTTGGTTTCCATTACCACTGAGCTCCTAACTAATCTCAAAGTAGTCATTTCTTCTTTATGCTTCCATACCTCATGGGTAGAATGAGGGTAAGAGTAAATGCCTTATAAAATTTTTTCAGAGCACATACAAGCACAAACACATATATTTAGACCTAAGACTCAGTGATTGGTAAAAAGTTTCTACTTGGTAAATGGTATACATTATTTTTATATTTATTGTACATATTATTTTTATTATTTGTAAGCAGGACTTCCATTTTAAAGCATAAGCAGTTTCTGTTTGTTTGTTTTTTAATATCTCGAGTGTTGGAAGATTGAGTTCAGGGATTGGGAAAGACTGTTTTGTTCTGGGAAATATCACTCTATAGTTAAAAGTAAAGAAAAAGCCACATTTTAAAAAATGGGAATTGTCACTACTCTGCAATAACAAAATAAAAGTTTATTGTTACGGGCAGAGTTCAATATCTATGGACTGTTTCTTCTGGGAAGAAATATTTCTTTTCTCAATAGATGTTTAGACTGCATCATCTTGGAGAATTCTTTTCTAAAGCAGTTTTGGAATAGTGGTTGAGATAGAAGGTTCTGAAGTCATTCTACCTGGGCATGAATCACAGATTTCTCACTTACTGTTTGACTTTGGGCAAAGCTATATAATCTGTCTGTATCTATGGTATAATAATGGAACCCATCTCATAGACTTGTCAGAAGTGGAGACCTAACAATGACTGCCAGGCTATGGGGACATATATTCACATTATGTAATTAGAGAGACACTTCCAGGTCACAATCTGAGATTCTGAAGCTTATTCTGGACTGTCAAAGGAGTCTTTGAGATGGTATTTTAGAATGAATTATCCTGGCTAGAGAAACAATGTAAGAATGTTAGATTCTGATGAATTGCCCTCAGAGCAACTGTAAGCAAGGACAGTCCTTACAGTTTAAAGACAGGGGGAAATGCACATTCATACTGTCAAGCATCCAGGGAAGAAGATTATCCTAAGGCAGAAAAGAGCTATAAGCTTTAGTATGGGGGCAATAGAGGAACTTATTTACCTCTTCCAGTACTCAGGTAGTTAGGCCTTGGATCCCAAGGGGAGGGAGACATACTTCTGTGCACTTACCCTAGGGAAGGTACCTAAGATGACACCGGGTCACAGGGGAATGCCGCACAGGAAGAAATACCTAATGGAGGGCTTTAAGGCTGAAGATCTGAGGATGCCATAGGTCACAGGTTTAAGCCTTCAGCTTTGTAACTCTTTTATGTTATTACCAAGTCTCTGGAAAATCCTTATATGTGTTGTAGCCTGGACACCTGTCACTCTGGAGAATAAAAGAAGGACTAGTGCCAATGTGAGAGACAATATGTTACTGGGAAAGTAGCATTGGTTTGTGGGTCCCTAGTCTCAAGAAAATAGAGGTGGACTATGGGAACGGTGGTGGTGATCACAATCCTGACAGCTGGCTAAGATGGCTTGTAAAAAGCAGAATAAATCTGAAGAACACCTAAATATTTCTTTTATTTATTTTTTTAACATTTATTTACTTTTGAGAGACATAGAGTCAGAGCGTGAGCAGGGAAAGGGCAGAAAGAGAGGGAGATACAGAATCTGAAGCAGGCTCCAGGCTCTGAGCTGTCAGCACAGAGCCCGACGCGGGGCCCAAACTCACAAACCATGAGATCATGACCTGAGCTGAAGTTGGACGCTCAACTGACTGAGTCACCCAGGCGCCCCTAAATATTTCTTAGATATCCTCAAAAACACTTAAGAATTGGAATTTATTAGAATATTGGAAATCTGGATGAAGGTGAAATTACCATACTTTGAATGTTAAAAGAAAAGGTGAATTTTGGAATGTTTGGTGAAGTCTGGAATGTTTTTTAATACCACCACTAGCACCACCACCACCACCACCACCACCACCACCACCACCACCACCATCACCGTCATCGTTAACATCATCAATGGTATAAACTGGCATCAAAAATCTGAATTCCTGCTATACCCCAAGTAGGCCTCCAGATAGCAGAAGCTTACCCATTTGCCCCACAACAATGAGATTCTTCAAAAACATCACTGTATCTCACTGCCTACATCCATCCCTGTCTTTAGCCTCTGTGTTCCTGTCCTCCCAACTCAACAAAAAAAAGATGTTCTTTTATGCCACACATTGATTAATGTCTTGTCTCAGGATTAAACATGTTCTAACATGATGGACAGTGAGAACATTCACCCCCTTCAGACAGAAGTCCCTATTTCAGCCCTAGACATGTGTCTGGAACTAGATAGTCACAACCGTTGATGATAGGTTTTTGGTATTCTGGTATATTAAATCTGAAATAACATCACGTTCTGAAGGATGCCAAATGCCCAGGACTGGTTATCCAGTCAAGGCCCTTCTCAAAGTCTGTTCTTTAGTGTAAAATAGAAAGAAAGTCAGTTTTTCTTTGTTTTTTTTTTTTGTAATTTTTAGTTTATTTTTGGAAGAGAAAGCAAAAGCATGGGTGGGGAAGGGGCAGATAGCAGGAGAGAGAGAAAGAGAGAGAGAGATAGAGAGAGAGAGAGAGAATTCCAAGCAGACTCCATACTGTCAGCACAGAGCCCAGTGCAAGGTATGGACCCATGAACCATGACCTGAGCTGAAGTCAGACCTGAGCTGAAGTCAGACGCTTAGCCTACTACGCCGCCCAGGAGCCCTAAGAGAGGATCAGTTCTGCCTGCCAAATTAATAATCTGGTCTTGGGAAAAAGTGAAAACATATATACTCCAAACTAATATTGTTTCTTTTTTGGGTAGGTTACTATTTTGAAGCATTGCTAAGCTTTGATGTAACTTCTCACCGAAGTGTCTCTACAACCTGTAAGACTTCCCAGATAGTCCTTAGTATAAAGGAAAGTCCACCCCAAGGACAAAGTCTAGTTTCTCCCCAAGAAGACGTAAATTACTATCAATCCCTCAAATTTCCTGTTTAAAGTGTTAAGAGCTAGACTCTGCCAGGTGAGCTTGGTCCAGTACCAATTTGTCCAAAAATAATAGTTGGTTTCTGCATGGAACATTGACCAATTTCTATTCCTATTGAATAAAAAAAAATGTTAAAAGATTAGTGTTCCACAGCATTTCAGTTAGAAGAAAATCACATTCTTAACTCATTTACTTGTGTATTCTTTAGTGGATGTAGACAGTCTTAATTTATGTTAATATAGATTTCTGGAAGGGATCCTTAAATACCCTTGGTCTCTAAAAGGATATTTGGGAATTCTTAAATATTAAAAATGATTCATTGAGCATGACTTCCCCAAATCCTGGAATGGTAATTTCTAGTTTTGCCTCACTAGCTTTAGGTAACAATTCTAAACCAGTGTGATTAGGGGGGCAATCTTGATACCAGGCCGGTTTGATTTCCTTTTTGCTGCATTTCCCCAGTTCTGTTATCAGTTTTGTTGTGTTTTTCAAATCTTATCTCACCGCATTCTGACCTGGGATGTCTTCTTTCAGAGCCTTTAGTACTATGGCAGATATTTTTAGGTCTTTTCATTTGCAAATGTCCAAAGGATTTTCTGAAAGCTCTGTGAACACATTTTAAAAGTCTGCTTTGTTACAATGTGCACTGATAAATGGTTATTGTAGAGAGGTTAAGGGTTTCTGCTTTGAAGCCAAGATTGCCTGGATGTGTATCCTGACTCTGCCACTTACAAGGTACGTGACCTTGTAAAGTTATTTAACCTTTCTGTGTCTCAGTTTCCTTATCTGTAAAATGGTGATAATAATCATAACTACTCATAGGGATATTATAATGATTAAATAAGAGAGAGAGAGAGAGAGAGAGAGAGAGAGAGAGAGTGTGTAAGCCTTGTATGCATTAGATAGGTGTTATTTACAATTTTGATCCCAAAATGGTTTTCCAACATACTCGAAAAAATATTGGGTTCTCTATTCTATTCCATTCCATTGGGAATGCTGATGCATAGGAGCATGTGTACTCCAATGTTCATAGCGGCACTTTTGACAATAGCCAAATCACGGAAAGAGACCAAGTGTCCATCAACTGACGAATGGATAAAGAAGATGTGGCACACATATACAATGGACTACTACGTGACAATGAGAAAAAATGAAATCTGGCCATTTGTAGCAATGTGTATGGAACTGGAAGGTATTATGCTAAGTGAAATAAATCAGTCAGAAAGAAACAGATACCATATGTTTCCACGCATAGGTGGATTTTGAGAGACTTAGCAAAAACCATGGGGGAGGGGAAGAGGAGAAAGGAAAAAAAGACACAGAGAGGGAGGGAGATAAAGCATAAGAGACTCTCAAAGACTAAGAACAAACTGAGGGTGAGGGGGGTGGTGGAGGGGGGAGACGGCTGACGGGCATTAAAGAGGGCACGTGTTGGGATGAACACTGGGTGTTATATGTAAACCAATTTGAAAATAAACTATTTATGCTATCTGTCTTTTTCTGATTGACTTATTTCACTTAACATAATACCCTCCAGTTCCATCCATGTTGCTACACATGGCCAGATTTCATTTTTTCTTATTGCCACATAGTAGTCCATTGTATATATGTACCACATCTTCTTTATCCACTCGTCAGTTGATGGGCACTTGGATACCATATGTTTCCACGAATAGGTGGACTTTGTGAGACTAAGCAAAAACCAGGGGGAGGGGAAGAGGGGAAAGAAAAAAAAGACACAGAGAGGGAGGGAGATAAAACATAAGAGACTCTCAAAGACTAAGAACTAACTGAGGGTGAGGGGGATGGGGGGGGAGAGGGGGTGATGGGCATTAAAAAAGGGCACATGTTGGGATGAACACTGGGTGTTTTATGTAAACCAATTTGAAAATAAACTATTATAAATGAAAAAAAAAGAAAATAAACTATTTAAATAAAAAAAATATTGGTTGCCTGGTTTATTTCTGCTTGTCACTTCAACTCTGTCTTTAATTTATTCCGCCTTGCATCTTTGCACTATAGGCCATAGCTAATGTTCTATTCAAACATTCTAAACTAGGAAATGTCAATGACAACCTGGAGCCCTAGTTGAAATCAGATCTCATTTTCATGACACTGTAATAACAGGAAACACCACTCCTTCCTCCCCTGACAGGGTGTAGCCGTTCCAAGAAAATTATTCCTTAATCATTCATGGCCAATGTTTTTGGGCTACAACTGCATTCTACAGCCAAGAGCACTGTCCTTTTAGTAGAAAGTTCTGGTAACTCACTAACTTTAAATCTCTAATTATTTTTTGAAACAATAAATTATAAAAGCCAACAGTGTGGCATAAAACATGGAAAAAATAAAGGTCTTCACATAAGAGTCTTCTATTTAGGACCACTCATGAAATCCGACATGTCTAACTTCCTGTAATTATGCTGTCAGTTGCAGACTACTTTTTCTAATTATAATATTTGGCAGTTTTTCATCTCCTTGGCTTTGACTAGATTTTATGAAAAAAATAAGGATAAAATACAATTTCTGACTGATCTTATTTCATGGATTATGATTTTTGGTACTGAGTTTTGATGCAGACACTCAGAAGAATAAAGACCTGTGTAAACGCTGTAACAGGCTTAGGAGGAAGCAGTTTCTGTGAGTATCACATCTGAAAATAGCAATGTGTTGTCTTTCCCAGAGAAATGGCAAGGGGCTGTATGTGCGGTGGGAAAAGCATATTCCCTGGAGCCAAACCCCCCAGACGTCAACCCTGGCCCTTCGTTAGCTACTAGTTGTGGGGCTTTAGTCTTTTCACTTAACCTCTATCTGCCTCAGGTTTTAGCTATGAAATGTTATAATAATATTTAACTCAGAGCATTATCATGAGGACTAAATGAGTTAATATATGTGACAGAAGAGTGTCTGGCACATCATGTATGCTGGATAAGAGCTACTTTTACTAATAACTTCCATCAAAGGTCATCATATCTAAGTTGATTTACTCACGTGGCACCTTAAGACAATAATATTCATCTTTCATTTCTTTCCTTCCCTTCATCTCTAATTAGTTATTAAAGTTATTGATTTTTCAAAATAACTCTTCTGAAATTTTCGCTTTGATGGATACTAACCTTTTTTAGTTGCTTATGCTATCTTCCTCAGATGAGCAAAGTAGTTTTCCATCTGATTTCCATGTTTTTAGTCTTTCCTCACTTCACTGCATCTAAGCATCACTGGCAGATCAATCTTCCTAAAAGTCATATTGAGTCCATCACTGTTCAGCTTTGGATCTTTAGTAGTGCTCTATTTCTTACAGTATAAAATCCATACCCTTAATCTTTATATCGAAGCTCCTTGGGTGCAGCTAGCTTCAACCTTGACAAACCTTCAGTCGTGCTGGTCTGCTCAGTATTCTGAAAGCATGTGTTCCTTTATTTGTATTGTGTTTGTTCTTTCCTTTCCTTCTTTTGAAATATTATGTTCATTTCTTGTCATTTACTGTTCAATTTTATGGGGACACCTCAAGGTAAATTATACGGGTTTTTAAAGAAAAGAGATATTGCTGACAATTCTCTCATACAAGGCTATACAAAAGGTAAGAGCTCAGTAAATATTCATCAATACTTTCCACCTGATGGTTGGTGAAGTTCTTGAAGGATGAATTTGGTTCAGATTTCATTAAGTTACCACAGGAGTTGATTGGGGTCTGTTCTTTCAGGAACTGTTTGAACTGTTATTGCATTATGTTAAGTAACTTCAATCTAAAGAACGCAGTTTTTTAAATAACATTTTGGAATGTTACTTTTTACATCTATTAAAATCTATTTTTACTTAACTAATAATATTATGTCCCCAGTCTATGGTAGGTATTGTAGCAAATATATATAATATCTCACTTAATACTAAAAGCAACCTTGTGAATCAAGACAATGTAATACCATAATCTGTATTTAGGTAATCCATGGCTCAGAAGGTTAAGTAACTTTCCCAGGATCTGTCAGCTATATAAATCAGAATTCCTTAACTCTCAAATCCTTGTGCTTCCAGTTAATAAAAGTAAACAGCAAGTAAATTTCCATTATTAGTGGTTTTAGGATTTATTTTTCAAGAGCTGGTTAGGAAATTTAGTTGGGAAAAAGCATTAGCCTGGAAGCAGAGAAACTGGTCTGGAACTATCTGTAGCACTCCGTGTCTTGTTTCTAGAAGTTTAATGTGATCAATTTTTCAACATGATCAAGATTCAGCACTGAAATATAGGGAGTGTTTAACTAGCAACTATAATGTGATGAGCAGATGGCAGGTAACATACAGTTGGCAGAGATATCTAAAGGTAGAATAATGTTCCCTGGTAGATGATGTTCTAAGAACTGAGGAAACAGTAGGTACCAACATCCTAATTTGATCTCCAAATAACCTCAAACAAAAGGAGACACATCAACGGAGTGTATGTATGCAAATTCATAAAGCATTGCTGTCAAAAATAAGATATATGTAGCTTGACATGTGCTACAGATTTGAAAGAGAAATCTCTTCTGTGTAAATCAGAACAATTATCTCTACTTGACGAGAAAATTTAAAACACCTGCATGTCTTCGAAAAGGGAAAATGTATGGATGTGTGGGTAGGAAGAAGCTTTCTAACTTTCTCTTCTCCATCACCATATGAATATATATCATTTTTATTTTTTAAGCCCCAACTGTATGTTGTGTCAGGTATTACTTTCTCGTCAAAAATATGTAGTTTAGTTGAGACAACCTATGTTGTTCAGATGTGTATGTGTCCAATTTGTGTGTGTGTGTGAGTGTGTGTGTGTGAGTGTGTGTGTGGGTGTGCACATAAATTCTGGGTATAGATTTATACCTCAGAAAGGTAAGCAATAATAATTCTTAAATTAGAATTTAATCTTTATTGTATGCTTTTGGATGGACTATTTTCCTCCCCCAAACTGTCAGATTAGCACAATACTTTTTCTTTTGTGAATTTAAGAAATACTCTGAAAAACAAGGTGTCCGATGTATTAAATGGAGTTTAATTAAAAATGTGGAGTGGATTTTATATGTAAATATGCATAATTAGTTTTCTTATAAAAGATGTCTTTTATGCTGGCTTAGAGGAGTTTAGAGTTGTAAGTACACTTTTTTTTTTTTTTAACAGTGATTCTGAAGGCACGGATGTGCCACAAAGCAGTGGTTTTCACCCCTTTTGGGTGGCTAGCCTGAGCAGATGGACCGTCAGTCTGCCTTGAAGGTCAAATGATTTGTGCTTTTGCCAAATCAGTTTGGGAAAGAAGTTTCAAATTCTTTCTCTAATAAGTGGCTCAGCCAATATTTTCTGAAAATTTAAATTTAATTGTAATTGTTTCCAATTCTTTACAGAAAGTCCTGGTGGCCAAACATGAAGCCTAAATAAAGTTTGAACTTCTTGGCATTCTAAACTCTCATACTGATCCTGGTCCATCATTTCAGACTGAACTTTTATTATACTCCTTTACAGATCCCTTTGAGACTTCTGTAAGCTATGTCTTTCAACCAAATAGCAAGTTCATGCAATTCTGTGCGTGGGAAATAGTGTTCTCTGTATATAATAAGAGGACACACCTCATGTTCTTGTGAGTTGCCTTTTGCGTACAAAACTTTCTTTGATCACTCTAGCTAATAAAATTGTTTCTTTTTCTAAACTCCTTTACTCCTTGCTGTATATTTTGTTAATTTAATATTTAACAATTTTAAAAATGATGTAGTTCTCATTTACGTAACTCTTCTGTATCCAGGTGTGATATTTTAAAATTAGGACTACCATAATTCTGTAGTAGACATAGAGGAAAGTAACTGGCTTAGCAAGCATTATAATCAAGACCTTTTTCTGGCCTAATGGAAGAAAAGACAGCCTGTCTGGGGATTTGACCTTTTATGATCAGTTCTTAGTGTCCTGGGGGCTTCATTCACAAGGAAGCCTTCAAGCACGCCTTCTTCAGTTAGTAACATGGTACAGGGGAGTTCTTCCCTGTTTACCTGTGTCTTACGATTCTTGTTTGTGGATTGAGTTGAAAACCAACATGAATACATTCTTATGAGACTAGATCAGCCCTTTTAGTGTTACCTAATTTAATATCTGTCTTTATCATTTTGAATCACAAGCATGGAATACGGAGCCTCATATATCAATATGAAAGTCAAGTTCTAAGTGGTTTTATTTATTCTGAAGGTTTTTATGGTCACTTATGCTCATACGCTGAAGGTTATGCCTTACAATTAAGGTTAACTCTAGGTCCAGGGACAAATGCCTAAAGACAGCTGTAAAATACCCTTAGAAAAGGAATAATGGTGACTCTAATGCCTATTCAAGTAGCTCGAAATTGGTTTTCTAGTACACTGCTCACTATGTTCCTGAAGTTTTAGTTGCTTTTCCTCAAGGAAGAAGAGCATGCTGGGGTAAATTGGGAAGGAGGGAAAAAGAGATAGTACTTGAAGAATGAGGGGTTGAAAGAAGAGAAGAATGGGAACATCAAGGCTGAGATGGACAACTCTGATCCCCTCTTCTTAATGCTCTGTGCATTCTCTAGGTCACAAGTGCAAACCGTATGCTGTGGACTCTAGTTAAGGTTCCTTCCGCTGCAAGTGAGTGTTTTGCTTAATTCTCAGGGTATTGTTCTGTCTGGTGTTTTGAAAATCTTGAGGTAGATTCCAACATTTCAAAATTGAGAAATGTTACCCCAAAATCTAAGTTGTGCTTCTTTAGGAAAAATTCTTCATTCCTATACAGGAATAAGTTGCTTGAGTTTGGGTGGTGGCTTTCCCTTTAAGTCAGGCAAGAGCTTTTCAGGTTTGGAAAAGTCCCACATAGGACACGTCCACTTCCTTCCTTTCCCTATTAGCACTGGGGCACTAACTTCCTAAACTCATTCACTCCAGGCTCAAGGTGATGATGAAGGACTAAGTATCAGATCTACTAGGACTGGGTCTGGAGTAAGGTAGATAGTGTTTTTGTTGTTACACTGATGAATTAATGTTACTGAAAAACAAACAAAGCAAAACCCTTTATAGATATTAGCCAAATGAACATGAAACTTACAGATGTCTATGTTATTAAGCTGTCAAATGTATGAACTTTTCTCTACTTTTATAAAACTACTTGTTGAAAAATGTCTAAACATAAATATTTAACAATGTAATTCACAAAAAAAAATTGGATTCATTTTAGAAGAATAGAGTCAGCATTCACTTTTAGTAATTTGGGAAGTAATCTAATGTACTTAATAGTTTAGTTCCAAATATATATCTGCTCTTTGAAAGCCAAAGGTATCATCTATTGTCCTTGTCAAGGTGGAGTTCTTGAATATTTTCCTTAACTTCATAAAAAGGATGATAAAAGTTTCCAGTAAGTTGTTTTTGAAACGGGGACTATTCACCCAGGAAGTAGCTCATGTGACTTCAAGGGGACAGGTGTTTTGTTTTGTTTTTGTTTTTGTTTTTGTTTTTTCTTTTTTGCTCCTTAGATCTGTCCTATTGAAAACAAAGAGGATTTGTTATAAATGACCTCAAATAATTCTCTTCTTGTAAAATTCGAAGTCTTTAAAGCTTCTTTGAAAAATTATCAGTAGAGTTATTTGGAAAGATCAGTTTATTTCATATAGGCTGTTAGAAAGCTTCCAGAGACTAACACTTTTTTTTTTTTTTTTTTTTTTGGACATTCCACAGAAGTTCAGCAAGAGGTACCTATAACTTTATGAAAACAACATACCCGTGAAAAAAACTTGATGGTACACAGATTTTTAGGGAAACTTCTTCAAATTTATAGATTTGAACTCCAAAATACCTTTGGTGGATTTTAAAGATCTCTAAAGAGGTGCAAATAATTTGCAGATACTTTAGGGAGAAGACTTTCTGTAGATACTGCTTGGTGTAGGAAATATGTATAATTTACTTTTTTGTTTGTTCCAATGGGATAATTTTCCACTGGTGAAAACTGTACTTTATTTAGCTTTACTATCTAAATGTTCTGTAAGAATCTAACCTTTAGTGTTTGGTGGCCTTATCCTAGACAAAAGAAAGTACCATGCCACAAACTGATACTATGCTTTTTGTTTCTTTCAGTTTGTTTTGTTTTGTTTTTGAGGCAAAGGAGATATGCTAGAGAATCCATTCCAAACTGGTTGGTCATAGCTGGAAAAATCAGAGAATGGCCTGTGACTTTGCAAAGTGAACACACTGTTGAAATAAAGATTATCCACTCCTCCTCTTGGTTTTATCTTTCTGAGTAACAGAATGAATGCCTTTGGAGACACCCTAGTCTTAAACCAATGATATATAGTTCTTTAAAAATGCTGAATTTTAACCTATATTGACATTGCAGTTACTGAGCACAGTATGGCCTTTCATGAGTTGGTACTAACTTACATAAATTTTTTTCTTAGTGGAAATAATGCCTGTTATTATTCCTCTGTGTCCTTAGAAATCATAAAATGTATGAAATCTCTCATGAACTAGAAAAGCAGAGATCATTTAAAGTTGACATTTTCTTTCTTTTTCTCTGAAACTATGTTGTAGAATTGCAGCGTCTTTAGGGAAATAAGCATTAAAATAGACTACTTCTACAGAGTAGTGAAATGTAGCTTATTTCATTTTACCCTAGAAAACTGACATTAAAGGGATTATAAAAATTATCTTGTTCAACTATCATCACATGTTTGTATCTTTTCTATATCATCTCTGACAAGTTAAAGTCCTGCTTCTGCTTGAACTCACCCTGGTGATGAGAAAGCTTTCCGCCCTGAGGCAGGCTCTTTCATTCGTGAATATCGGTGACTCTTACAAAAGCCTTCTTGGTATAGTGTTGAAATTTGTGTCTCTGTATTTCAGTCATTTTATTGTGTTTATTCCCACTAAACAAGTTGTGTATTCTTCAGTATGACAGCACTCCAGACATCTGAAGACTGTAAACAAATTCTTCTTTAGCCCTTTTCTCATGACTAAGCCGCCACATTTCTTCAATGACTCCAAACTTGATGGAGTTTTGAGTTCCTTCATTGATTGTTCATTCTTTTCCAAATTGGTTCTCATGTTTTGATATTCCTCTGAAATCGTGATTCTCATAACTTTCCATTGTTTCTAAGAGTGGTAACATTTATAAAAATAAAATGTGATTTGTCACTCAATCAGTGTAGGTTTTTTATGTCTATTTGAAAATATAACGTTGTATCTTGTTGGATAGTCTCAACACATTGTCAATTGATTTTATTTCCTGTTAACTATAGCCCCCTAATGCTTTACAGGAGCCACTGCTAATCTTTATCTACCTGGTTCTGTATTCATATAGTTACTCCTTTTAAATCCCAGTCCAGGTCCTTAGGACTTACATTTTACATACTGATTTTTAAATTTCTATTTAAGAAACATTTACGTTGTTAGACTTAAACTATTATTCCAACTCATTATTAACATTTTGAACCTTGTTTGTGTCATCTAACATACTGACTTTTCTTTATAAGCTCTATGACTCCACTAAATGTGCTTTTAAATCATTACATTTTGAACAACACAGAGCAAAAATCTAATGAATATTCAAGACCTCGTTAGTATATTTCCTGGCTTTTTCTCCCCAGGATCCATTCCAACTTCCCCTTGACCCGTAGCAACAGTGAGGTTGAGGAGGGATTGATCCATCATCATCTCCAGACTTGGGACCTGATTGGTTGAAACTAATCAGCATAATTTTACTCTCTGTGTCTCAGTGGTTGATTCATGGACAGCCCACTCAGAGTAAAGGATAGAATATTAGGCTACAAAAAAGAAAGAAATCTCTTTCTCTTGCTCTGGATAGTAAGATGTCACCAATGTGACATAGCTCCTGTTTACAGCTCCTTGGCAACTATGGGAGAAGACCAGCCTGAGAATGAAACGAAAACACACAGTTGATAAAAACTCCCTATACATGAAATTAAAATTCTACTCTAACAATATCCAAGGCTTTTTTTAAATCTCTAAGCTTTTTAGTTAGATGAGAAATACAAGTAGCTTCACAGAACAGAACTCAATATTTTATTCACATAAATTCTGATACGAATTGTCCAAGGTTATCCTCTCTCTCATGATTCAGGGAACCCGCCTCTTTCTGTCTTATGATGTCACCACCTCATTCTGTGGCAGGGAAAGAGAGAGAGGAGGAATCTGACTTTTAAACTCTCTTAGTCTAAAAATAAAACATATTGCTTCCACTCGTAATTCATTAGCCTCAACTTGTCACATGGTTCCAAATTAAATGCTATGGAGGCTAGGAATTATACAACAATATTTTGAATATTTGACGAGCATTAGTGGCATCTGCAACTCAACATCCTCTCTTCAAGGAACTTAGGTTTTCACAAAAGAATGGAGCAGACACTGATCGTAACTCTGTGCGCTTTCTGCTTGTAACCATCTCAAAGGGGAAGATGTATTCATGGCCTTGCTCTTGGTTTAGAACAGTGAGAACACACACAAATTATAACAAGAAATTCTTCCAAGACACTATCTTTTCCTTTCCTTTTGCAAGTTAGGACTAAATGTTTCTAACTCTGGATTCCTGGTCACATCTCCCATTTCCCCCAGTAGCTGGAAGATAAGAAATTTCGATCCTGCAGTTCACTATCTCATCTGCAGGTTTTTCCCATACTCGGGTGTGTAATCTTCTTAGGCCTGGAGACTTGAAATCATTTAGAGAAGCTAAATGCTATCTTATCGTCTCTTTACATATCTTGAGGTTCAATTGCTTTTACCAATATTTATTCTACCTTCTCCAGGCTAAAACTTATTCTCCTGGTCAGAGACCACAGAAGTAAAAGAAAATTTTCAGAATCCCATTTTGTGTCACGTGTTCAATTTACAAAATCTTTCTAGACGTATTACAGGTAAACTCTCTTTGTTCTTGCTCTGGGTATAATTGTAACTTTAAAAGGTTGTAGTCTTCCTTATGTAGTTTATGCGCAAACCTCAGTCCATTCTGGTTTTCTGGCACTGTTCTTCAAGCTCATGTTCCTTTCATGTTTGTGCTTGGTTAAATGCCTCTGAAACCCATTTCTGCATGTAAATTTAAAAGTTTAAACCATCCAAGTTGCCTTTATGGAGCCGCTGAGAATCTTCAGATACTCTCCTCGATGAGTTTGTGTGTGTGTGTGTGTGTGTGTGTGTGTGTGTAATTTCAAAGGTGGAAATTCAATTTCAAGTGATTTTCAAACTCTCTGAACTTTCCCTATTAGAGTCTGAAACTACACGACCATTTACATCTTTCACTTAACTTCTTTGAATTTTCCTATCTGAAGTTTAGGGAGGCTTCACCCCCTGCATATCATGGTGACCATGTGTCTGGAATACCCTGATGCTTAATATGTGATTTTCAAATGAATGCATTTGAACTAAACAAGAAATAAGAATCCTTTTCCATGAGAATCTTATCTCATCTTTTCATCTTTCTCTCTCTCTCTCTCTCTCTCTCTCTTTCTTTCCCTCCCTCTCTCTCTTTTTCTCGCTTTCCTTTTCTCTCTCTCTTTCTTTCTTTCTTTCTTTCTTTCTCAAATCTGAATCTTTTAGTCAGGCATTAGATAGTGTTAATATAGCTTTTTTTTCATAAACAGAAAATGTTTATTAATAACTTCTGACAAGCTTTCTATTCACAGTATTTAAACTTTTACATAGCCTACTAAACTCTTTTGAGTGACAATAACACTATCCATGTCAAAGTTACACGTTTGATATCCATATAGATGTTATCATTGTACAGATAATTACATTGATCGTCAGAAAGATAGGTCAAGAGAATAAAAAGTCCAGTATAATTCCAATATCATTACTAAAGGCAGACAACCTTTGATACCTCTTTCACATCTGTTTTTCTAAGATTTTATGAAGCAAACTAGTCTATATTCAATATTCTATAACTTTATAGAAGTTTTACTCAATCTTATTGAAGTTCTTCAGTATTGTTTCAGAATAAAGGGAAAATATATGCTAAATTTAAATGCAAGTAATTAGCTACAATGAAAGAAGCAGACATCCATACATCATACTCATAGATTATTTTATATTTTATATATTATATTATATATATACTTATACCTCAATAAATCTGTAAGTGCATATTTTTAAAGATTCAATATTAAAATAAGAAGAAAAAGGAATGGATAAAAGTAATAATCAAGTCATCAACAGAAGGATTTTGAAGAAAACCTTGGATCTTTGCATGTGGAAGGACTTACCTAGATAACTTGGTGAAATTGCTGCATTTCAATGAAAAGAAACTTACTTAATTATGGGAGATTACTAATGATATGGTCTTGGGAAAATTTATTTTTAATTAGTTTGTTAATTATGAAAGTTTGCAAATAAATGAGTCAAACATTTAACATTAGTTATTAGAAAGCAAAACAACAATAAGCTTAAAATATAGCTATAAGTATATATATTTATATCTTATTTTCCAACATTGTTACTAATTATTTCACATTAAATTTTTTTTATGTTTATTTATTTTTGAGAGTGAGAGAGACAGAGTTTGAGCAGGGGAGGGTCAGAGAGAGAGGGAGACACAGAATCTGACGCAGGCTCCAGGCTCCGAGCTGTCAGTGCAGAGCCTGACATGGGCCTCGAACCCACGGACTGTGAGATCATGACCTGAGACGAAGTTGGACGCTTAACTGACTGAACCACCCAGGCCTCCCATTTCACTTTTTTATCTGTCACATTTGCTGGAATTACTTCAAAATATTGAAATATAACAGTGGTATTCCTTATTGTCTATAGTTTTAGCAAACTATTTTAAATATATAATTGCTTTGAAGTAGTCTTCATCATATCTAACAGTTTCTTCTATTCTTACCCTAGAGTTTTAGAGTTTTCATATGGAATGATTCCTGAATTTTGTCAAATATTGTTCAGCATATATTTATATGAGCTTTTCTCCTGATGTGGGTATTACACTGACAGATTGGCTCTTTTGGATCATCCTTGATTTCCTGGAATTAAACTCCTGTGGTTTTTGGGTGCCTGTGTCTCAGTTGGTAGAGCACACAACTCGATCTCTGGGTTGAGAGTTCAAGCCCCCTGTTAGGTATAGAGCTTGCTTAAAAACATAAAACAGTGGTGCCTGGGTGGCTTAGTTGGTTAAGTGTCAGAGTCTTGATTTCCTCTCAGGTCATGATCTTATGGTCCATGAGATGAAGCCCTGTGCTTGAGATTTTTCTCTCTCCCCCTCTCTCTGCCCTCTCCACTCATGCACACACACTCTCTCTCTCTCTCTCAAAATAAATAAATAAACTTAAAAGAAATCCGTGGTCTTTAGCTACAATACTAAGTTCTATTTGTTAAAGTCCTTCTATCTTTGTAGTTATATCCACAAGAAAGATTTATGTCTTCACTATATTTTAGTGTCTTTATATTAAAATTGTGTTTTTCATGAATATTTTCTTAAATGTTTGTTTATTTTTGGAGAGACAGAGTGTAAGCATGGGAGGGGCAGAGAGAGGGATACACAGAATCTGAAGCAGGCTCCGGGCTCTGAGCTGTCAGCACAGAGCCTGACGTGGGGCTCTAACCCCCGAACCATGAGATCATGACCTGAGCCGAAGTTGGACACTTAACTGACTGAGCCTTCTAGGCGTCCCATGAATATTTCTGTCTTTTCACAAGTTCCAGGACATTTTTTAAATTTTATTTATTTATTTTGAGAGAGAGAGAGAGAAAGTGAGTGAGCAGAAGGGGAGCAGAGAGAGAGGGAGAGAGAGAAAATCCCAAGCAGGCTCTGCACTATCAACATGGAGCCCGAAGCAGGGCTCTAACTCCAGAACTGCGAGATGATGACCTGAGCTGAAGTCAAAAGCTGGATGCTTTTGACTGACTGAGCCACCCAGGTGCCCCATGTTCCAGAATATTTTAAATAATGATAATAGAATTGTCTGATCTTTTAAAGTTAGATAGAAATTAGTTGTAAACTTATTCCTAATTGGAGGCTTTATTAATGCTAAATTTTAGAGTCCCTTTTTATTCGTATTTTCTCTCTTGTCTCAAGTTAACTTTGGTAATTTATAGTTAAATTAATAACCCTTCAGCATTCTCTATAATTTTAATTTTTGTAAGTATATATATAATAAACTCATAATTATTATAATTTGTATATTTGGTTTCTTTTCTTTTTTAATCCTAACTACTTTATGTTTTTTCCTTTTTTTCACCCATAATTAAGCATACCAGGATATCTGCTTTATTGCCTTATCCTTTCTATATTTTCCTTTCAGTTATTTCAGGTTTTAGCTTTATTAATTCCTGCAAACTAATACTATATGTAGTTATTGAGGTATAAGTGATGCACAAAAATGTACATATTTAATATATGTGATTTGATGAGTTTAGGCATATGCATAAAATATTAAATCTTCATTTTTAACTTTCGAATCTCTTACCTTTTCATTCATCCTGCCTACCTCTTTGAGCTTTATTTTTTAATGTTTATTTATTTTTAGAGAGAGAGTGAGAGACAGAGAAGGAGAGAGAGAGAGAGAGAGATAACATTAGTGGGGAAGGGGAAGAGAGAGAGAGGAAGAGAGAGAATCCCAAGCAGGCTCTGCTCTGTTAGAGACTGACGTGAGTATTGATCTCATAAACCATGAGATCATGACCTAAGCTGAAATCAAAAGTCAGACACTTAACTGACTGAGCCACCCAGGTGCCCCATTTTTTTTTAATGTTTATTTATTTATTTTTGAGAGAGACAGAGAAAGAGCATGAGCAGGGGAGAGGCAGAGAGGAGGCAGAAAGAAAACCCTAAGCTGGATTCTCGCTGTTAGCGGAGAGCCGGAGGTGGTGTCCAAACCCATGAAATGCGGGATCATGACCTGAGCCAAAATCAAGAGTTGGTTGCTTAACCAACTGAGACACCCAGGCACCCCTGAGATTTTTGATCAAGAATTTGAGAGCTTATTGTTGAAGTGGAACAACTTATTTCCCAGTTGTAACCATTTTTATTTTAGTTTATTGTTATTTTAGTTTTAATAAGTTTGTAGTGAAGTTTAGTGAAAACTTAACTTTTTCTTCAATAAGAACAATTTGAGTTATTCAGCTTTTTCTTCTTCCCCTAAGTTAATAGCTTACTTTAAATAACTGGAAATTTTCTTTATTCTTAGGAGACAATTCTTCATAAACATTATCTCACATTTCCTCTACATGGTATGGATCCTCTGAGTGAAGGGATTTATAGCCAAATTAAGGAATGTTTATATAAGGAAATTTTCTAAGATAGTAAACTTAGAGGTGTTTTCAGGTTAATGATAAGGTCTCTTTTTTCTGTCCAGAAGTGGATAGAGAAGCAACCAACCATACTGTCTAAGATTAGAGTATCCTAAACTTGGAATTCCTCACTATATGTGTGTGTATATAAGAATAAATATAAATATAAATGTATATAAATATAAGCTTAACAGTGTCTCCAAAAGTTTAGAGATGCATCAAAGAGATGGGCATGGAGTGAGTGTTTAGAATTTACAGAACAAAGTGCCAGAGATGAGAAAGCTACAAAGAGAAAGAACTTAGCCAGTCCAATATGGCAAAAACAAAAATGAAGGACATTCAGATTTGAAAAGTATAGTTGTAATTATTTTCAAGTGACATTATTAAAAATTTAATGGAATCTGCACAAAAGCTACTAGAAATAATGAATGAATTCAGCAAGATTGCAGGATAGAACATCTATGTATATATATACATATATATATATAACTTTTGGATTTTTATATATTTTATAAACATAAATATAATATATAGAACATCTATATATATGTACATATATATGTGTGTATATATATATATATATATATATATATATAACTTTTGGATTTTTATATATTTTTAACATTCAGAAGTCAGAATTTAAAAAATTCCATGTACGTTTTCATTGGAAAATATGAAATCACTAGGGATAAATCTAACTAAAGATGCAAAGGACTTATACACTGAAAACTACAGAACACTACTGGGATGCATTTTAAAAGACCAATTTAAATGGAGAGACATGCTGTTCCATGGGTCAGAACGGTCAATAGGGTTAAGATGTCAATTCTCCCCAACTGATCTATAGATTCAACTAAACACTAATAAAAAACCAAGCAGACTATTTTTTTTTAGTTAAAATTGACAAGCTGATTCTAAAAGTCATATGAAAATATAAAGGACCTAGAATAGCCTGCAACACCTTGAAAAAGGATAGTTTGACAAAGAGTACTACCTGATTTTAAGAAATTATAAGATTTATGAAGTTCCAGTAATATTTTGATTGGAATTGCATAAAGATATATATATAAATCAATGGAAAAGAATAGAGAAGTAGACCCACTCATATATTGACACTTTAGATAAAGGTACGAACACAGTTCTGTTGAGAAAGGATAAATAGCCTTTTTAACAAAGGGTGTTGCAGCAACTGGAAACATATGCAAAACAATGAGTTTCAACCATCTAACACAATCTACACAATTTAACTCAAGATAGATCATCAGCCTAAATGGAAACTCTAAAACTGTTAAACTTCTAAATGAAAAACTTAGAGGAAAACCTTTGTGATCCTGTGTTACAACACTGAAAACATGATCCTGAATATACAGATTGTTAAGTTAAACTCATCAAAATAGAACAATTCTGTTTTATGAAAGATACTATTAAAGGACAAGCCAAGACTGGAAGAAAATATTTATGAATCATATATCTGTTAAAGGAATGATTTCCAGAATATATATGGAACTCTCAAAACTGAGTAATAAGACAACAAAAATCCAGTTTAAAATGTCCAAAGATTTGAACAGACACAAAAAAAGATGCATGGATGGCAAACAGGAAAAGATGCTCAACTTCATTAGGGAAATGCAAATTAAAATTACAGCGTGATACCTCTACAAACCTATAAGAATGTCTAAAACTGAAAAGACTGATTAGACCAAGTGTTGTTGAGGATATGAATAAACTGGAAGCCTCATGTTCTGCTGGTGGGAATGTAAAATCGTGTAACAATTTTGTAGAAAGTCTGACCAGTTTCTTAAAATGTTTAGCATTCACCTACCAAGTGACATAGACACTCTACTCCACATTCCACACATCAGAAGAAATGAAAGCATATATCCACAGCAAGACTTGTATGCAAATGTTTGTGGCAATTTCATTTGTAATATTAAGAAAACTGGAAGCAACCCAAATATCCATTCATAGGTGAGTGAGTAAACTGTGGTGTCCTGTATAATGGAAGAGTGCTCTGTAATCAGAAGGAATAAAATACTGATATCTGATACAAAAGGAATGATTCTGTTTATACTTATCCTGAGTGAGAGAAGTCAGGCCCAAACAACTACATATTGTATGATTCCATTTACATAACGTTCTAGAAAATGCAAAGTAATCTGCAGTGATGGAAAACAGAATATTAGTTGTCTGAAAATGAGGTGTAGAGTGAGGAATAGGGTGAATGGGATGGCAAAAAGGGGTGATAAAAGGTATGAGAAGACTTTTGAGGTTGTTCAATATGTTCAATCTTGGTTGTTTTATAGGTAGATAAATATGCTAAATCTTGTTAAATGTACACTTTAAATATATAAATATGTGCAGTTTATTATATTTATACTTTAATAAAGCTGATAAAACTAGTAAGAGTGTGATAATGTAGTTTTCTTAATACAACAAATAATAATAGCCTTCTTTGACACAGGAAATAAAGATCTAATAATGGAAATTGGAGACAAATTTTACCGATATGAACCCAAACTATGGAATCTTTAGGAATAACCTTACTAAGAATGCTGTGGAAATAGATTTTCAACTTAATCGGATATAAAATAGCATATGACAAAAGAAATACAAGTCATGTTCTTATATGAGAAGACTTAATGTCGCATGAGATCATATGAGAGTTACATTTCCTATGACTAATATTTCATAACCAAAACTTTGTTTTGGGGAGATACAGATCTGATCAAATAACTCCAAAATGTTATGTAATACTATATGCTCTGGAATAGGCAAGAAATTTAATTGTCAATAAATATAATGAGTTGGGACTTACAAATTTCAGAATATACTACAAATCTACTGTACTCCAATCTGTATGGTGTTAGTATAGGAATAGATAGATCAGTGGAAGACAATCTACAGATAGAGTCCAGTACTTATGATAATTTTATGGATATCTAAGATGGTATATAAATTCAGTGAGAAAGAATAGTTTACTTAATGTGAAAACAACCAGAAAAAAATTAGACTGGATTTCTATTTCTTACACATAATCAATTTCAGAATGTATATCAACAATAACTTACTAAAGTCAGATGTTGTGGGTCCCCAACATTTCTGCATTATTTCACCTTTCTAGTACTTGCAAAAAACCAGAGGGATCAAGTAGATTATTATAATCTAAGCAGGTGATCACTTTAATCACTGCTTCTTGGAATAACCTGAATATTATTAGATCTATTGAGTCATAAGTTCCAGTATGACTATGATAACCCTTTGTTGTAGTAAAGAAATTGTACATTTTATTTTGAACCAAATTAGATCTAGAAGGCACAAGAAAATTACATGAATAAATCCTAGAATCCTATGATATTTACCACTCTTTCACTTCAACTACTACCTCTAAGGTCATTTCCTATACTAACTGAAATGGGAGTAAAGCACTTGGATCTGATTCCTAAAATGCCAGCACAAGATATGATGGGCTCATAAATAGAGCAGCCATGGTGGCAGGGATGGAGGCTATACATGGACTCAGTAGCACAGTCTCCCTTTTACCAGGATTTACTAACTGCTGCTTTTTTCTGAAAGTCTAATCTGTCAACTGCAGAGATTGATGCTAAGCTCATCATATGACATCATTCCTTGAGAAGACTAACTAGCTACTGATCACAGCAGCTACATTGACTACATCGGACCTCTTCCCCCTTGGATAAGGCAGCAATTTTCCTTATTATCATCAATATTTATCTAGATATGGACTGGTTCTTTATCTATAGTGCCTCCATTGCAACTACTGTCTGAGTGCTTATGGAATATCTGAATTATAAACATGTTAATCCATTAGGATGTTGCCTCAGCCCCAAGGCCCCATTCAATGTCAAAGGAGGTATCAAACAAACAAACAAACAAAGCCATAGATTTCACCAGTAGCAAATGACCTTCTAGAATGATTGAATGGACTGCTAAAGGCTTAGCTAAGGCACTAGTATATGGACAAAATCCTCTAGGGGTAGGACACAGATATCTAAGAGCCTATGTATGTACAGAACTAGCAGTTTATTTTCTGTTGCGTTATCTCCAAAGCTAAAATACATAGTTCCAGCAATAAATGTTGGAGAAAGGATTGGTTTTTATCAACATCCTTACACTCTGCAAATTTAGGTTCTATTGAGGATCATAGTTTTCAGAGCGGTAACACTGTACATAGTTGCCCAGGGGACACAGAATTTCACTGAATTAGATGCTTATATAGCATCAAACTGCTTTGGGCTCCTCCAGACAGTGGATCAACAAGCAAAAATAGTAACTCCTGTACTACTAGAATAGTAGTAACTACTGTATATTATAGTAACTACTGTATATTAACAAAAATTACCATGATGCATTAGGGTTGATGCTACAAAACAGGAGCAAGCAGTGTCTAGAGCCAGGGTTCTCATTAAGGTAGCTCTTTGTGCTTCTGTGCTACTATGCATTGTATTAATAGTAAATGGCCAATTTATGGACAGCTAAATACTCAGGATCTTGGGGGAAGAAAACTGGAAATCTCCATTTCAATTGGTTTTAAAAATATACTAAAAAAAACTTGAGATCTTGAGGGTTAACATACAACATGTATTTGTTTTACATGTATTGGTTTCCTTAATACTCATTTACTTTGCTTCCTTATGTTTCTACTTCTACTTTTATGACATGTTAATTATATTTTTACATTTCTTTTTCTTTTTAAAGTTTATTTATTTATTTTGAGAGAGAGAGAGTGGACAGGCACACATGAGAGGGGAAGAGGAAGAGAGAGGGAGAGAGAATCTGAAGCATGCTCCATGCTCTGCACCAAGCCTAATGCAGGGCTTGATCTCATGTCATGCGATCAAGACCTGAGTTAAAATTAAGAGTCAGATGCTTAACTGGCTGAGCCACACAGGTGACCCTATTTTTACATTTCTTAATCAAAATAATTTTAAATCTTTTTATATGAAACCTCTGAAGTATTATTTACTAACAAAAGCATAGTAAATCTTTTTATCCTAAGTTCACCAAGTCAGAGTCATCAAAAAATAAAAATATACTGTTTATATTTCTTTAAAAATTAAAAAAAATTTCTAAACATTTTACCAAGAAATGGGGCCTTTATATTGTTTCCATGTATTTCTTATCTCTGTGTGAAGGCTCCAGAAGCAAAAAAAATGTCCTATAGTTGTTTAAATGCACACCTTCCTCAGGGTGCCTGGGTGGCTCGGTCAGTTAGTTAAGCGTCTGACTTCAGCTTAGGTCATGATCTGGTGGTTCCTGAGTTCAAGCCCTGCGTAGGTCTCTGACAATTCAGAGCCTCGAGCCTGAATCAGATTTTGTGTCTCCCTCTCTCTCTGCCCCTCCCCCACTCATGCCCTGTCTCTCTCTGTCTTTCAAAAATAAAAACATTAAAAAAAATTGAATACCTTCCTCCTCAATAATAATTTCTTTCAAATAGGGATAATAACACTAGAACAATATGGAAGAAACTTTGTAGAATATTATAGCTATATTACAGATAATCTTGGGGCATATCTTTATATTTGTTGACCGTAGATTTATACTGAAAACTGAAAGAGAAGGAAGAAAAGGTATTATATCTACTTTTATGGCCTTTAAAATCACAGCTGGTTGTATAAGGAAGCATCAAAAAATAGGTGACGGTTTCAAAGGTAACCTAGATCCGGTTTTAGAAATTTTAGAATTTATAAACACGGATTCATAGTAATATATTGAGAGACTTGAAAAAAAGTTTTTTTAAAAAAATGTTTATTATATTTGAGAGAGAGAGAGAGCTCATGTGAGAGTGCAAGTGAGGGAGGAGCAGAGAGAGAGAAAAGAGAGTGAATCCCAAACAGATTCTGTGTTCGGTCCAGAATCCGACACAGGGCTTGTGAACTATGAGATCATGACTCAGGCTGACATCGAGTCAGATGCCTAACAAACTGAGCCACCCAGAGGCCCTGAAAAATGTTTCTAATATGTATTAATGTGTTTTACATTAAATAAAATAATCATTTAATACACTATACCCATATGCAAATTGTCTATGCATTTTGGAAATATATAGTAAAGAATATTGTTATTTGGGAGGGCATATTTAACTGGTACAGAAAGAAACACATGAATTCCAGGTTAATAATTCCAATATTTCTATTTTATTTTAATAGTTTATCCTCTGCATCTGTCCAACCAAATAAGATCTTAGAATTTAAATTCTATAGCATTTTTTTCTTGCCCCTGGAAACAGAATGATCTGAGGTCTTGTTATCTCCATATACCCACCATAGTGAAATTCATGGGTACCCTGCATTAAATGGCCTAAGAATATTACTTTCAGCCTTATGAATAATCTGGTATAAGTTTATGATGTATGTATCAGTTTGGTGACTTTTAGAAGAACCACATTCTAAAACTAAATAAATTATTAAAGCCTTTAAGCCCTAATTTTGATGATTAGAAGTATTTTAAGTAATTTTTTTTCTTTGGGCAAATTTGTAAGACCTGCTGCTAAGAACACCGAGGAATCAGATTAGGTGTCCTTAAGATCTTAAGATGTTCCCAGTTCATCCAAACTCCTAAACACAGAGTACATTAAGTCTAGATTAATCAAATTCAGAACGATTTTTTAGCAGCAAATTTATTAAACACTTTTATAAACTCTTATTTGCTTTTTCACTATTATTGTGTTATTGTAATTTTTGGAGCAGTGGTTAAGCTTTTTCAAATTACAATGCTGGATAACAGTAGGCATGTCAAAGTGTATTCCTGAGAAGGTAAAGGGGCCAGGGAAACCATGTACAAATGATCTCTAATATCGCAGGTAAAGATTATCTGATGTTGTATGTGTAAGTCCTAGGGATTTGTGTTGAGCTCTAAAGCTAGAGAGTACTTTGGCTATTCTTACCTGAAGGAGAACAGTGCTGGGTTTTAACAATTGGCAGATCTCAGTGCTGCCTGTGTACCTGTGAATGCACGTACTTAATGGAGTTATGAGTTTAATTGCTTGTGCAATAGAGATTACCTCATAGCAGCATCTGATCTGTCTTTATCAGGTTATAAGGTTCAAGGGCAGGAATAGGCTTTATGTCTCTCTTTTATGTTCCTGCCTTACCCAGCTGCAGATCCTACACTATATGCACAGCTCAAGCCAAATAATTTTTGTTAATGAATGAAGGAATTTTAATTTTCCATATAACACACTATAAGAATATCATGTTTGATCCTTAATTAAGAGTATGTTGAAAGTACATTTAAAAGGGCACAACGGTAGCCTTCCCCCAGTGCTTAACGTAAGCTTTAACAAAGAAAGGACTTGCCTGTTGGATTCATAAGTGATGGCATATTTTCAACAATCTGTGTGTGAACAGATATAGTCTTCTTTAAAGGGTCTTGATAATATTTCTTTTTTTTTTAATCTTTATTTTTTTGAGAGAGAGATTGACAGAGTGTGAGTGGGGAAGGAACAGAGAGAGAGGTGGACAGAGAATCCAAAGTAGCCTCCAGGCTCTGACATGTCAGCACAGACCCCGATGCAGGGCCTGAACTCACGAACCATGACATCATGATCTGAGCCAAAGTCAGACACTTAACCGACTGAGCCACCCAGGCGCGCCTATTTATTAATATGTTTTTTGACTTTTAACTAGTTAAATAACATGTTTTCTTATCACAGGAAATGCACATTTCTGGTCAATGTTATTATGACCTTTGACAGAGAGGTCTTCTATCTTTTAATAACCAGCAAAATACATTAAGTCAATTATAATATTATTAATTAAAGGAGATAAATGCTAAGATGCACTGATGTTGGCATAGGCCTTGATAAAAGTTGGGGCATTTAAACACTAAGTAATTGGTCTGTCATAATTGCAGGGCTTTTGAAATGATCTTGAGCTCAAGAACCTTGACATGACCCTGCAATTGCCCTAAGCAACCACTTACCAGGATCTAATGAGTAGCCAAACTCAATGTTAAATTGGGCTTATACGGACCAAGAATTCCAGCCCTTAGATAGTAATGAGCCATGGCCTACAGTACTCAACATATAAGACTGGTTTCTAGCATTTACAAAAAAAAAAAAATGGCAGAGGTAACTATTGATCATTATGTTCCTATGTGATCAAGCATGTGATTTTTTATATTGCACTGATATAAATTTAGGCAAATGTTGACAATTGCTTTCTTCAAAATGAAGGAACAAAAAAATCATTATATTGGGAAATTTAGCTGAATCATTGTCTATTATAGCAAAAAAATTAAAGAAATTTAGCTGAATCATAGCCTTACTATAATTTAAAACATAGTTAAAATTTAAAAAAGTAAAAATAATTTTTAAAAATAAATCATCTTTTCGTGATGCTCATTTTTTTCCTACATTTTTAGAAACATTTGGTTTTTGTTTTACTCTAGGTGAATGGGTCTATTTTCCTTGGGTGCTAATAATACCTTTTAAGTTAAAAATCTTTTTGTGGCAATTTTTGTCACTTATATTTTGCCAGTCTATTTTATTATTAACTTTCCAACTTTGTTCTAAATTCCATTCCAGCAGACCCATGGGGCGGGGGGAGGCATTTCCCTTTCCTACAATGTGGAGAGGCACTTTCATACAAGAAGGTTTGCCTTTCCTGCCTTTAGGCCCATTTCTGAGTGGGGGTGTAGAGCACTAAACATATACTTCCATCTACTTCTAGTGCACTAAGTAGATCCATCCATGATAAGGCCCACACCTTTTCCTCTTTTAGTAACTACTCATAAGGAACTTTTCATGAGACCAAAGATGTAGGTTAAGAGAGATGCAGTGAAACAGTGGGAACAGATGCTCTGAGAGTCTTGATTATCTGGGTATGCAGTTCACACGTCTTTAGGAACTTTATCTTATTTATCTCATCACTACTTCATAAGGGAATACTGCTGTGTAGACCAATGCTAAGGTTTGTTATATTAGGAAATAGGTCATCATAACGGGCAGTTTGGTTTATGGTCATTAGATATCTCATGTTGAGGCATTTAGTCAATACAAGGGCCCAGTCACAAGCCAGGAGCTACTTTCAAATGTAGACCAATTGCCAAAAGAGAAGGATATGATCTTCTTTGGCTGATTTTCTTTCTAGGCTTTTACCAAAAACTTCATACACCATCTATATGCCACAGGCAATTCCAAAACCATTTGAACTACTGAGTTATTATGCACAGTAGTAGCAAAATTGTACTACAACCTAAACCTGAGGAAGTGACATTTCATGCTCTAGACCACACTCAAAACAGATATGTGTTAGGTACCTGGCAACCAGGTACAAGAAGCTCACTAAAATACTGGATATTTTGCCTCTAAAATCCAAGTACCTCTGCAGAACAATGTGCTCATTCTTTTGAGGTTGGTCTTATCTTTCAGTTTAGGAAGAATATTCTGATGTGGCCTAAGTCATTAGATTCCTGGAAACATCACCAACACAAGAGATTCATGAGGAGTGATGGTTTATCTCCTACCTTTGGGCACAGGTTTATATTAATAAGTTGTCCAGAGCACTGGATAATTAGCAAACTAAGAAACTATATATTATGAAAGAAAGCTAGAGTTGACATAGCCCTGTGGCAAGACAGTAAAGTTACACAGTTGTCTCTGACATGGAAATGAAATTGTTTATGTTTTTGCTTACTGACTTTAATAGAAAATAAATCATTTACTGCATAGCAGGTGCTAAAAGCTACTCTGAGTTGTGCCTGTAAAGATACCTAATCTGGAACCAAAGCTGCAATGGGCATCAACACTTGATCCAGTTTTTGACAGTCTACTGTCATTTTCCATGACCCAATAGGCTTTTGCACTGAGTGAACATAATAATTACTTGATGTCATATGGGTAATCACAGCCCTTGCATATCGCAACCCCTTGATGGTAGCACTAACCTCTGTAATTCCCCCACAGATGGTATTTTGGTTTACTATTTTCAAGGAGGGAAGAGATACAGAGGCCTTTCTTTGGTTCTTCCCATAATAATAGCACTGTTATAAGTATTAGGGAACTAATATAAGAATTCTGCCTATTAAGTATCTTTGGTTTCCATTATAGGTTGTAGGACCACCGCTAGAACAACACAAGGCTTACTCCGTCTAGTGGAACGTGATGGTACTTGGGTCTCTGAGGATACACATGAATTCAGAGTCAGTATCTAATAAATTCTGCTGTATGGGTATTTCCCTTTCTAAAAACATTCTGGTAAATGGTTATGGGTCTATTTGGGAACCTAATGCAGGTTTCTTTGTCCATATGATCAGCTGCAACCTTGACTTAGGTTTTGTCTTCAACTGCCTTAGTCATAATACCTAAGCCGTGAATCTCCAAAAGTGGCAAGGTAGGTCAAATTTTTGCCAAGAAACCTAGAATTTATCATCCTATGTTTGATAAGAAGCATGTAAGTTGACTCCTAAAGATTGATTTACTTCATTTCTGAGGCTATAAATAATTAGCAATAACCGTAGATTACGAGGAGTCAAAACACTGGTGATCATTTTCTTATATTTCTATAGCTTATTGTACAGCAGACACGTTTCCTCTAGTAGTTGAATGTCTTCATCTGCATGTCATTAATCTAGAATCCCTTTACCACTGAGATCACGGAGACAACTTTTATTGCAGCATCTCACACTGAAACGTCTGGCCTATAGAGCGTAACCACTAGGAACATCGTTAAGAATGTCTGTGCCTCCCTCATGAAGGCATTTCTTTTTTAGATTTTTAAAAATTTTTTAATGTTTATTTTTGAGAGAGAGACAGAAACAGAGCACACGCAGGGGAGGAAAGAGAGAGAGACACACACAGAATTCAAAGCAGGATCCAGGCTCTGAGCTGTCAGCACAGAGCCCGATTCGGGCTCGAACTTACTAACTGCAAGATCATGACCTGAGCTGAAGTTGGACGCTTAACCGACTGAGCCACCCAGGTGTCCCATGAAGGCATTTCTTAATATCTTGTTGAGGGAATGTCCTCCCAGAAATCCCAGGGAGATGTGGCGAGGCAGTGGTTGAGAAGATTCTACTTAATAGATTTATTCCAACAAGTATATTTTCTTAAGAACTAAGACTTTTCTTTAGAGTATAACAGGAAGTTTTTTTTTTTTTCCTTTCAATATCATTAACTATAGCTCTTTGTTGAGAGAAGGCTTAGATTAGTCACCCTAGCAGAGTACTAATGTCACGCACAGGTGCTCAAGCCTGCACAACAAATTCTGAAACCAATGTGAAGGCGTCCATGCCATTAATTAGAACCTAATGAATCTTAAATTATATCTGTGGTCTAACACACTCAGAGCCAATTACTACACATGCTTCCCAGACTATCAACCATTCAGATTTGTGAATGATTCTAACTTATTTGATGTATACATTATCTTCTCCTACAACAGACCTTGTACCTCACTGTCTGCACTATGCTGAGATACAAGCCTTGTTACATATCTGGAAGGAAGGAGAGGAAGATATAATAGTTTTGGAAATTATTTTATCAGCTTATGTAATGGTCTCAGGTGCAACGAGGTGCTGTGGATGGACTGATTTTTTTCAGGTGGAAGAAGGCTTAGGGGAATTTAAACTTTCAAGATCTTCAGACTCATCCATGTCTGTATTGCAGGTCTTGGGACCCCGTTCCTTCTTCACTAGTGTCTTTAGCTAAAAGACCTGGAGTATGAGCATTAACTGGTAATGAAACTTAACCCATATAATAAACTCCTATATATGGTCCTCAGACATGTATGTCCTGTGACCAAAGGAGATGTCTTCATGAAAGCTCTCATAGAGACATTTTTTTCACTTATGTTCTTCAGTTCATATTCATAATTATAACTTTCTCTTTGCCCGATGTGAATTCTCTAAGACCACCAGAAGAAGTCAGGTGACTCTTCTGAACTTTAAAATTACTGCCTTTTTCATAGCATAGTATCAAATCACTTAATCTCACAATGCTCTATCCTCTAACTATATTTTATCCAGTGTTACTACCAGTAATAATTTGGGTAATTATGGTGCCACTACATGTCATGAGTGACTTGTGTCATGTTTTCCCCCGACTGGAGGTTATTTGTGAGCTTTTGGATTATGTGACAATCCGGGATTGTCATAATCCCATTTTGAGGATAAGTTTCCTACGACATTTCTGGCATCAATTATTGTATCAGACAAAGAAAATTGATGGCACACATAATTAGGACAGTTTCTTATTCTAAAAATAAAAAATGTAATTTCTTAGGATAATCACCTGGAGATGATTCCTTTTTAAAGTACTGAATTAAAAAGCAATGGCTAGTGTTTTGGAAAACCACAAAGATTAGTGCAGAATCCCAGAACCCTGCTACTAGAAGCAAATGCTACCCTCCCTAGGTATAAAGGTCTAAAATGTATGGTAGAAGTTTTCAGGGCTAGAAGAAATATGGAATGGGCCATCGTGAGTGCAGTAGTGATGTCTTTTTAATGTGTACACTCAGCCTGAGGTGACTTCAGGGGAAGGGAATCAGGAGAATTAAATCTCTTAACTTGCTCTTATCCTTTCTTCCGCACTTCCCCTGGGCTTGCCTAGCTGAAAAGAAAGGGCACAGGAGATCTGATGATGTATCTCAACAGATCAGCCTCTTGAGGCTTAGAGTAAGATGAAATGGAGCAGAGAGTGGATCTGGAGGGGCAAATGGAGATGCCAAGCATTCTTTATCTGTTTTCACTGAGTTTTTCTGAAATTTTGAATATAGCCAGAAATTTAATTTTTTTCCTGATTGAATTTGTCCACAATTTGTAAAATGCAACAGTTGCCAAATTTCCAAAGGAGGCTATCTATACACACAAGAAATCTGGTAGTACATGTGTATTTGGCATAGTAATTACTTAATTCAGGAAAGTAGCATGAATCAGAGATTCAGCCCTGAAGATTGTATGCAGCTCAAATTTACTACTGATCCAACATGCCAGTACAAACATGAAATTCAGACACTGAGATGCCATGATTTAGTCCTAGAAGTGATCCGCAGCTCTGTCCCAGTGTGTAGGTAATTTCCTCAGATTGAGGGATAGTGTGATATTTATAATCATCTTTTATTTCTTCTTTGAAAATATTAATGTAGGCTGAGAGCATATGTTGCAGCAAAGCTATGTACATAAGTTTAGTTTGAAACAAGCTTGATTTGAAATTAAGTGATATTATATAAGACTTATAAAATAATATTATTTAGAAGTTAATTTATATTTAAGACAATATGTGTGCATTTAGGGTCAGATATTTTCAACAGCTTAGCGTAAATCCCTTTCACTACAAGCATCAAAATAATTTATAATTTCCTCATTCTTTTTATCTACCATGCAGTCACTTAAAAATCAAGGAAACTGGGGCACCTGGGTGGCTCAGTTGGTTAAGCATTGGCCTTTGGCTCAGGTCATAATCTCACAGTTTGTGAGTTCGAGTCCCGTGTTGGGCTCTGTGCTGACAGCTCAGAGCTTGGAGCCTCTTTCAAATTCTGTGTCTCCTTCTCTCTTTGCTCCTCCCCCGCTCACACTCTGTGTCTCTCTCTCTCTCAAAAATAAATAAACATTAAAAAAATTTAAAAAGTCAAGGAAACTGGAGAGATCTAGGATCTGCTTTGGGGAGAAACTTTCAATTTTCATAGCTCTGTTATAAGCAATAATGACAAATATATTGCTCAGATAAAATTTGTAGTGGAAACATTTCCAACATCTCCATCTGCTGTTACCTTTTAGTTTAATATGTAAGTTAAAACAGGCAACCCGCAAGCCACATTTACTTCACAGTAATAAATACCACTGATCTGGAGCATTTAAAATTCGGCATCATTGTAGAACTGATGAAAGAAGACAGGAAGAGAATTTCTTTTTGAACTAGTGCTGTATAAGTAACAAAAGGACCAGTAACAGCAACCAGGGCTTGTACTATTTTTTTCTTCATTATTTTGATGCAATATAAGACTCACGAATCATGAATGCTTACAGGGAAATAAAATATCTTTACAGAAAAATGCATTAGTGAATAATGCACATATTTGTTTATGACTTAGTTTTCATTCTTTCTCATTTGTACTTTGATATAAGGCTGAAAATAAGAAAATTTTCTCAATCTTTGTGTCCATCTGGAAGGGAATGTGATTATGTGATGTTAAAAGACTCAACAGATGAACAAAATATGCCATTGAAAAGAATAATTATGGATTGCTCCTAATAAATAGCATTTCAAGTCAAATATAGTGTAGATTAAATCACTAGGAGCAGGTATCCTTGGGTGGCTCAGTTGGTTGGTGATCCAACTTCGGCTCAGGTTATGATCTTGCACTCCGTGAGTTCAAGTCCCAAATCATGTTGACAGCTCAGAGCCTGGAGCCTGCTTCAGATTCTGTCTCCCTCTCTCTCCACCCTCCCTGCTCGCACTTTCTCTCTCTCAAAAATAAAATAAAAACATAAAAAAAAATCACTGGGAACAAAGCCAGAATTTTAAAGTTTACTCGATACCAGTTATTTTGGTTATTGAATTCAGGCTTCACAAAACCAGGCCATAGAAGACCTAGAAAGGAGTTACTAGTCTCTGATCCTAAGTAATCGTGCTTCTTTGTAATTCTAATAATAGCCAAAGAAATTTCTCTAGGGTTCTTAGCGTTTTGACCTCAGAAAAACATCCTTGAATATTTGCTCCTATTTATTGAGGTCATGTTGTTTGTATTCTGATATGCTTCATACAAAGCAAACACAAATTACTTAAATGTTTCAAAAGTCCAAATAAATTGAAACTATTGTTTACAAATAATTTATTTTATTTTGATCTTAATTTCCACCATAACAGACGGAATATTTTAAAACATTAACAATTTCTAATTGATTAAAGGGGAAAAAGTATAAAATGACAGTAATCATATTGTTTCCTAGGTAGACTTCAGAAATCAAGATTTATTTCAAGTTTTAGACTACTGGTTGATTATTCTATCAGATATCAAGAGGAATAAGAAAAATATAATAGTGACAGAATTTATTGTTGTTGTTTTGAGTATGGTTGACACACAATGATGTATTAGTTTCAGGTATACAACATAGCGTTTCAACATCTGTATACATTAAGCTATGCTTCTCACAAGTGTAGCTACCATCTGTCACCACACAATACTATTACAATATCTTTGCCTGTATTCCCTATGCCAGTGCCTGTTACTCCTGTGACTTACTCCATGACAGGAAGCCTGTACTTCTCTCCCCTTCACCCATTTTGCCCATCCTCCCACCCCCCTTCCTTCTGGCAACCATCAGTTTGTTCTCTGCATTTATACATCTAATTCTGCTTTTTGTTTGTTTATTCATTTGTCTTTTTAGATTCCACATGTAAATGAAATCATCTCTGTCTGACTTATTTCACTTAGGATAATACTTAAGTGAAATAAGGTCTATCCATGTCGTCACAAATGGCAAGATCTCATCCTTTCTTATGGCTGTATAATATTCTGTTATATAAATATATGCATATACTGTGTGTGTGTGTGTGTGTATACACACACCTTATGTGTGTACATACACATAAACACATAACTCATACTTTTTTGTATCCAATATCTATAATAGACACTTGGGATGCTTATTATTAGCTATTGTAAATAATTCTGCAGTAAACAAAGGGGTGCATGCATATATCTTTTTGAATTGTTTTTTCTGTTTCTTCAGATAAATACCCAGTAGTGGAATTACTGGATCCTACATACAGTTTGTATATTTTTAGTTATTTTTGAGGAAACTCTATACTGTTTTCCACCGTGGCTGCACCAATTTACATTCTCATCAATAGTACACAAGTTTCTTTTTTCTCCATATTCTCAGCAACACTTATTCTTTCTTTCTTTTTTTTATTCCAACCATTCTGACATGTGTAAAGTGATATCTCATTGTGTTTTTAATTTTTATTTCCCTGATGATTAGTAATGTTGAGCATCTTTTCAGGTGCCTGCTTGCCATCTCTGTGTCTTTTTTTGGAAAAAATGTCTATTCAGGTCTTCACCCAGTTTTAGTTGGATGATGATGATGCATGGTGATTATTATCATTATTATTATTATTTTGAGGTGTATAAGTTCTTTACATATTTTAGGTATGAACTCCTTGTCAGATATATTATTTACAAATTATCTTCTCCTATTCAGTACGCTGCCTTTTTGTTTTGATGATGGTTTCCTTTGCTGTTCAAAAGTTTTTTATTTTGGTGTAGTTACAATATTTTAATTTTACTTTTATTTCCCTTGCCTCAAGAGACATATCTAGAAAAAATGTTGCAATGACTGATATCAAAGGAATTACTGCCTATGTTCACTTTTAGGAGTTTTATGTTTCAAGGTCTCACATTTAGGTCTTTGATCCATTTTGAAGTTTGTGTTTGTGTGTGTGTGTGTGTGTGTGTGTGTATTGTGTTATGTTGTGTTAGGAAGTGGTAAAGTTTGATTCTTTTGCCTGTAGCTGTCCCATTTTCCCCATACCATTTATGGAAGAAACTTCTTTTTCTCCATTGCATATTCTTGTCACCTTTGTTGTAGATGAATAGACTGTATAGGTGTGGATTTATTTCTGTGTTCTCTATTCTGTGGCATTGAACTAAGTGTCAGCAAACTGCATTGAACTATACATTAAAAGGGTCATTTACCATGATCAACTTTGATTTAATCTAAGGATACAAGGATGGTTTAATATTTACAAATCAATCAATGTAAAATACCACATTAATAAAACAAAGGATATAAATCATATGATCATCTCAATTGATGTAGAAAAAGAATTTGACAAAATTCAATATTTATTTATAATAAAAACTGAACAAAGTTGGTTCACAGGGAACGTACCTCAACATAATAAAGGCATTATATAAAAATCGCACTGCTAACATCACACTCAATAGTGTAAAACCGAGAACTTTTCCTCTAAGATCAGGAACAAGACAAAGATGTCCTCTCTCACCACTTCTAGTCAATATATTGCTAACAGTCTTAGCCACAACAGTCAGACAAGAAAAAAATGTCATCTATATTGGAAAGGAAGACATTGAACTGTCACTATTTGTGGATGACATGATACTATACATAGAAAACTCTAAAGACTCAAAATGCTAAAGGCACAAAGAACTATTAGAAATAATAAATGGGGGTGCCTGGGTGGCTCAGTTGGTTAAGCGGCCGACTTCAGCTCAGGTCATGATCTTGCGGTCTGTGAGTTCGAGCCCCGCGTCGGGCTCTGTGCTGACGGCTCAGAGCCTGGAGCCTGCTTCGGATTCTGTGCCTCCCTCTCTCTCTGCCCTACCCCTGCTCATACTCTGTCTCTATGTCTCTCAAAAATAAATAAACGTTAAAAAAATTTATAAAAAAAAAAGAAATAATAAATGATTTTAGTAAAATTGCATCATATAAAATTAATGCCTCAAAGTCTGTTGGGTTTCTATACCCTAATAATGGAGTAGCAGAAAGAGAAATTGAGAAAACAATTCAATTTACAATTGCACTGAAAAGAAGAAAACAACTAGGAATAAACTTAATCAAGAAAAGTGAATGACCTGTACTCTGAAAACTATAAAACAGTGATGAAAGAAACTGAAGATGAATAAATAATAATATATTCTATGGTCATGGAAAATTAATATTATTAAAATGTTCATACTACCCAAGGTATCTACTGATTCAATGTAATCCCTATCAAAATATCAAGTGTTTTTCATAGAACCAGAACAAATAATACTAAAATTTGTATCCACAAAAAACCCCAAATAATTATTAACAAATAATACTAAAATTGAGAAGCACAGAAGACCCCAAAAAACCTAAGCAATTTTGAGAAAGACAAACAAAGCTGATGTATCATAATTCTAGATTTGAAGATATACTACGAAGCTGTGGTAATCAAATCAGTATGATCATCAGTAAATGAGTCCAGATTTACTATATAGATCTTAAAAGGTAGACATTACAGAATCTTATAGATAATGTATTCTGATAACTATTCAAAGTGTAAAACATCAACAAAAATGACTCAGGCTCTCATTTAATTGTTATTATGGTCATTCCTATTCATTAATTCACCAAAAATGTATTGAATCCCTTTAAAAGTCAGAGACTAGACTAGTTTCTGGAGATTTTAAAACAGTACAAAAAGTTCTTGCCTACTAATAACAATAATATTTAGTTTTTTAAAAAATTCAGTGAATGAGTTATTAAATTTACTATATTGATTTCAAAAATGTTGCTTCGCACTTTCAGAATACTTTTAAGCATATGTGTTTGCACTGATTGTTGTAATAATTTGTTCTCATTTCTCCTATTAGACAGTGGTTGATTAGGGAGTTGAAGGATAATTTTTTGTACTCCATATGTTTTTAGTGTGGACGAACACAGTGCTAAACTCAGAGATTGTATCCACTCATCTCCCTTCAGTGGATGAATTTGAGTTGTGTAGTCACATAGCAGTCTTATTTATCTTAAAAAAAACAGAAAGATATATTAGTAATCATTAAAAATTTTTATTTAGGTTTGACCGAATCAATCCATGCTACCTTACACTCAAATAAAATAAATGAACAAAAAAAATACAGCAAAGAAACTAAAAGCTGAAAACCTCCCAATTTCAGGATAGTCAATTTGCTTCTCATCAATATGTTAGTTCTTGGAGAGATGCAAATGCTTTACAAATGATTTGGGGAAGATAGTTATCAAATGAAATCAGTGGCATGGATGTAATTCGACTGTACAAACATTTACCATTGTAAGGGCAGAATTCTTAATTCTTAGTAAAGAAGAGTGTTAAGCCTTCTAAATATGGTCGATCATTTGGAAAAAACAGTAAGTACTTCTCTGTATCAATAAAGTGCCACTTTGATGGGAAGCCCAAAAAGCAACTTAGATTTGTATTGCTGTACATTTTCTGATACTGATCTTACCTCTTTCATGGATTTTAATCATACTTTCTGAATATGCAACATAAATTTTTATTGATTTATTCAGTTTTGACCAGCATTTATTAAGCATCCACTTTGTGTACAACATTGGGGATATAAAATTAATAGGAAAATGTTATCTTTTTTCATGAAACTTAAGTGAGAAAGAAGCATTATCTAGAAAATCTTCAAAATATTTAAATAAATGGATCATATAAAATGATCGCTATGTGATAACACAAATAAAGAAAGAATAAAAGTTAATTTTTCAAAATTAGTTCGTTTATTGAAAGGAGAAGACCAGAGATAGGAAAACAAGGGATCATTTGAACAATTTAGGCTAAAGAAAATGCAGTCAATGAATAGAGAAGGGGCACAGAATATGCATGAGCCTGTCCATGTTGCTGAAATCTTAATCTTAGGTACACATGCAAACGTTTTCTTCTCTGGTTTCTACTTATATTTCGATTTTTCCCTCCCACTACACATTGCAAGTTCGTTTTTACTTCAGCCAATGTGACAGTTGGTAGGAGACTTTATTGTATCATGATGGCTCTGAACCTTTGTAGTTTCTGTCTGTGTAGGGTTAATATAGCCTTCCATTAAAATGTAAAACTGTAAATGTTAGTACATGGAGAAGTCCTAGGGATCAGTTGGGTTCTGTCTGTATTGCTTTCTGTCCCTATTTTATTAAACCACATATTTCCTTTTATTATCAAAAGGAATTATTGGTCAAAATACAGACATCTATTTTCCCCCTCCTGTTTTATTCAAATGGTATGAAGAGCTGTAAAAAGGCCAGATGAGTCTTTGCTTCCAATTCTCTGGAGCCACGATGTGTTTTTGGTGGAAGCATACCCTTCTTGGGCATCAGATTTCTTAAGCACAGATTTGAGAATAGCAACATTGAAAGGAAGTATTTCAGTAAGTGTTTAGGTGTATAATGAGAATTATGATTCCTACTTAAACCACTTGGTTCTTTTCGAATTGTTGGAGAAACAGCACCACATGTTGGCCATTGGCTTAGAGCTTACAGCACTCTGTACTGTAGCACTATAATGGTTGATACGTTAAGTAAGTAATAGTACATCATCCCTTCTTTCCCTAAGGTCAGCTATTTTTGTGTGATATGGTAGATGGTGAGAACTTAGACATAAAAGTGTTGCTTAACTGCTTGCTACTAATTAAGTTGCTTAATTAGAATCAATGTTGTATGTGATATTATAATTGAATATAAGGCATTTAATTGGTCTTGAGTTAGTAGTGATTAAAGAAAGACAGATAAGAAATGCAATTCCACAACTACAATAAATGTCTATTTTAGTGAAAAAAAAATGTCAATCCAACCTTTATGGGTGGGGATCCAGTGTAATCAACCTGTCATTGAATAACTATATGTTCTTTTAACACCACAATTTGAGGAACCCATTAAGTCTGCATTTTTGATAGCTGCTAAGGAAAAATCTTATACTAAGTATTACTGATTGATTGGGTTAATGGGGGAAAGCCCTTTGTGTGGGCCCATGCTTAGACTATCTCCATTGCTAGGTATGCTTTTTCATGAGATTAATGAACACACGACTATCATGACTGAAAAAGTATGGTGGCAAACATACAGAGAATGGTTCATCTTGACATTTGATTATTAAGATCCTTATACAAAATCAATCTATCGAATGTGAGCACAAACATATGACCTAAGTATTTTTTTAAATGAGCCCATTTGAGAGATATGCATACAATCTCCTTTTCTAAGCCCCCATGTCAACAATCTTCTAATATTCTTTCCTGAAAAATGACTGAACGTCTAGCCTAAACATCAGTCCCTGCCTATGAACCAATAAATATCATAACTGCAGGCCTCCTCTTCTTGTAAGCAAAGTGGACAACAGAAGGCCAGATTGAAGCTCTTCTTAATATGGTTAATTACCTTGTCTACCATTAGTGGAACTATAATGTCCTAGCAGTCCACATCTGGGCAATGCCAGCATTTTGTGCAGAATCATCACATTTAATTAATTTATTTCTTCTCTGACAACTGATGACAGAGAATCCTCATGGGTTCACTGGTTTATGTTGGTGGAGAATTGAGTTATATCTGAGATACATGCCTTGGAAATATGAATGAATTTCCAGCGTGAACCATCTGTACTTTCTGCATAAGCCTGGGTCTTCTTCCGTGTGTACTACTTTTACTTTATATTTAAGTGATAGTTCACTCTGCTAAAATATTTGTCTGGATATAATAACATCCAATTCATGACTTGAGACAGGTTAAATTGTCACTTATTATTCCATGGGATAATGCTCAGACTGTATCAGGTTCTCAGCAAATCAAAACCCATTTTGCCAAGAGTGTTAGTTGATAAAGAAGACACACAACAAAACCTTTAGAGTCCCCACTGACCTTATCCCAGAAGCAGACAACTATCTTAGACACAAGAGGTCTCTGAGCACAACTGACTTCTGTAAAATCTTAATAACCTAGAAGAAGAGCTATTTGCCCAGTAGCCTGTATCAAACATCTTATTTTTGGTGGTGGTTGATGGGGACGAGGGAGGGGGCAGGAATCTGATTAAAAGACTACAGATATTTAGGACATCTGTAAATAGGTCTCACTGGGTCACCACATGTAGTTTATGTTATGTAAAACTACAAAGATGCTTTCCAACTATTGTCTCTTTCTTAATCATGGAAAATTAGGGTGCAAAAACTTCTCCTTCATTTTCAGGTGGATGTTCTGATATGCTTAAGACTTGAAACATTTATACTTTTGTAGAATTCTCATTCACAGATCTTTCTAAAATATATACGAGATTCATGAATTGAATTGAATTGTTCTAGTAATCGGACCACATCTGGAACAGTAATTATAATTTGGAGTCACTCTCTGATTAAGTTTGTAAAAATTTACTCTCCTTTTCAAATACCCATCCAGCTGTTTTGGTGAAGCAGTACTGATATAGTCATCTTTCAAGTCTTAGTAGTAGCACTCATATCTGTCATTTTCTCAGTTAAGTGGTATACCATCTGATTTATTATTTTGCTAGAAAGCGAGAGTTCAGAGGACTTTATCTTTGTTATTTCTACTCTACTAGTTCTTCTTCATAGGACAAGAAGACGTGTAGGAACTTTTTCAGTTGGTGAGTATCTTCTTCAAGAATTGGAAATGTAAATAAGCACGAGTTCAGAATCCCCTGACATTGTAAGAGCTACAGAGAACAGTCACTAAATGCCTTTCAAATATGTTGCTAGAGGACCTCTTTATTTTTCATATTACTCACAAATATCTTGACAAAATTAGCAAGCTTTGAGTTAAGTTAGCGCATAATCCGTTTTTACATGATGTGATCTACCCAATTCCATCTCAGTCAAGCTGAAATCTGATTCTGGTTACACCCCTGGAGTCAATAAGAGATGGGAAGTGGGGGTGGGGGGGGCATTAAGGTATTTTTTTTTTCTGATAAGATTTTTAAAACAAGGGGAAAAAAGACTTTCAGAGACTGCTTTAACTGCTGGGGAAATATCAGAGACTATTCCATGCCACTCAGATGTTCAAATATATTGTTTCTAGTTTTTAGGATCCTAGTTTTTCCAAAACAATGCCATATCTTATACAAAAGATCGAGCTTGGCTGCAAATGCAACTGTCATTATAGATCAGCAAGATATAGGATTAATCTCTGCATTTGGTTTTCAAGTATCTGTCTGTAACTACAGGTGATAATAGATATTTTAACACCATCATACAAAGTCTCTAGATTGAAGTCCATTACATGAACTAAAAATTTAGGAATGTGATTTTGTGCTCTTCTAAATCTGTCAAACAGTGTTAAGAGCAATCACAATGCTCCACAATGCTCCAAATTTCTTGAGTTTCTCATTTTTTAAAAAAATGTCCTGTATTAGTTTCTTAGGAATACCATAATAAAATATACCACAAAGCCGAAGGGGTTAAAAACTACAGAAATGTATTGTACCACCATTCTGGAGAATAGAAGTCTGAAATCAAGTTGTTGCCAGGGCATATTTCCTCTGAAATCTGTGAGAGAATGCCTTCCTTGCATCTCCTTAGCTTCTGACGGTTTGTAATCAGTCTTCAGTGTTCTCTGGTTCACAGCTGTATAAGTCCAATCTTTACTTTCATTGACACATGGCATTCTCCCTTTGTGCATCTCTTCCCATGGCCGTGTTCTTGTAAGGATGCTACCCTCATCCAGTATGACCTCATTTGACTTAACTAATTCCATACACATGGGCCTTATTTCCAAAACTTTCAGTTTGTGAGGTACTGGAGGTGAGGACTTCAGCATATCTTTTTCAGGGTTACGTAATTTGATCAATAACATATTCTTGTCTCTAGCTACATCTACAACCCCATAGGTCTTACTTCCAGGTAAACTCAAGTTACAATTCAGTTGGTGGTTTTCCCTTCGTATGCATCAAATTCTAATTTCTGAATACTCATACATTGTCACTAATTTTAGACTCATTTAAGTTAAATAATGCATTTAAGATATCTTCCATTTCTCCAAGGATCTGGGTCATGAATCCCAATCCTGGTACCAGTTTTTGTGACATATTTCTTTATTACAAACAGTTGGGGCTAATTTAGACTTTTTAAAAAGAAAAGGGATATATTGTTAAGGTACCTGGAACCCCACAGTATATATGGGAAGGCTAGATAATAATGCTTAACAGCATGTCAGAGGCAAAAGGATGACTAAGAATCTGGCTAAGATTACACCAGAAAAATATTGTCAAAGAGCAAACACTAATATAAAACCATGGACTTTAGTTAATAATAATATATCAATATTGGTTCATCAATTGCAAAAAAAATGTACCACACTTCTGTAAAATGTTAATAATAGGAGAAATTATATGTAGAGTGCTGTACTTTCCACTAAATGCTTTTTCTGTAAACCTAAAACTGCTTTTAAAAACTAAGCCCATGAGGAACACCTGGGTGGCTGAGTTAGTCAGGGGACGGATTCGTGATTTTGTCTCAGGTCATGATCTCATGGTCATGAGTTCGAGCCCTGTGTTGGGCTTCACACTGAGAGAGCAGTGCCTGTGTGGGGTTATCTCTCTCCCTCTCTCTATGCCACCCTTTCTCTCTCTCTCCCCCTCTTTCTCTCTCCCTCTCTCAAAAATAAAGAAATAAACTTAAAAACAAAACAAAAAACCCCCTAAGTGCATTAAAAATATTTGTACTGATATAAGGAGCAGGAATGTGTTGAGATAGTAAACTAGCTTGGAAGTTCACATGCAGAATATACTTTGGTGGAAGTTCACATGCAGAATATACTTTGGTGAGTGCTCTGTCTGAAATATTGGCTCTGTTGGAGCCAAGTGAAGGGCAAGTTTTGGGAGCTGAGCTAGACTGAGCAGTCTTAACTAGTAGCTAAAGGATCTTTGAGCACAGGAGTAAATGCTGCAGGTAGACTTTAGGAAGAGGTAGTTTAGAACAGCCTTAGGGATTTCTGAAACATATAGAAATTTGATATCTTAAGATAACAAGCAGATCCTAAGAGAGCCTGGACCAGAGTACAGATATAATGAATAAGAAGCAACCACTATCAAGAAGTCTTCTGTGGAAATGTATGAAAATGTATAAAGAGGGGCGCCTGGGTGGCTCAGTTGGTTGAGCGTCCGACTTCAGCTCAGGTCATGATCTCCCAGTTGGTGGGTTTGAGCCCCGCATCGGGCTCTGTGCTGAAAGCTCAGAGCCTGGAGCCTGCTTTGGATTCTGCATCTCCCTCTCTCTCTGCCCCTCCCCCACTCATGTTCTGTCTCTCTCTCTCTTTCAAAAATAAATAAACATTAAAAAATGTATAAAGAAAAAAAATGGTTTCATACTTCCTCTCTGTTCCTTTCCACTGTCTTTGTCACTTAAATTTATATATTTTCTTCCATCATCTTCATCCGTGAACAAGATGTTTCCTTTTGTTCTTACCCAAGCAGTGTTTTAACTCCTCCATTTTGCTACAACATACTTCTTGAAAGAGTAATTACCCCCACTGTATTCACATTCTCCAGACCATTTTCTTCTTAGCAATTTTTTTTTCTTTCCTGTTTCTACTCCTAACTTGGACTGTTTTTTTATTATTATTATTATTATTATTATTATTATTAATCTTTTATTTTTCAGCTCACTTAGTGTTGGCATTTTCTTGAGTAGTGTCTGCCTTTTCAGTGAAGTATACAGAGAGTTCTGAGTTGGACCTCTTTTCCTCATAGCATATACCTCCTCTATAAGCAACGTCATACACAGTGAAGACTTCTATCTCACAGTCTCTATCTCAGATGCCCCTTCTCCTTCCATTTTCTACTTTCAAGTTCCATGGTCAACTCAAATACAAAAGTTTAGAACCAAACATTTTTGTTTTCCGTATAGACTTTCCATTCATTATCCTCTAATATGAGAATCTTGGAATTATATTTAACACTTCATTCCTCCTTATCCAGACAATTTATCATCAAATTTAGTAAACTTGAATCTGAAATGATTTTCAAATCTACCCACCCCCTTTTTTTTTCTATTGGCACTTCTTCAAGGATTCACTGCCACTTACCTGAATCACTGTAATGACTTTCTAACAGGTTTGCTGCTACCAGTGTCTTTTTCTTTTGACACCGCCATTATATATAGCTGCTGGAATTCTCTACCATATGTATGTGTGTATCCTAATTTTTAAAACTTTTATAGGATAAAATTCAAATAATTCAGAATGCCATGGAGCCTATTTTACATTCTAGCTTCAACATTACAGTCTAGGCCAGATCTTCTTGAACTATCTGTAGAGAGATGGGTGGTGGTGGTGGTGGTGGTTGTTGTTGTTGTTGTTGTTCTTCTTCTTCTTCTTCATCTACGGTGGGCAACACTTTTCTAAAATTCAATAAAAAATTCTTAGTAGAATAATTATCACTTGCTGGGAATTGTAGCAATGTCAGGCTACTATAAAAGTGTTTAAACAGTTCATCAAATCTTCTGCAGTGTTACAGCCTGTTTCTAGTCTGCAGTCCAGCACTAACAGCACTGATCTAGGTCAGTATTTTGGCTTTTCCCATAATACTTTTGTGTCACTTTTGTGGTAATCATACTATTTGAGTAGTCTGATCAAAGTTAAAGGATGTTTGCTGAATAACTCATTCGTGTGCAGAAATGACACACAAATAAATGTAACTTCGAGTTCCCATATTTGTAATTTTAGAGTTTTGCTGTCATTGCTAGTAATGGAAGAGTAAAAAAGTGGATATTTAAAAAAATATTACCTCTACAAATACAAGACACACAACTGGATAGAATTATAAATTAGTTCAACCACTTTGGAAAAGTATTTGGTAGCACTTATTAAAGGGAAATGTGGTCTAGGAGTTCCATTACTACATGTAGTAAAATGACAGAAATGGTGTATATGCCATTGCCACGAACAAGAACGCACACTATTCATGGTAGTCCTAAAGTGAAAACTGCCCAAGTGTCCATTCACCAGAAAATGGATTTAAAATGTTAGTACATTTGTGGCGCCCGGTGGTTCAGTTGGTTAAGACTCTGACTTCAGCTCAGGTCATCATCTCATGATTCATGAGTTCGAGCCCCACCTCAGGCTCTGTACTGACATCTCAGAGTCTAGAGCCTGTTTCTGATTCTGTGTCTCTCTCTTTCTTTCTGCCTCTCCCCCATTTATGCTCTCTCTCTCTCTCTCTCTCTCTCTCTGACTCTCTCTCTCAAAAGTAAACATTTTTTTTAAAAGTTACTATATTCATACAATGAAATTTTACTCAGCAAGGAATATAAACAAACTGCAACTATACTCAACATATATATGTATATATATAAATATAATGGTTAGTGAAAGGAACCAATTCCTAAGAGTATATACTTTGTGATTCCACTTACAACAAATACAAATAAAGGCAAAACTATTTTACCATGTGAGATGTCAGGATAATGAATATTCTTAAAGGGACAGTAGCTAATAAAGAGCACGACAGGGAGTTCTTAGATGCTACTGATATACTATATCTTGATAGGTGTACCCCACAGGTCCTCATGGCCCCTTTATGAAAATTCATTAAATTATGCAGTAATGGTTGTATATTTTATTTTGTATTTATGTGTTAGTATAAATTTTACTTTAAAATGTTAGTTCTAAACTGAGTTTCTGCTGATGGCATATCTAAGAGGGGATTACTTGTAGGCAGGTGAAAATAAAGGACCAAAGAAAGAGTCAGAACTTAGATACTGAACTTGGAAGGAAATAGATGACTGCTCAGATCATTTGTATGGAGGAACCATCATTTTAGATGAGTAAGTGTAGAGCTAGAAGCTGGAAGTTAAATTATCTATTTTCAGGTGTCCATCATTTGCATGTCAGAAGGAAAAAGTGGCAACAAAGAGTGAGTCAAAGGAAGAGGATAGAGAAAGAAAATTAGAGAAAATTTTTATGGGGTTGAAGGAGCTAAGAATTTATTTTGAGACTACACCAATTATTCAGTGATAGCAGAAGAAAAAACAAACGGGACAAAAATCAGTGAATGAATAGTAATAATCTTACAGGGAATCACTGGTATTTTTAGTAAAATGTCTGTGGTTTGGCCATAACAAATCAGAGTTGTGATTAGTGACAACATAGGTAGTGAAGAATGGAGTCAATAGTCATTGCACACATTTTGAATAATTTTACTGGTAAATGTGGGGAGAAAAATGATGACTTTGTAAAGAGCACTTACAAAGTCTCCTATAGCAAAAAATATGCCTACTCAAAATATCAACTAATTATCTATCTTCACCTTCATTTCCCTGAGAGACCTTGATCCCAGAAAGCATAAAAGTGAAACATCTATAAAACACTTTTGTTATCTATATCATTCTTTTTTAAGTCCTATATTTTAGATATATCTGGGAACTTATGTAGTTCTTATGGCGGCTAAAAAATAGTAAATGTTACATAAATATACTAAAAATTCATTTTAATTGCTTATTAAAATTATGAACACATGTAAGCATTTTCAAAATAGACAAATAAAAGCTGAAATATGTAATTAACTATGAATTGAGTTAACGATGCTCAGACAGCATAACTGATTCAATGAAACATGGCTCCATGCACTTCACATTTGTGAGTTTATTACAGTTATTACAAACTAATTAGCATTGCAATGTAATAGGACAACCTAAGGGGCTGGCTTGCCTTCAGCAGTTCTGAAAGTAATGGAGGTTGAAAGCTTGTCTATTCTGGTAAATAGTCCTCCTCACTCATGAAGTATCTTAATATAAAATATGAAGTAAGAACATGATGCAGTGTATACTTGAACACTTGGAAAAATGTGGGATGAAAATGTTGAAATAAGGTTTTAGGAACAAAGCTTGGACATCTCTTAAGATATCTGGTGATGTGTCAAGTCATGTGTCTATCAATGAGATGAATAAATAACTAGAAACACAAAACTAAACAATCCCTAATCCCCACCCCATGCCCCTATAGGAGGTGATGGCCTTTCTCTTGGAATCTACAGCCTTCCAGTTACAGAGGTGGTATTTTTTTATTGTATGGTAGTTGACTGAAACCGTATCATCTGGATTCAAATCCCAGTTGCACTACTTCCTTGCTGTGTGGCTTAGCCAAATTTTTAATCTCTCTATACTACAATTTCCCCAACAGTATAAAGGAGTATAGTAATAGTCCTTTTATCATAGGTGAGTGGTAAGGATTGATGATGTAATGCATGTAAAAACATTTAAAACAGAATCTGGCATACAATAAGTGCTAAATAATAGCTCCTATTTATATTACTTGACCTAAGTCTTTGGACATTAAAACAGAGGTCTGAGCTTACAGTTAAGGGCTGGAAACAGTATATTGTTCTTCATGATAATCTAAGTGTTTCTGTTGTTACTGTTACTGAAAGAAAGAGAGAGAAAAGAGGGAAGTTGTAGCAAAGAAAAGGAGAGAAAGGTAAGGGTCAAAAAAAATGTGAGGAGACTATAAATCAAAAGGAAGAGTATTTCAGATATGTTTTATTTTATTAAATTATATTTTACAGAAGAAAATTATTTAAGAACTTTTTAATATAGGATTTTTCAAATATACAAAGAGAAAATAGTACTATGAATGTCCCTCCCACCACTGCCAACATACCTGTCTCTCTGCTTCATGTGTTGCTAGTTGTTTCATCCATGTACTCTCGGTTTCTCCCTCCCTCCGATTGGATTCTTTTAAACAAAATCCCAGCACCAAATCATTTCATTTCTAAAGATAACATCTCTTGATATATAGTAACATCAGTTTAATTACCTCAATGCAAGAAAACATAATTCCTTGACATCATCAAATATTTAAGTGTTCAAATTTCTTGTTTCTTATATGAGCATGGATATTTTGCATGCAATTTAAAATTGGTTAACAGGTTAAGATGTAAGTCATCTTTTCTCTCAGGTTTTAAGGAAAGTTAATTACATACATAAACTTGCTTTGCATGTATATGTGTGTGGGGGGTAGGGGAAGCTGGTCTAGATTGATATGGGATAAAATGGAAAGCACAATGCAATCAGGGTATGACAACAGTTGGGTATTACACTGAATTAATCCTTCAAAAGATTAATCTGGTTTAAAATCAGAGATGAATGATTCATTCATTCAATGGTTATGTATTAAGTCCTTTGTGTATATCAAGTCTATGTGTGGGCACTAGGAATCCAGCAATTTGGGGAGAGTATACGAAATAACAAAACTCTTTGGAATAAGATTCAAACATTATAATCTTAATGGACAAAATTTCCCTAACTGGCATGTGGATTGCAAATACTCTTGAAGAAAAGTAATATTAAACCTCCTGAAGGAGCACCAACACAAGAGAGGAGAAAAGACCACCAGCCTAAATTTGTAAAACACTTGCAAGAATGTCCTGGTCACTCTCAGTGACTCTAAGAACAGAGAACCCTCTAAAAGATATGACATGTGTACAGCCTCACAGGACTAAGATTCGAACTAAATAAGGTATCTGAACTTATTTGAGTAAACCTTTCATCTTCTTAGTTGAATGCATTCCTTTCTTAGATAGAAATAACTGACAGAAACAAAATTTATATTTTGGAAATATATAGTCATTCTTTTTGCATGTAGAGCTCAAGCAAATGTGTAAATAAAGCCAGATCAAGGAAACTTCGAATCCATTTCTTTTAGAGATAAATTTTATAAGTGTCTTGTTATTAGATTTTATTTAAAAAAATATCTTCTGCTGTAGAATAGCCAATGATAACTTTTTCCATAGGAATTTACAGAGTACCTGGAGCCAGCAAGGCCTTATGTTAGTCGTTGTGTCAGATGTAAAGTTGTTTAAAATGCTCTTCCTGCCTCTGAGAAGCCAACACTTGTCAGAGAGATGAATTTAGATTTATATGACTGAAAACATCATGCACTAAGTATCATTTGATTACTATAATTAAGATTTACAAGAATAGAGAAGAATAATCTGAAAGAAAACGTTAAAAATTGAAAAAATTGAGATCCTAGCTGGCAGGAATGTCATACTTTACTTTTGCTGCTGTTACAAATTATTATAAACTTTGTGACTTAAAACAACACAAATTTATTATTTTATACTTTTGAAGTCCAAAACGGGTCTCACTGGGCTAAATCAATTTGCCAGCAAGTCTGCATTCCTTTTGGAGGCTCTAAGATATGAATTATTCCCATTGGAATAATCTCTTCTTAAGTGCAGATGGAACCTGCGATTTGCTTCTAACTGAAGAGAAACAGGAAAGAATTTGGTTCCAAGATCATTCTCCCTGTTGGCAGAATTCAGTTCTTTCAGTCGTTGGGCTGAGGTTCTCGTTTCCCTGCTTGCTATCAGCCAGAGCCTGCTCTTTGCTCCTAGAGGCTGACTTCATTTTTCCTCATGGCCTTATCCATCTTTAAACCACCAATGGCTTGTCGAACGCCCTTCTTGTACTTCCACCTCACTTCTTTTTCTACTGTCACACAGAGAAAGCCCTTTGTTTTTAAATCAGGTGCACATGTGATTTAAATCAGGTGCACATGGATAATCCTATCTTGAGATAAACTCGTGCTGTAACACTTGTGGTAGGGTGCCAGTTGGTTAAGAACCCAACTTTTGATTTTGGCTCAGGTCTTGATCTCATGCTTCATGAGACTGAGCCCCACATCAGGCTCTGAGCTGATGGTGTGGCATCTGCTTGCCTCACTCTCTCTCTCTCTCTCTCTCTTTCTCTCTCTCTCTCCCCCCTTTCTCTCTCTTTCTCTCTCTGCCTATCCCCACATCTCTCAAAATAAATGAATAAACATTAAAAAAAATAACACTAGTGGAACTGATATCTCCCCATATTCACCAATGCAAGTCATGGAATCTTGGGAGCCATTCTTAGAATTCTGGCTCCAAATTCTAAATGTTTTTATTTAATTTATTATTATTATCATCATTATTATTTTTTGAGAAAGATCAGGGGAAAGGCAGAGGGGGAGAGAGAGAGAGACAGAGAGAGAGAAATTTTTAAAATGTTTATTTTGAGAAAGAGAGCGAGAGAGAGAGAGAGAGAGAGAGAGAGAGTGAGGCACAGAGAGAGCAGGGGAGGGGCAGAGTGAGAGAGAGGGAGAGAGAGAGAAAGTTACAAGCTGTCCCCATGTTCTTACAGGGCTTGATCTCACTAATCTTGAGATCATGACCTGAGCTGAAATCAAGAGTCAGCCACTCAACTGACTGACCCACCCAGGTACCCTTAGAGAGAGAGAGAGAGACAGAGAGAGAGAGAGACAGAGAGACAATCTTAAGCAGGTTTCATGTTCAGCACAGAGCCTGACCTGGGGCTGGATCTCACCACTGTGAGATCATGACCCGAGCCGAAATCAAGAGTCAGATGCTTAACCAACTGAGCCACCCAGGTGCCCCTAAATTTATAATTTAGACTGTATCTTGGCAGACTGGTGAGAGAGAGCCTCCTGCTGGCCTTGAAGAAGCAAACAGTCATGTTGTGTACTGCCTACAGTGAGGGACGTATGGCAGAGAACCACAGGTAGCCTCGAGGAACTAGAGGTAGCCTTCAGTCAACAGTCATTAATAAGTTCGTGTTCTCAGCCCTACAACCAGAAACTCAAGACTATAATTCTGCCAACAACCGTACAAACTTAGAAGAGGACCCTGAGCTTCAGAAAGGTAGATGACCTGGTAAACACTTTGATTTCAGCCTTGTAAGATCTTGAGAAGAGGACCCAACTACTCCTGAAACCCCAACTACTCCACAGAAACTCTGAGATGGTACAAGATAATAAATGCATTTTGTTTTGGGCCACTATGTTGCAGTGATTTGTTACCCAGCAATAGAAAACTTACACATGGGACTCACCTTTGTAGATCTTGATTCAGAAAATCTGGGATCAGAATCCAAAGTCTGTAATTTAACAAATAATACAGGGGAACTTGATGCAGATAGACTCTTAACTAGTTTGAAAAAGCCTGAATTACTTCTCACAATTTCCATCTTTCATTAAGATGTAGGAAAAGCTCATCACTGTGATTTCGTGCCCAGGAAAACTGCATGTAGCCGGAGTGTTCGTTCCTTCATTTCCTTCGGGAGAACATTACTCAGTGCAAGTAGCTTAAAATCTGTAATAACCTGCGAAAGACCCCAGAGCTAGAGAATCTACAAAATCCATGGCACTCAAGACATAAAACAGCTTGTTCCTTCCAAAGATTGGGTAATTCAATCATCTTCCAGAAGGCCACCAGCAGGAGAATGATAGAAATGACATATTTGCTGTTCATGGAAGAAAAAAAAATGTAATTGGAAGGAAATAAGACAAGATGTTCACAGATAAAGGAGGAAATATCTCCTGGTTTAAAAAATTGTGTGCTAGTTTACTCATCTGCCAACAATAAATTTCTATTTTCGTCTTCACAATTGAAATTTGGTTAGAATTAGATGCGAAAAGTTTTTGCATCCAGCAGGACAGATTTTTTATTTTTTTAATGCCTAGAGATGGATCTATAAAGAATAAAGGTTAGTCACTTTAGCAGAACAAGGACCTGTTTATCACTTCACAAACCTACAAACCTAATAACTGATTTCCTAGGAAATAGTAGTGAGCACTGGGGCTGCGCTTATAACTGCAGCACATACATTTCAGCATTTAGGGACAAATTCGATTTTGTGATTAGCAAGCAAACTGCCTTGCCTGTGCTTATTGGACTATATGTTTTTGAAGTGGCTTTGGGGCTTTGGTCTGTAAAGTCTTTTACAGGCTATATTAATCACAATTTTTTTTTTTTTTTTTTACTCAGAGTATACTTTGACATCATTGAGGAATCAATATAGCTAATTCTGTACTGAGAGCAGTGGTAGTGCCATGTTGATACTAAACTGTTAAATCATGGTGTATTTGGGCAGGGAGGATCCAGCTGTCAAATATAAATGCTCATTGAAACATGTACATGAAAAGTTTTCTATCCGTAAGGAATATCACTTGAAATTAGAACCTATTATGTAGAAAAAGTACAATTTCATAGTTGATAAAAGGTAGAAAAAAGAACTTAAGGGAACTTAAGATCCTACTACAGCTTTTGAGGGGTAAAGAGAAGGCAGTTGGTTGGTTGAAAAATAACATTTTATTTAAAATAACTGAGAAGCTTTTATTGAAATATATTTGTACTATTTGTAAAATTCATTTCAATTGCACTTTAGGATTTACCAAAAAAGATCCTAAAAACCTTTCCTGTGACATGAGACACTGCTCTGGGTGTTGGCCAACTCTGCAGCCCACAGCCCAGTTGTATATAGTCAACTAGCTAAGGATGGTTTTTTACACTTGTAAAAGATTAAAACAGAATATCACAGCAGGAACTTCATGTAGCCTACAAAGCCTAAAGTCTAGACTTTTACTGAACAATAGTTTGCTGATCTCTGCTCTAGAACTAGGCAGGACAATTTGCTGAGAACCACATGGCTGGATATAAAACTTGTCAAGAGCTCTCTTACCAAGACTGCTCTCAGGATTTCCACAGTAAAGTAGTACGAGCTAGGTGGGTTAAACAGTAGAAATTTATTTTCTCAGTTCTGGAGACTAGGAGTGCAAAATCAAGGTTGATTATTTCTGATTCTGTAAAGAAACACAGCACAGTTGATTATTTCTGTGTTCTGTAAAGAAAGGGTCTGTTCTAAGGTTGTCTCCTAGGTTTATATGGCAATATTCTCCCTATAGCTCTTCACTTTGTCTTCCCTCCCTCTGTATGTCTCTGTGTCAAAATTTCCCATTTCCCACCAGTCATCTTGGCTTAAGGACCCACCCTAATTACCTCATTTTAACTTGGTCGCCTCTATACAGATCCCATCTCCAGATCATGTCACATTCTGAGGTACTGGGGCTTAGGATATCAATACATGAATCTGGGGAAAGAGGATACAATTCAACCTATGGCAGTAGAATTCTCTACAGCTGCTACATCACTCAAATAAAATTTTAATTTGAGAGAGATTGGGCGAGGTTATATGATTTGTCCAAGGCCAAATGTCTAATACCCACAGAAATCAGATAAGGATCTAGAATTTATTGCCCCAAGTATATTTTCCACTCCTCTCAATTGCCCCAAGGAACAAAATAACCATATCACACATTGTTCATTCATTTAGGTATTCAATTCTACAAATATGTTTACTATATGACATGCATGCTTATCCAAACAAGTCATATATCTCCTTGTAGGGGGACATAAAATGGATACGCAGATATTTATAATAAAAGGTGAAAAGTGATGAATTCCATTACAAAATATCAGTAACTCAAAGCAGAGGAGTTTTTACTTCCTTAATAATTATACTTTTAGTTCAAGTGGCATATGTCTCATGATGTATGTCACCTCAAAATTCTGTTAAAATAGAACTTTCCTCTCTTCGTACTCTGGAACAAGAAGTTAGGATCTATCTTTTTTGGCTGTCTTTTCTAGTAATGCATGGTAGGATTCTTTAAATCGGGACCTTGGAAAGATAATAAAGAAAAAGTTTAAGAATGGAATCTACAGCCTGTGATGAGAAATGTATAGCAAATAGGAGCTTATGCAGAAAATTAAAATTAATATGATCTATGACATTTGGGTATTAATTTTCATTCCTGTCTTATTAGGGAAACTAGTCACCAGGTAACCCAGCTCAAAGAGACCTGTTTAGTTTTGTTTGTTAGCTGCTATTGTTATTGTTTTTATTGTCATTCTGATATTCTGGTTCTGGCCATTGGAATCTGCTTTTCTCTGACCTCCTTAATTCATGCTCTGATCTATTGCGTGGTCATTTTCTTTTATTAAGGAACTTAAGGTCATGATCAGGGAATACTTAGGATCACTTTAAAAAATTTCTAAAGGTTTCCACTATCTGTATTCTCTGCCGAATCTATCCAAGTATGTTTGCCAATCTCCCAAAACATGGTGTCTGCAAAATGCTGGCTTGGGGGTTCCTGCCTCTGTTCTCCACCCTGTGATAAGGGCTCACCCTCTGGCTAAGCTAAACTAAGCTACTTGGTAGAAGGACTTTTATAACTCCTCAATTTTGGCAAGAAGAGAACAGCTTCCAAGATTAATCTAAACTGAGAAAATTTCTTCCACTGCACAGATGTCATTGATTTACTTATATTTCCTGTGATAAAATATTGAATGTCTCCTCCTAGCCGTTACCACCTAGAGTTTTATTGTTTAACTACAGCATGTCTATTTTTGAAACATCCGACTCTGATATATGAGTTCATCATCTTTTTAAATGCATTATCTAATTAGAAACCTGAGAAAAAATGCACTCAAAGTGACTGTTGCATCCTAGTTTGACCAGCTTTCTCTCTGCACTCTGGTTTAAACAGAATGATAAATATTAGCCTTTTTTCAGCCAGGTTTACAGAGTCATAGGTGTCTAAACAATTTAAGCAAAATACTTAACATTGAATTACTTAACAACATTTTATAGACTGTTGGTCCAAACTGTACTAAGTGCCAAGAGTCATGAGTCCATGTTACTTTGTGAATATTTTTTTAGATATTTTTTTCTGTCTGAGTAAATACATATTTTTGTATATATGTAAACATTTACTCATCACTCCTTCTGTCTTCTATCTCAATAAAAAATTAAGTTGACTTAAAGTTCTGTTATTAGTTTCATATATAACATTACTTTAGTTGTATTTGTATATAATTTGTATATATACTCAGTACATAATTACAGTGATTTACACTAATTACTATGCCTTGTTTTTTTTTTTTTTTTGAAATTAGGGAATCAACAGCACAAAATAAAAATGTGTGTGCAGTGCTATTTTGCTTTTACACCCTAAATCCAGGCATTTTGCTTATCAGAACTTTAGAATAGTAGAACCCTTTCTTCCCTGAAGATCCTAGCTAAAGTTGAGTGGAGACTGAAAGTAAGAGGGTTGTAAGACTTCTCCCTGGGACATTGTGCTGCTCACACTATGTAGCGTATCCCCCGAAGCCCTAGAAAACCCATGTCAGAAACTGGGATTCGAAGAATTCTCCACACCAGGTAGTCATTCTGGAATGCCCTCCAATTCCAGGAGAACTGGGAAATCTCAACATGATTCTCACAACCGAGTTTCCACTTGGCAACCTGTAGAAACCACTGGAAATCTCAACATACTCAGTTTTGAGGATAAAGTGGTGAATTCTCTGTATCGCCAGAAACTTCAAAGTGGAGGGGGGCTCTTGAGGCTTGAGGATTACTCTAATATTGTGACTATTTTGTAATTTAGAGGTGGGAGGCAGGGATTGCTTCTCCCCACATGGTCAAACATATGAATTGCTACAGCAGGGAAAAATACATCTCTCTGTAAATACTGGGGATGATTCACATATACCTCCCAAATTTTAATTTGGTGCTATGGGATGAGGTCCAGACATTTGCATTTTCAAAAAGCATTTTGATATTCCTCATTCAGGCGATCCTTCCTTTGAGAAACCAAATAGAGAAGGTAACAATTTTTAATATTATCTCATTATTTACCTAGGTGGGAAGAATTTTTACTGTTAACAAATCAAATAGGAAAAAAATGATTTAAAATAATAAATAATAATCCTATATTTATCCTCTCTATCTCCTTACATAGGATATAGAAGTATAGATTTTTCTTTTCGAATTATGTAGTAATGTTCTTTTGTCAATTCTTTGGAGGTATAATATATGTATAATTATAATCTATAAAAACTGCATCCATTTTAAGCATACAATATTATGTTTTGACAGATATATACACCCATGAAACCACCACCACAGTCAGTAATAAAACATTTCTATTACCCGTAAGACTATTGCTCTTGTTAAGTGTCTATTCAAACCTTTCTCCATTTTCTATTGGGTTATCTTCTTATTACTGAGTTTCAAATTTCTTTATATTATTCTGGATCCAAGTTCTTTGTCAGATATTTGGGCTGAGAATATTTTCTCCCAGTCTGTGGATTGCCTCCTCATTTCCTTAATAGTATCTTTCAAAGAGAAAACATTTTTAATTTTGATAAAGTTGAAGTAGTGACAAATTAAGGCTCAGCACTGGTCTCAGTGTTTAGCAAATGGGACATTCAGAGTCAGCAGTAGCTGGATTGGTCCTAAGAGGGATCCGTGCTGCAGGGCCCATATGTATCTTCTGTTTCCATCACTGTGACCATTTCTATCAAGGGCTCATCATGCCAGCTCTGAAGCAGCTAATGAGGAAGGCCAGGTGACATCGACTGGCCTACTCATTTTGTCTGTTTGTGTGGTGCCTCTTCCTTGGAGGGTAATTTTTTAGTGATAGACTAAAATATACCACGACACAGAAATTTTCACACATTTTGCCCCTTTTCGTTTCTCTATCTTGTGTCCAAGCCTTGTATCTAACCTTCCAGTTTTTTTTCCTTTTACTTCTTATCATTTGGTCATGCCGTTGGCGACTGCCCAGGAATCTCTATACATTTTTGTCTTGTGCCTCTTCTCTTTTCACATCAAGTAGACATCTAAGCATACCATTCACTACTCTCCCCATAAAGAATATTTTCTCTTTCTAATATAGACCTGAATTATAATCCAATTAGTGTGTGTCTTTTGGCTTGCATGAATATCTAAAATCCAAGCTCAGGTTTTTCTTCTTCCTTCAACTGGTCTTATAAGATCTCTTATAGGGTCATAGGTGTAAGTCAGGGAATGGTGCTGGTACAACTGTGGTGAGTGACATGGACATTTGAGTCATCTGCTCATTCAGCTTACTTACATCTGACCCTGTTTAGGATCTATCCCAGATATACATTTTTCTTCTTATTAAGGATTGATATTGGACCCATCCTGCTTTATGAATTGGTGTGTCCAAAAGAACACAACTCATAGTGAGAAGGTTTAGATGTATAATCATGTAATGGCCATGGTTAAATGGCTTGTCTTTACCACAGCCTAGTGACATGTTACATCATTCTCTACATGATTTTATTTCAGAATGATTTTCCTACTGGCATTTGCCTAAAACCAAAATCGCATCTTTCCCTACAAATACCAGGGAATCCACTGGACCATGGATGCATGCACGGTCCATGTGGTAGGGCTGATTGCAAGTAACCTAGACCCCCTGTAGAGCCCTTTCCTGTTCCAGGTCCCACTCAAAGCTAGCAGACATATAAATTACCATGTCTGAAGTCCAGAGAAGAATTCCTAGTAGTGGACTATTTTGTCTTCAGCACTCAAAGAGAACTACTATGCACTGCTGGTGCAAAATACAGCATTTTTCTTTTACTTTGGAGGTGATATCCTAACACCCTCTGACCCCTGGATCTGTAAAATCCTCACTGAAGTGATAGCTTCTGAATCTTTGTAAGGTTTATCTCTTTTCTACTGGAACACATGAGTCTTATCAAAGACCCCCAGTGTACTAGCCACCTCTTGTTCATCCTGTTTGGTCAATACGATATCACCAATGTAATGCATCACCAGTGTAAAGTTCTGTGGAATGTTCTGGCAGTTCAGATTTCTTTGAACTATATTTTGACAAAGTGGGAGAGTTTATATAGATCTAAGGGAAAACTGTAAATGAATACTCTCATCTGTTCCCTGTGAATACTAACTGTTTTCAGCCCTCTTTTTTAATCAGAATGAAAAAGAATGTATTCACCACATCAGTGATTGTAAGCTGTACCTGAAGTCTTATTAATCTGCCCTAACAACTGTATCATGTCTAACATAGCAATTGATATTGGGACAACTAATTAATTAAGCCTGCTATCTTCATTCATTTATCAGGATCCATACAGATTCTGCAGAGGCCAGTATGGCAAAATTAAATGAAGATAAGACAGAAACCACCATGTGTGTATCCCAGAGGACCTTAATGGTGATACCAATCTCCTCTATATCCTTTGGAATACAAAATTGATATTGGTTTAATATTTTGGCCATTAGTGAGAAGTTTAAGGTGTTTCCAGTTGGCCCCCACTATAAAAACTCTTACCTTATAGGTCAATAATGTATTGATGGGGGTTACTTCAATTGCTAAGTATTGCAGTTTTTACTATGCACTTGGAGATTGAGGAAATGACCACTGTGTGGGTATACAGACCCAATGGGCCTTCTCTTATCTAGACGTTAGTCATTCCATTTGTTATATGATGCCCATTTTTCTCCTAATAGGGAGCCATAAGGATGCCTTGGATCTCTAGATATCAATAACCTATTTCCAACAGTACTCAAATGTTTGGATAGTCTCCTTTTTACAGGGTAGTCAAACCAAGTCAATGGTTTGGGGTTCCTTTGGGGAAAGATGATTGAGGAAATCATCACATAATATTAAATACTTATTATGGTATCATATCTATCTATCATCTATCTATGTATCTATGTATGTATGTATGTATCTATCTATCTATCATCTATATCAATATGTTCTAGATCTGAAGATAAACTTAGATCTGGGAACTTAGCAATGGATCATGACTTTATATTGGGACAACTGTCCTTAGATCCCTTCTCCTTCATTCTTGCCTTTAAATTTTTTTTTTCATAATTTATTGTCAAGTTAGCTAACATACAGTGTATACAGTGTGCTCTTGGCTTTAAGAGTAGATTCCCGTGACTCATCACTGACATACAGCTCAAAGTGCTCATCCCAACTGCCCTCCTCAGTGCCATCACCCATTTTCCCCACCCCCTAGCCTCCCTATCTCCATCAACCCTCAGTTTGTTCTCTATAATTAAGAGTCTCTTATGGTTTGCCTCCCTCTCTGTAACTATTTTTTTCCTTTTAGTTAATCTAACAAAACTTGTCTAGTTTGCTGCTGGGGATGCCACCATGCTTTATTAACCATCTGTACAATAAGTACAGCCCCCTTTAGTATGTCACTTACCTTGCCAATCATTATGGTAATTAGGGCCTTCTGGCTTCTTGTAGTTAAGCACTGACCTCTTACCCCATTATCCCTATGGATATTAATGAGGGCAGCTCTATGACTGCCTCTTCTTCCATCGGCTCTGACCTATTTAAGGGACCATATTGAACTTATTATTTATGCTGGTCCTTCATTTACTAGAGCATTTATAATCACCTTGATGAATGGTCTAGACCGTGGCACTTATTGCTTTGTTGGGGAGATACATCTGAAACATCTTCCAGAATAGGGAATCAGGTTTGAAGCTTTGGGGGGGCATCTGCTGAGCCAATATCGTCAAGGGAATTGATCCAGACGTCCTTATATCCCACATATCCATAACTGGGCCCTGATTTTAACAAAATGGATCTGCCTTGGCTGAGATTCAAACGTCTCTGGAGCTCTGCAACTCTATCACGTCTTCATTTCCTTGATTATCTTTCTCATAACGAACCATTTACTACTTATCAGTGGTCTTCAGTTTCTAATAACCTCTCTTCAAGGCACCAATGCAAATTAGCAATAATCAGTCAATTCCACTCTCTTTGTATCCGTGGTTTTCTCCATATTTCCCAAATGCTTCGATCACTAGACCTAGAGTGGCATTCTTTTCTACTGGGACATTTTCCCAGGTCACCACTAGCTAAAGTGTTAGCTGATGTACAGAACTATCTGTACCTCATCTATCTTCTTTTTCCACTGTGCAGTGAGTCCTAAATTCAAATTTTATTGCCGCTGTTCTTGGACCACTCTCAATACCACTAGTGTAAGTTTGGGTCCTCTGAGAGGCAGGTGCTAAGACAGGATTGTACATCTAAGGATTTTCTCAGGGAAAATGCATATTAGGGAAGATGGGGATGGAGTCAGAGGAGGTGGTGGGTAAAACTATGAGACCATCACACAGGAATGACCCCTGTGAAGTAGAGAAGAAAGGGTTGTAGAGGAGGAGTCTCAGACTGCAAAACATTTCTAGGAAAGTTTTGACTCAGTCCGTGGGGAGTCCTTATGCTGAAGTCACTTGACAGAGGACCTTTAGTATCCCTGCCATACTCACTAATTTTCTGGGAGCAGCTGTGGGAAGCATGGTCTCAGTACAATTGCAATGGCTTCAGAGTACAGCAGCTGAGGCTGTCTGTCAGTTATGCTCCTGGTAGCAGGAGATGTGAATGGCCTATTTTCATGGCAACTACACACACTTAGGAAAAAACACATCCTGGAAAAATAAAATTCCTTTCCATAATCTTTCCATAATTATATATATATATATATGTACATATATATATAAATGTTAAATATATAAATACAAACATCATGTTATTTCATTTGAACATTATATTTGGCTGCACGTAGCTTAAACTTTGTTATTTCAGTGATTTTGGAGGATCGTGTTGACTTGATGAATATGGCAGAAGAGGGTTTGGAATGGCATTGTGGCCCACTTACTAAGAATCTGGCATTGGTTTTGGAAAATTAGATTGTATGTAGGTGAGAGGCAGAATTGGAGACTTTATACTAATAGGTGAAGGTCAACTGGAGTTCAAGGATAAACTTCTTGTGTAGAAAGTTCAAATCTAGAGGGGATGAGGGAATGGTAAGACAGGGCTTTATTATCTAATCTGCATATTAAAGGTTGTAAACATGTCTCAAAATGTAAAATATTGTCAGCAGTAAAACCCTAATGATCCAAGAAGGGACTGTTTTCCTTATGAAGGTTCTGCTCTCTCGATATCTCTGGCTCTGATTACTTGTTCCTGCTTTCCCATCTAACCTTTTTATTTTTTTCATGTCTATAAACTCTATTTCTCATTTAAAAAAATCTGCCTCATTCTTTCTGTTGATTCTTTTTCCTGTTTATCGTCCACTTCTTAGTCTCTCTTTTCTCTTGCTCCTTTATTATTATTTTTTTTCTCTCCTTTAAGTCATGATAGTTGAACCATAAAATAACAGTCACAATTAAGTGAGCAAAAGAGAGATTGGCAAAGCTGATTGAAAATAAGCAGTCAATCAAAAAGGTTATGGGAGAACTGGTAATTATAAATGAATTCAATCTAATAAATTTTATTACAGAGAGAAATATAAAAAGAGCTAGTAAGCTTTAAGGAAGTCTGGATATGAATCAGATTTTAATTAGTTTCTCTATATTTTCAGGAGCTCTTAGTGCTCTCCTGTCACTAAAGTCATCTGGAAAATCTTTCTGTTCAGATTGTACCAACAGAGGAAAAGCTTACTGCTAACTGGGAATTTGTTTTTTAATTGGGAATCTGGTTCCAGTTGTATAACACTATATGAAGTAATGAAAAAAATTATATGCTCTCTCACAATTATATTCTAAACCAATGAAAAACTAAAATTTGATATATAAACCACGTCTTCTTTATCCATTACTACTTGGCAATGAGAAAGAATGAAATCATGCCATTTGCAGCAATGTGGATGGAACTGGAAGGTATTATGCTAACTGAAATAAGTCAGTCAGAGAAAGACAGATATCATATGTTTTCACTCATATGTGGATCTTGAGAAACTGAACAGAAGACCATGGGGGAAGGGAAGGGAGAAAAATAGTTACAAATAGGGAGGGAGGGAGGCAAACCACAAGAGACTCTTAAATACAGAGAACAAACTGAAGGTGGATTGGGGGGGGCGATGGGGGAGAGGGAAATGGGTGATGGGCATTGAGGAGGGCACTTGTTGGATGAGCACTGGGTGTTGTATGTAAGCCAATTTGACAATAAATTACATTAAAAAAACCCTAAAATTTGAAAGTGGAAATAAAAGGACATTTTGAGCATATTCTGAAGTAAGGTGATGATGTCTTAACAACACACAATGTGAAGAATATTGATAATTTGTGGTCTGAACTTTGAAAAATTAATTTGTTTTGATAGATCTCATCACTGGATCTTTAGGTTTTATCAAACTCTGACATCCTATTAGTGATTATAATAGTTTGTTTGAACTCCTTTACACTTCATACACAAAAAAAAAAAAATCAAAAAACAAATTTGTTTGTAATATTAAATTGGTTCCTCATACATTTTTTATCTCTTCCACATTGACCACAGTGCCTTGGACCTAATTTACCTCACTAAAACTGTGAGATGTCTACCCCCAGACAATTCACATCCAAAGAATTTGGGGAAACTGAATGCATTTAATGTTATCTCATTCAAAGTAGGCAGCTATTTTAGCTGTCTGGCAGTGGAAATTCTTTTCTTGTCAACAACTGGGTACTTTTTACCCAATGTTTGATATCTCCAGGGGCAAAGTGAAATGAATAATTGAGATCCTTATGGGTTTTTCTGAGATGAGTTAAGTCTTGAGTATAGAAAATATGAAGCTAGGACCCTCTTCAGCTGAGTGTTTCTCCTCAGGGAAGGACAGTGTCTGATCTTTTGCACAAGAATAAGCTACAGATTCTTATCTCCTTAGTGTGCCAGTGGGGATACCAGCTGACTTGCATTTTCTCAATCTGTCACCAGTCTCTCTTGCTGCTACTGTAGTTGCTACAAATATTCTTTCTGCTTTCAGGACTTTGTACAGTTTGCCATGTTGGTGTCCATCAACCCCAAATTCAAAGTTGCACTTCTGCAGGTTCTTTTGTTTGGGCTTCTAATTGTTACCAGGTAATGTTTTAGAGGTAACTTAAGAATTTTTTTTAATACCCTATGCCAAATGCCATGTGGTATTAGCATTCAAATATTTTTAAAAGTAGTACACTGTGGATTCAAATAACTTGTGCGGCGATCATTCAAAACAAATTTTGAAAGTGCCTGTGATGTTTAGAAATTAATAAATGTACTTGAGAAACTCTTCAGGTTCTTCTATTTCTTTTCATTTTTTGGATATTTTGGAATTTAATATGATATTAGTTTCTGCCTAATTAAAATGGAGTGGTAAAATTGTCGATATAATTATCAGGAAGATTCGTCCGAAGCTAAAAAATGGAGCCTGGCTTACAGAGAGGTTTCTTGCTTGCAGAAAGTTACCATCCGGGGATTTGGAATGTAACACACAAAGCAGGTGCTTTTGTTGGTGAAGCAGAATACTAGTGATGATTTTGTGCGGATCAGAATGATAATTATGGTAATAATATCTGTCGAGAAATTGTAAAATGTACCTGGCCTCAAAAGCTGAGAAAAATAGAAACTTGTGAACTTTGGTCATTTTTCAACTGTTAAAGTAAGAGGGAAGTTTTTATATTATTAGCCCAAAAAAAGAAAAAGAAAAGAAAAAGAAAGTTACTTACCTTTATAGAGGTCTAATTGACATATAACATTATGTTATTTTCATATGTACAACATAATGATTCAATATTTGTATACCTTGCAAAATGATCACCACAGTAAGTCTAGTTAACGCCTGTCATCATCCATCGTTAGACATTTCTTTTTTTTTCTCTTTTGGTGAGAACTTGTAAGATCTACTTTCTTGGCAACTTTCCAATATGTGATACAGTATCATTAGCTCTAGTCCCCATGTTGTACATTACATCCCCAAGACTTACTTTATAACTGGAAGTTTGTGTCTTTGGATCACCTTCACCCATTTTGCACACCACCCATCCCACCTGTCTCTGGCAACCATTCATACAAAAAACTGGTATCAAAAAACAAGGTGGCATTTTAATGTAAGATCATCTATTTGGGCATCCATTTTGATGTTATACAGAGTCACTGTGATTGGTTGTGAACTTCTGAAAGAGGCCAGAGGTATCTTAGAAATGCCAAGTAATACCGACTGAATTGTCTTCCAATCTTCTTCCACGCTCCAGAGCCCGGGTTTCTTGCCTTTCACCCTTTGGATCTCCCCTTTGTTCTTTGCTGCTTCTTACTGCTTTTCTGCTGCCTTCATACTCACTCTGCATTTAGCAGAGCATCTCACGTAGAGCAAGATTATCTAACTCCTCATTTTTGTGGTTGTTTTAGGTATTAGTTATGTTAATCAAAAGTTGGGGGCACCTGGGTGGCTCAGTCGGTTGAGCCTCCAACTTCGGCTCAGGTCATGATCTCGCCGTCTGTGAGTTCGAGCCCCGTGTCAGGCTCTGTGCTGACAGCTCAGAGCCTGGAGCCTGCTTCAGATTCTGTGTCTCCCTCTCTCTTTGCCCCTCCCCCGCTCATGCTCTGTCTCTCTCTGTCTCAAAACTAAATAAACATTAAAAAAAAAGTTTCAAAAGTTGGAAGATGTTTTGAAAAAAGAATGCCAAACAAGTGTTGAAGCTAATTGGAACGCATGTGTTCATAGTATTTTCTTCTGCAGATAACTTACAAAAAATTATCTAACAAGGTTTTCATCTCTTGTATATTTCAGTAAATATTCCTTTCTGTAGTGGTGTTTACCAAAAGAATGTTTCTCAAAAGAAAGAATAAAAAAAGACTGATTTGTAGCATTTGCTGATTTCCATGGTGTAAATGCTTCCACCATAGCTGATTTCAAGCCACCCATGTGAAATCACCGAATGGGGACTTAGGAAAAGACGTGCGCAGTGATTTCGGAAGTCAGTGTCATGTCTCTGGCAGAAGCTATGGTTGCCTTGTCTGTTTCTGGTACCATACCATTTCATTGCACCCTGCCCTAATTTACAACTGCTAATTTCTGCATCTGAGAGTTATCTGTGCAGGTGGGATCCCTTTCTACTTGAGACAGAAGTGCAGAGAAATTATTTCCCCTGGCGGCAGCCTACCACCAATTACTGACAGTAGTTGGTGAATAAATTCACCATCTCCCTCAAATGATGGGAGAAGTTCTAAATGTTCTAAAATGACTCCCATAATCCCCCAGCAGTGAGCGTCAGGGTAATGCATCCTATGTTGATTCTGTTCCCTTCCCTTTGACACGTTCCTCCTCATTTACAGCTATTTCCTGGAATCGAACTAGTAAAGCCTAACAAAACTACTTGTATCGAATCCTGTCTCAAGATCCACTTCTGCTGGAGCTCAAACCAGTTCAAACTCCTTCTATTTACTTCAGTTTTCACCTTTTGCAGGAATATGACTGTCTAAGGTCCCTATTCATAGATCTGTTTGGTATTTCCCATCGCTGCTTCAAACTCAAAATGATCTCTAATTCTATCAGGTTCCTTTTGTTACCCTATCACTTCTCTCAGAGGTGGGGTGGCTTCAGGTACTTCTTGTGCTAGGGCTAAAAATATTAACATATCATAGCGTTAGGCCTCCAAAGGATTTGTAATGGAGAGAGTTTTCTACTAAATATGACCTACTTGCAAACCCGGACAAGATAGGTTCTGATTCTTTTGTTGTGATTTCAGGTTTTATTGTAAGAAATGTGGAGATTCCGGGCTGAGCAAAGCATTGTACCTGGGAGGAGTTGGGCCAAAGAACAGAGCAAGGGAGACATGGAAAATATCTCACTGACATCATCCGAACTTACATTTTTGGAGTGTTTTCAGATATAATCTGTGTGTTCTTATAATTGCTTCCTCGTTTTTTTTTTTTTCCTTTTCCACACCGGCAATATTTTCTCTAAATTACTTATAAACATAAATTTGTTTCATTTTGTTTTATTTTACTGCTCATTTTTTTTCTTTCGTTTTTTCTTTTTTCTTTTCTTTCTTTTTTTTCATACAAATCTTAGCCCCAAAACATAGCTATGGTCAGAAAAGAGTAATTTTAAAGTCAATCTCCATCTTCAAAGTGGGAATAAATATTTAGCAGGAAAATGAAAAAAATCTTCCAGAAGGAAACTTCTGAAATGTTTGATTTGTACCAAAAAAAAAATCCAAAATCAAACAAAAAAACCCACATCTCCCCTACTATGCATAACACATGCATAATGATAATTTCCTTCTTTCATACTGGTAATGTAAACAACGTAAGAAAAGGAGCAAAACCTCAAGGGAGAATATGCCAAAAAATTGTATTTCTCACTCTTGTAATGTACATTTTGTCTAATTATGATGGAAGAGATGCCATCTGTGTGTGAATACTGGCTCAGAATTGCCTTGGTTTTTCTCATGTGTGCCACAGGAGTCATAAATCCTACAGTAGTAAAGGTAAGAAATGAAAGTACAGTTCAGACTCCAAGACTGATTTCAGTGCTTTCCCTAATATATTAGGTTATGGGAGTGATGTCATAAGACAGGACATAGGTTGCTCCCCTCAGAAGAATAGCTAACACCTATTCAAGAACAAGACACCACTCAGAGAATCCTCAAACATGGGGGTGAGTCTGAAGCACCCCCACCCCATGCACCACAGAGATCGAGATGGACTACATTAGAAGAGTAAGAGAAGCAGCTGCATGTTGACTGCATTATTCCTCCCGCAGACCAGCACGGCACCTTTCCCCTCTCACTTCCTACCACCCCCTGGTTCTTCCAGGCGGAAAGAGAACAGGGCAGGGGCAACAAGCTCCCCCCATCCCCAGCATTGAGATCACATTGTGGGAACCTCTACTCTCATCGCGTGCTTCTGAGATTGCAGAGGAATACTTGGGAGCTCAACCACTGAATCTGTGATGAAGAAGGGGGGAGGAGCTCAGAACAACCAGCCCACAGAGCTTGATAGACTGAGTGCATACCTGCAGTGCTCGGTAGTAATCCCAACCAGTGGTTTTGCTCATCTGGAGAATCAAGACAGGGAGGCACTCTGAGTAGGGTACTTGGCAAGGTGCAGATCTGCCTGATTCAGAACCTTAAATGAGAAGTTTTTCCTACCTTATAGCCTCTTTTGCCCATACCCAGGCAAGGAGCAGAGTCATAGAACCCCTGCTGTAGAGAATGTCTTCTGACCCTTTTGAGCAGAAGGGCTGGCCACAACTCCTGGAAGCTGTGTGACCCTGCCACACTCCAGCTGAGAGACAGGTGGACAAACCTAATTACTCCTAGAATAAAGCCAGTACCAGGTATGGAAGCTCCCTGTGCTATGCACAGACAGGGGGATTAATTCACAGCCAAGGCTGAGAGTAGCTCCCAGCCACTCCCAATCAGAGAGCCTGTTTAGGAAAACGAGTGTAGCCTAGAGTAACCCCTCCCCTACAGCTCAGACAAGACAGTAAAGACATAGCCCTACCCACTGTGGAGAATATCTTCCAGTCCCATCTTACCAAAAGGGCTGGTGATGACTCCTGGAAACTGTGCAACCCACTAGTGCTCCAGTCTAGAGAAGGCCGACCAGAGCCAATAGTTTGCAAAACAGAGCCAGTGGCTGTGCTCAGCCAGGAAACTTGGGGTGCAGGTTGTTTTGAGTAACACAGCAAACAAAGAGCTTTACCAGCTTTAAAGCTGCTTCTACTCCACCTGGTAAGGATATCTAATTTGTTGTCCCAGTCATTGCTGAATACAGCATTCAGTCTATCTAACCAGGGAAGCTAACCAGAGCAAATGGGAAACTATAGTCCATTCAACAGCCCTATGTATAGTTCCACTTGAACAGAGAAAATAGCCCATGGCTTTCCTAGTCTGCAGATTGAAATTGGTAGCTTCACTTCACCTGTGGATTGAGTGCACACTCAGGCCTGGTTTGAGTCCCCAAATACTGAGCTGTATAGACAGCTGGAGTGCTGCCTTACTGGGGTAAGGAAACTAATTCATAGCCCCATCTATACTAAATACAGTACCCAGTCCTGACCATTTAGTAAGACTGACCAAAGAATTCAGGCAACTATGGAGCCCATCCTAAGCCTCACACTCAGGTAAGGAACTAAACCAGCATTCTTATCCAGTCGTTCTCAGCTAAAGGCACACTCCTCCTCCATCCCCATCCTCAGAGCTCAAGCAATTGCCTTATCCCCAAATAAACCAAACTAGCAGGTCCTACCTGTTCAAGAACATTATCAGCAGATACATCCAGAAACCCAAACTGGGCTGACTGGTGAAGAACAGTCTCTGCCAAAGCAAACCTGTAAAGTCTGGAAGAGGAGCCCAATACTAAAAATCATAGATACCAATAAGGAACCCAGGATCATAGGAAATCAGGTAAAAATGACACCACCAAGGGAAACTATAAAGCTCCAAAAACTAAGCCTAAAGAAATAGAGATCTATGAACTGTTAGGCAAAAACCTCAGAAAAAAATCCTCTTTGAAGTTTGGTGAACTGTTGGGAAACACAGACAACTAAATGAAAGTAGAAAAACAATACATGAATAAAATGGGAAATTAGACAAAGAAATAGCAACCATCAAAACAAACAGAAATCCTAGAGTTGAAAAAATTGATAACTGAGGAATTCAATACAGAGTTTCAAAAGTAGACTTAGGCGTACAGAAGAAAGAGGAATTTTTCTTCTGAAAAAGAAATAAATCCATTTACAGTACCAACAACAATAAAATAATCCAACAACAATAAATCTATTTACACCATCAAAAACAATAAAACACTTAGGAATAAATTTAACTAAGGAGGTGAAAGATCTCTATTCCAAAAACTACAAGATACTGATGAAAGAAATCAAAGAACACACAAATAATGGAAAGGTATTCTGTGGTCATGGATTCGAAGAATAAATATTGTTAAAATCTCAGTACTATCAAAAACCATCTATAGTTTCAGTGCAATCCCTATCAAGATTCCAATGGCATTTTTAACAGAAGTAGAAAAAAATTCCTAAAATTAACATGGAACCACAAGTGACCTCATATAGCCAAAGCAATCCTGAAAAAGAAGAGCAAAGCAGGAGGCATCCCACTTCTTGATTTCAAGCTATCCTGTAAAGCTACAGTCATCAATATAGTATGGTAGTGGCATAACAATAAACAAATACACTGATAGAATCAAGGGCCCAGAAATAAATGCAAGTATATTTGGCCAATTAATATTTGACAAGGGAGCAAGAATACTCAATGGACAAAAAACCATCTCTTCAATAAATGGTACTGGGATAATTGGATATTTACATGCAAAGGAATTAAATGGGATCCATATCTCACACCACTCACAAAAATTAACTTCAACTGGATTAAAGACTTAAATGTAAAACCTTAATCCATGAAAAAAAATAGAAACAAAACTCCTTTACATGAAACTTGGTAATGAAATTTGGTCTATGACATCTAAAGCACAAGTAAAATAAAATGAGTGGAACTGCATCAAACTAAAAAGCCTCTGCACAGAAAACAGCAAAATGGGGAAAAAATTTGCAAACCAAATACTTGATAAGGGGTTAATGTTCAAACATGTAAAGAACTCATACAACTCAATAGCAAAAAAGGAACCCAATTAAAAAATGGGCAGAGGACCTGAACAGGCATTTGTCTGGACATCTTTGAAAGGCCAACATCACTGGTCATTCAGGAAATGCAAATTAAAACCACAGTGAGATACCACCTCACACCTGTTAGAATGGCATCATAAAAAAGACAACAGGTAATTTTGTCATGAATGTGGACAAAAGGGAATCTTTATGCATTGCCGGTGAGGACGTAAATCAGTGTAGCCACTATGGAAGACAGTATAAAGGATCTTTAAAATATTAAAAATAGAAATACCATATGATCCAGCAGTTCTACTTCTGGGAATATATTCAAAGGAATAGAAAACATTAACTTGAGAAGATATCTTCAGTCCCATGTTCATAGCAGCATTATTTACAAGAGCCAAGATGTATGTATGTATGTGTATTGTATGTGTATCATATATATGTATATATAATACATATAGTGGAGTATTATTCAACCATAAAAAATGAGGAAATCCTACTATTTGTAACAAAGGGATCTTGAATGCATTATACTCAGTGAAATAAGTCAGAGAAAGATAAATACTGTATGCTCTCATATATGTGGAATCTTTAAAAAGAAAGAAAAGAAAAGGAAACTCCTAGAAAAAGAGATCAGACTTGTGGTTGCCAGAAGGGGAAGGTGGTGGTGGTGGAACTTGAGGCAGGTGGTCAAAAGGAACAAACTTCTGGTTACAAGGTAGGTACTAGGGATGTAACGTACAACACAATGACTGTAGGTAATACTGCTGTATGGCATATAGGAAAGTTGTTAAAAGATTAAATCCTGAGTTCCCATCACAAGGAGAATTTTTTTCCCTTTTTTCTTCTTTCTTTTCATTGTATCTGTATGAGAAGATGGACGTTCGCTGAACCAATAGTGGTAATCCGTTCACAAATGATTATATGTAAATCAAACCATCATGCTGTACACTTTAAATTTAAACAGATGTGTTTACCAATTATTTCTCAATAAAATGGGGGGGATGGGTAGTGACCTCCACATTGACCTTAGGTACTTAGGTATATGGCACCATGTGTCTTAATGAAGTCATTTACTGACACCCATAGTGAGTCCTTTTCTAAGACACTTAGAGAAATCAGGCAACTATGTGTTTGAGGTCAAAATTAAATCGTGAAGTAAAGTACTTCTTTGTTGGTGCACACTTTGCTCTGGCTGTCATCACAGGTTAGCTGTTCTCCTTTTCAGCGAAACTAGAGAGCAGCATTTGTTTTTTCTTTACACTCAAAGCTCCTAGAACAGCTTTCAAGCATGGTTAGGTTGTGTGCACTGAAGGCTGAGGGCTAGCCTCTGTGGGAACACATGTGTAATTAGTGAACATTGAATTAAAGGAAAAAATAGGGAACAAATATGTAGAAGAGTCAGGCACTATATGAATTGGATGAATTGTTTTGATATTTTGAGCTATTGGAGAAGCATATCACTCAATGACATTATTTTTATTCCTTTGACAATAATGGTCCAAGACAGGAATGGTCAGTAGCTGATAATATTGGCATCAGGTGATATTGCTGGGTTTTATAATAGAATAACAGGAGTACAAATCAAATAAACTTCTTCTCGGGAAAGTTTTATTGAGATTTTCTATATTGTAAAGGATGCAACTTTTCATGATTATGTCTGCTGAAATGAAATGTTTTATCATTATACGTTTACTGCCTTGGTTTCTTATACTAAGACTCTGATCTTTGATCACCTGTCTTTGGTCACCAGCTCACATTTAGAAACAATGACTAGGACACCTGGGTGGCTGAGTTGGTTAGAAACAATGGCTAAAGTGGTTTTTGTTGTTTGTTTCTGAGGATATTGTTCTTTTCTGTGACTGCTACTGTGGCTAATTGTTAATGAAAAAGGACAGCAGATAATTTATTAGCGAATAAGATCATGAAAATTTAATGAAGTTGTTTTCTGATTCTTGGAGTTTTGTAAGTGGCCCATTAAAATTTTCTAATATTGCTTAGATTTCATTCTTAAGTATATTTCAGTATTTTAGATTATATTTAGAAGATTATTTTTCACAATGGCGAAACAACATGTGCTTGTGAAAAGATAAAAAAATTATCTTAAATAAAACCCTACTATAGACCTGTGGGACATTTTGGAGCCCTCAAAACGAAGACAGATGCAGAACACGTTGGCGATATCTAGAAGAGCAGAATTATCCATTAGTGGATTAGCATGTTGGGCTATAGTATTTGTCTAGGCAGAGTTTAAGTGGATATTTTCTTTGGTTTCTTTCCTAGTTCTAGATTCAATCTTCCTTGGCTGATGCCTAGTTCCTTCTGTTTTTTTCTAGATACCTGTTAACTCCTGTTTTGATAGTTTACTCAGGTCCCTCCTAACAAAATTTTAATCTCCTTAAAGAAACATTTGTTAACTGGAATACAGAGGCATGGATGACACAGAAACTAAAGCTTCCTGGGAAAATTCTGCTTTCAAATGCATTCAAATCAACCTTTCCTTAAGTTCAGATATTCATAGGCAGATCATTTGAGATTGAGAGCCACATAAACAAACCCCCAGCCCCCTATTTTCATCAAACCAACATTTATAACTTAACCATCCATGAGGAGTCAAAGAAGGAAGTTCATTAAACTCATGGAAATTCAAAAATCTTTTACATAGAAAATGATCAAAAGCTAATTTATATGTTTAATGCAAGCACAAAAACACAGGGGCTTAAAACTAATACCTGAGAGATTCAAGATTTAGGTTATACATAGTATGTGCTTGGAAAAGCCAATGAGATCAATGTTCTCAAAATATGTTCTGAGGAAAACTAGTCTCACAAATTCTTCTCCTCAAGTCCTACCACCCTCTCTTATCCCCAACTTCATCAAAACAAAAACAAAAATTTTAATGGTCTGGGGAAACCCATCATACTATAATACCTCTTGGGGAATTACAAGGTAAATTAGTAAAATAAAGTCTTGCATTGCCCTGCAATGGATTAGTATCTCTAATGCTGTTTAAAGTTCAACATTTTTAATTATCTATCTATCTATCTATCTATCTATCTATCTATCTATCTATCTATCTATCTATCATCTATCTATATTGTTATATTTAATATACTAATATAATTTATATATATATATGTATGTATATATATATATACTGTTTTTAAAATGTTATAAATTCATTCCAGAGTAGACAATTAATGTGAATGTTTACAGGAACAATTGCTGCTTTTTTTGTTTTGGTGGGATTTTTTGGCAAGATTAGGAATGATTTGTGGGGTTAGTGAAGTTGTAAATTTTTTTTATTTTAATGTTAGGTGATACACCTTTAGACAACTGATGATGATGTGTTATCACTGTTTCTCACCATATGCACAGTTTTTTTTCTTTAAAAACTTACTTTTTCTTTAAAAAATGCCTAGGGGAGCCTGGGTGGCTCGGTTACCTAAGCGTCCAACTTTTGATTTTGGCTCAGGTCATGATCTCACTATTTGTGAGTTCTAACCCTGCATCGGGCTCTTTCCTGCTAGAGTGGAGTCTGCTTAGGATTCTCTCTCTCCCCCTCTCTCTGCCCCTCCCCTGCTTGTGTATGTGTGCTCTCTCTGTCTCTTTCCCAAAATAAAGAAATAAACTTAAATGTCTAAACGTTTTTTCATTCTTCTGCAACTTACTTTTTCTTTCTTCTTCCTTTAGTTTTCCTTCCTTATTTATTAATTTTTGTCTTTTCGTTCATTTCTAAACCTTGTTACAAGATCAGGATCTAGGGAATTGCTAATACAGCTCTTGTTCAAATATTTTTTTCTCTCTGAACAGATTGTGTGCCAATCAAGTTTCTATAGATTTTTTTTCCTTTTTCTTCTGTCTGCTTTACAGCTTCAGAAACTTAGAAAGGGTCGCAGTTTATGCCCAATATCTCCTTTTTATAAAATTTCATTTCTTTAAACTCATTCTACAGGACATTTCTGTCTTGAAAAATGGAACAGACAGCGGTAAGTACCTTTCATTACTACTGTATTTTTCTGTTTCGCCATTGTAAGATATACTGAATGCCATGTTCAATTGTGGATGTGTCAAAACAAAAAGAGATTGAAGTTTAAGGCCTCCATTCATTTCCTTCCTCTTATACTTGGACCATTCCATAATTTGAAATAGTTTTCAATTCATGAAAGAAAATTAAAAACCTGTATCCTTTTTTCCCTTTCAGCAAAACAAGGCAGTAGTAACTTTTTGTTTTCAATGATCTTTTCTATACAATATATATATAAACAAGTTTTGTGGTTTTGTGTGTTAAGGACCAAACAAACAGAATACAATGTCTACTATTATCTTGGGAAATTAGCTGAACAGCATTCAGAGGCATTCTTCCAGGAGCTCCAAATTCATTTCTTTGATTTTTGAATAGAAATTTGGCCAAGCAGGTATATGAACCAGAGAGGATTTTCCCCCCTCCAAAATGACTTCTGACATCTCTGGTCCTGCTGCCTATCTCTATATGTCTGTTTGTCTAAATCTTATAGAAACTGGCTTCATGAGACCACAGTTTTCTGCCATTCAGAAGACGGTCTGGTTCTACCTGCCAGGAATCCTAAGGAAACCGTGTATCCAGGCAGAATGTAGTCCATTGGGAAAGAATTCAGGGAATGTTTGCAGTGAGGAGAGTTTTATCAATAAAGAGACTAGCAATTTAGACATGGTTTTGTGGTACATGATAAATAGAAACAAAGAAGCCACTGCCAATGTAATGCAGGTTAGTATACACACATTGAATCAGAGCTGTGTTTATGACTATTCCCAAGACCACCCTAGCTTTGGACAGGAGCTGATAGAATGAACAAACCTAAGGGACTTTTTAGATTTTCAGGATGAATGATAGGAAAAAGATTTATAGAAGAGATAAAGTGAAAAGCAAGGCATGGTGTGGCTCTATCCCCTGATGGATTAGGAAAGGCATGGTTGAGAATCTCCTGACAATCTCAGATGGTGTCGTGGACAGTGTGTGGACTCGACCATAAGACAGACTGGATTCTGATACTGTCTAGAGTTTTGGTCAAGTTTCTTAACTTCTGTGAGTCTCCCTTTCCTCAACTGTAATGTCAACCTGATAGTGTTATTGATAAGATCATGAAAGATAAGGTTTATAGAGTGCTTGACTTATTACCTGACAACCTGTTAGTTATTAAGTTATTATTGCTATGAATATGCTTATTCGTATCCTCCTCTGCATTCCTTTGTCCAGGAATGAAGCTGGGGCTCTTTTTTTCACTGTGGATAACAACAGTGAGAAGTCAGGCCTGGGAAGCACAAGGCTTAGCTGTGGGAAACATTGTCCTTTTCCTAGATGTTGTGCTGTGAAAACAGGAGGGAGCATGCAAATAATTTGTAAAGACTAATCTGAGAAAAGTATGTTCATTTTTCAAGAATACTCATTTTGTTGCTTATTTTGTTGAATAAAATAGAGGAAAGTGAAATCCACAAGCTGGATTTACAAATTTTTACTGAAAATCACAAGGGTGAGAAGATGCTCTCTGAAGTAGATTAGAAAGTATAATACCAATGTAAGTACGTTGCAGTCATAGTCATCTTCCTACTCTTTTCATTTTTTGCTTTTAGTCTCCACTTTTTTTAAGGTTATTTACTTATTTTGGAGGGAAGGAGGGGCAGAGAGAGAAGGAGAAAGGAAAATCCAAGCAGGCCCCATACTGTCAGTATAGAGCCTGATGCAGTGCTCAAACCCACGAATCTGTGAGATCATGACCTGAGCTGAAACCAAGAGTCAGATGCTCAACCCACTGAGCCACCCAGGTGCCCCTGTCTCTACTTCTTCCTCCTTTTTCTTCATCAATTGCCTTTTTCCCTTTTTTAAATCAACTTCTTTTTTATTATTAATAATTACCACCTTTTCTTTTTTCTTCAGCATCTCATTATTAGGGCATTTACCTTCTAAAAAACTCCATTGGCACCATTTAGGAGGATACGGATGGGCCTAGATACACTCACTTATACATTCAAATAAAGTTCAAATAAAGTTTTTCATTTTTTGTGGTATTTGAAATGGTTATGAAAGACATGCCAACATGATGTTTTGCATTGGCAACAGAATGATCTATCTGGAATTCATCCCTAAGAATTTTAAAAATATTTCAAGGCAGACACTGATAAGAACTATGGTTTAAAGACTGAAAGAAGCTTTGTCTGTCCAAAAAATGGAACCTTGAATTTTATATTTGGAAAAAAAGCTATCTTTTGAGGGGATGCTCAAGGGAAAGTATGTTATAAAGAGCTCTATTTATACTCATAAAGCCAATAAAACCACCAATTATTACTGAATGAACAGTGAAATCATAGGCAGTTGTATTTTATATTGAGAAACCAATTTTCTCATTAACAATGTGGAATATTGTTAATGGCTATGTCATGGCTATGTGTCAGAGACTTTTTAGTTTAGCACTTATTTCCTTTATATGGAATATAATGTACTGTGCTTGTAAACTCTGCTTGTTCTGGTGGTGATGGTGTGTGAGATGAAGAGGTGAAAGAGTTGGGAAAGTAGGAAAACAGGATGATCATCACCTCTTGTTGAAGACATAGCTAAAAAATAATTTGTTCTAGCAAAGCTCAACAATGAGTATGTAGCTACTTATATCTGGATTGAAGAAATTGTACTGCAGTTAGACTATTCAGTTCTGTTGCACTTGTCCTATTTGGATCCATGGTGGAATACATAACTCTGCGTTTAGGGGATTGCAGTTTTTCCCAAAGCAACAACTGTTCCCACAGAATAATCCAGTTGGGATGAGGCTTATCTTTGGGTAGGAATTGCTGGCTGAAGATATGGACAATTATTAGTACGCTGGGCGCTCTCCTGGTCAGGATGATTGGATCTGGCAAAGGAAGGTTGATCTGGAGGTCACTAGGCTCTTAGGGCAGTAAGTGCACAGTGAAGAAATCTTGGCCATGATATGAAATTGAAGGGTCGAGCCTTCTCTATGAGTGGGAAATGTGGCAAAAAGGAAGGCACTGCTCTTTTATTTCCTTCCAGATAAAGCTCCTTAGTGTAGAGTCATTGTTAGTTCACAGTCTCAGGAGCTTCCTGGGTATAATCTGGGAAGAGAACTGAGAAAGAAGCAGACCATTCCATACTGGTAGGTAGTAGGTTTAATAAGCAAGGGAACTTATATGTGAGGCTTGTCTTGGGCAGCCACAGTATAAGTTAACCTCCACACCCAGTGTCCAAAATCTTAGAAGTTGTATAGAGTCCTTAACTGGGTTCAATTGTGTACCAGTCTGGATAGCCTCAATACCGCATTTCTATCTTGAGGCTGTTTCCTTGGAGCCGCTTCTGTGAAGAGGGAAGGCATTCCAAAGACATGGGAAGGGATGGAGAGCCTCCAATTTCTCAAGTCCAACTTGTGGGTCAACAGGCAGTCATACCTTCTTGTTGACCTCCTCCAACAGTCAGACTCTTCTTGAAGAGAGACAGTGGTTCCTAAACTCCCAGGATGGTCAGGAATGTAGTTGAGTATAGAAGCAAAACCAGAATATTATAGGACAAAACCAGAATATTAATAAAAAATAGAAAATTGCTTTTGTTATTGAATTTTAATGGAAACAAGTGCAATTTTATTGCATGTTGCAATTTTATTGACATGTAATTTACATGTGATAAAATACAAAGATCATAAGTGTATAGCTTAGTAAGAAAAATGTATATGCTATGTAACCAACACCCACCTCAAAATGTAGAGCTCTTTTTTTGTCTGGCTTTTTTCATTCACTTGTCTTTGAGATTTCTCTATGATATTTCATGTAGCTATAGTTCTTTTCTTTTTGTTGCTGGATAAAGAGCAATTTTAGTCTGTGTTCTTTGTAGAACTAAGAAGTAGAATAGGAATACAACTCATTTTAGTTCGAGTAACAAGGAAATCAGCATTACATTCCTAATAACTTACAGTAACTTGGATTTAAAATATTAAAAAAATATTATTACGAAGATGTGATTTCATGAGTAATACAAACTTTTAAATTCAATAGGAATTTCCCAAACTTTTACTTGTCACAGAAGTGTAACACAATATGTCTTTATTAAATATCTGACATTAAATTGTTTTATAAAAAAGTTATAAGTGAACCTGTTTATTTGTATTATTTGTGGGCTAAATCCTATCACAATGGACATGTGAATTTACTCCTAGAAATTTAAATACATTCGTTTCCTAATTGGTTGCTAAGGAGTCAGGAAGATTGAAAAGGACAGAAGAATGGAAATACACACTATCTGAAAATATTTATAAGCTGTTTGATGTGATCAATGCTCTGCTAAACATTTGTCTACATCCTGTTTTTGGTTTCTGCTTATTTTTTTTCTGGACACTTACTGTAGAATTACTTCTCTCTCTCTCTCTTTTTTTTTTCTATTATCAGCGTATACCTTCCTAATACATTCTCCTTCCTTCCTTCCTGCCTTCCTGCCTTCCTGCCTTCCTCTCTCCCTTTCTCCCTCTCTCCCTCTCTCTCTTCCTTTCAATGCCTTTATTTCATTAATGGACCAATTTGGCTAGATTGTCCTCTTTGGGGGAAGGTATTCAAGCATGCTCAGATCTTCTAATATTAAAATACATGTACATTCCACAAATCCACACACATGCCCTCAACCTCCTCAATACCGTATTTCCCTTCACCGTGCCTCTTTATTACTTTCTTTCCACATCTAAATTTCTTAAGAGTTATCTGTGCATTCTGTCTTCAGTTATGAATTACAGATGTATTTTCCAAGTCACTGTAACCTAGATCTCACATTATCGCCACTCCACATCCTCCCGAACAGAACTCTCACTAAGGTAACCAGTGACTTCCATATAACTACAATGTGTATTTCACATCTCATGCAGCATTTGACACTCTTTCTTGAAATTCTTCTTTTGAATTCCATGTCATTCTCTATGGTTTGTTCCAAAATCTCTGACCACACTTTGCCAGTGTCTTTGCTAGCTTATGCTCTTTTATCTGGCCTTTGAATTTCAGGTTATTCAAAGTCCCTTTCTCTTCTCATTCTACATTTTCCTCCTTGGTACTCTTTTTCTTGCAATAGCTTCAATATAATAGCTCCCAAATATCTATGCCCAGCTCTGGCCACTTCTCTGAGTTCTTGTTTACATATTCAGTGGCTGATTTTATCTCCCTAATTAGATAACTCAAAGGCAACACAAGTATAAGATGGCAGTGTATCAAATATTCCCACATTGAGCCTAGTCTTCCTCCTAAGTTCTTTACCTCAACCGGCAGCCACTTTGATGCTTACAGTTGTTCAAGTTGAAACATTTCTTTCCCACTTGTCATATTCAATTCAGTTCAAAATGCAGATAATTCTACCTCTTGTAAGCACTTTGAGCTTATTCATTTCCATACCCTCCATTAACACGTGTTAGAAGTTACCATCATTTATCACATGGACTATATTAGTAGCCTTCTAAATTATTTATTCATTCACAATCTATTTTCTACAACGTGGCCAATAACATTGCATTTTTTAATCCAAATCTTGTCATTTCTCTGATTAAAATCCTCCAATGCCTCGCATTTTTTATAGAACAAAAATTAAATCCTTAATAGGTTCTACCCATCATGTAAGATCTGGCCTGTCTATTTCTACAGGCCTAACCCATACTTCTGTGTCCTTTTTCCATCAGCCTGTGTCTCTTGGAGTTCTTTGGATATCCTGTGCTCTTTCCCATGTATTGGCTTTCCACATACTCTTTTCTGACTCAGATCATGAATCACTTCTGTACCTGCTTTGGTTGGGACATGCTTACTCATCCATCAGACCTCAGACGAAAGGTCATTTCTATTAAGAAGCCTTTTCTGACACCCATATTACAAAGATCTTTGTTTTTTCTTTGTCCTTTGTAGCACTTTTTTCATGGGCTATGGGTAATATCTGAATCCTAATCTAGGCTTAAAGTTCCATTAGGAGAAGAGCATTGTTTTGCTCATAGCTGTATTCTCTGTTCCTGGTACAGTGCTTGCTAAATAATAGGTACTTAATAATTGTTGCAAGGATGCTTAAATATAGAAAGTGTTTAAAATTTCTTGTTCAATCATGGAAATTTTTCTTATACTACCAGATGTCGGAAAAATGTAGAAGATCTAAGAAATGTTTATTTTTAATAAGAAAACAGGAGGGTATAATTTATTGACACAATCACTGAACACATACATAGGAGAAGCGGTGTTTACATACATAAGGATTACTCTGACATTTTGAATACTTCAAATATAATCTGTTACAGAGAAAATAAGGAGGTCAATTAAGGGCCTATTCAAGTTTTTCCTTTTTTCTTTTTCTTTTTGCCTTTTATTAAGTATGAAGTACAGCATTTCCCACAGCAAGGTGTTAGGGACTAGATATTCCCACTGTATTTTAATATTAGAATGTTAAGGATTTAGAAATACCCAGGCGTATGTGCTATTTCATACTCTATGTGATTTACCAAGTCATTTTTATTTCTTCTCAATTAATTGCTTTGTTTTCTAGAAAAAGGGGATATAAAAATCCCTTAGACACTGTCAAACACATGAAACCAAATCTTGTTGCAACAAGCTGAGTTTCAGGGGTCACTAGTCTTGTTGTGTAGGTAAGAACAAGCCTTGATTGGATCTGGCAGGCCATCTGTTATATCTCAGGTGTCCTCGAAGCCTCATTTCCTGTTTAGGTAGGTCGACAGATCTAGCATATGCACCAGTCTTTCTAAGAGTTAGCTTCCCTTCTAGATGACTAGAAGTAAATAATTGGTGAATGTTATGATGGCCAAATAATCATTGGCACTAAAATCATATCTGTAACAAAACTTATTTTTCATGCCTCTCTCTTCTCTCATTGATTTTTCTAGTTTTCTGTTTCTGCCTAACAAACCCTCCAAAGCATAGTGCCATGAAGCAACAACTTTATTGTTCTCACGGTTCTGAGAGTCAGAAAATTGGGCAGAGCCTAGCGAGAGTGGCACGCCTCTGCTCCATAATGGTGGTTCAAGTGCTGTGGCTTAAACTGCTGGAGGAGGCTGGGCTGCTCTGGAGTCTTGCTTCTGTCAAACTGGCTGCTTGATTCATCTACACATAAGTCTGCTGGGGTGAAATGTCCAACTGCTTCTTTACTCACATGTCTGGTGCCTGGGCTCGGAAGCCTCTAGAAGCTGAGGCTGACCCAGCATCTTGCTCTCTACATATTCTCTCCACACAGCTGGCTTGGAGCCATGTCAGGGAGGTAGAACTTCTTACAGGTGCCTGGCTTTTCCCTAAGGGAGTATTCCAAAAGAGACCAAAGTGGAAGCCTCAAGACTTCTTATAACCTTGCAAGCCACATCCTGTCACCTTTACTGTCATTCTGTTGATACATGGAGCCAGCTCCTATTCAGTGTGAAGTTCTGAATAGCAAGAGGGTGTGATTTTAAAAGGGGTTGCTTTTTTGGACCTACATTTATGTAGGTTCGTTTATAAACAAAACATTTATGTTTTGGATCACTATTTTTCTCTACATATGTCTTTCCATGGATATTACTCATTACTGTATTTCTTGGGATACAAAGGAGAAATAACTGCTGTCTTGATTTTCACTGCTGGAGCAATCAGTGCATCTAAGGTGCTTGTTTTGGAGAACGTCACATGAGGATGGTGAAAGACCTGGGAACAAAACTAACTGTATCTCTTAACCTGCCTTGCTGACAGCTAGATGATTTGTCCCCTTAGATTTAAACAGTCTAAAAAGAAAAAAATGAATATTTTACATATTACGTTGTCATTTTCAAGTTGAGAATTGTTATCAGGCCAAGAAACTTCAATAATTGAATTCTTAAATGATGCTGCCTAGTGTGTACACAACACTCTACTGTTGAGCATAGCCAAGTGGAGTAGATTTTCCTTCTTATATTTCTAGTGGACTTTAGAATGAAAAAAAAGTCTTCAATTTATTTGTTTATAAGAAATAGTGCCTGAAAGGGATCAACAAGTAACTAACAAAAAAGAATTAAAATTTTTTTTTAATGTTTTGGTTTATTTTTGAGAGAGACAGACAGAGTACGAGCAGGGGAGGGGCAGAGAGAGAAGGAGACACAGAATCTGAAGCAGGCTCCAGGCTCTGGGCTATCAGCACAGAGCCCAGTGGGAAACTAGAACCCCAAAATCACAAGATCATGACCTGAGCGGAGGTGGGCTGCTTAACCGACTCAGTCACCCAGCTGCCCCCCAAAAGAATTTATTATAATAGCCCCTTCAGATGTAAAAATACTAAATCTTACTGGTTAAAATATACATAAACATAGACTATCTTAGAAAAAAGATAGAGGATTTGCCTTCTTTAGACTGTCACAGATGTTTTCTTTTTCTTTTTTTTCTCCTGAATAATCAAAACAGGCTATGTTTGTACAACATAAAGGCTATGCTTACAACATGAAAAAGAAGAATTGCTATGGTAATTTCTTCACTATATGAACCAAACTAAAACAGATAAATTCGTTTTTGTAGATCTACTCTTAACACAATTTAACAAATATTTATTGAGTGATTATTATTTGTCAGAAACAATATTACTAATGTTATGTTGATAACAAGAGTTACTAATTGGAAATTGGTAACTGAAAATATTGATATTGATATGACATAATCCTTGCCATCAAGATGTCCGCATTTCAGGAGAGACAGGCATGTAGACAAATAAATGGAATATACTGAATTAGGTACTCATCAAATGCTGTAGGGAGTGAGATGGAGTCATTTCTTTAGCCAGTTGTAGGAAGTGAGGAGAAGTTATAGAAAGGAAGTGACATCCTGACCTGCATTTTATTTTTGGCCGGGCGGGTGTACACAAATGTATGAGCAAACGAGTTGTTTCTAATTTAAGCAAAACTTAAGGGTTTGTTTTTTTCTGTTATCAAATGTAATATTAGTTTTCTTCCAAATTGGAATTCTAATGTTATCTAAAGGTAACTGTACTGTCTCAAAAATAGAGATGAAACAAGTGAGAAACGGGCGACAAAAATCTTTATAGCTAATTGAATACCTTTCCATATAGTAAAAGGAATAAAAGTTCAGAAGATTAGAATACACATCCATTTGGCAAGCATGCCTTGCTGAATGATATCTAGCTTTGATTCAAGAGTTCCCATGTAGTACTAATTTAGATTTAAATTTTTACTTTTATATGAAGGTGATTGGATATTAGTCAATTTTAGTCTTCTATGATATTATTAGTTTATATAAAATATGCATGCTTTTGTTTTCAAAGAAAATAAATTTTAATGATTTAATTATTATACAGGAAATCCAGTTTCTTTCTTTTACTTTTTCTTTTTTAATTCTCAATTACAGTTAATCCTTGAATAACTGGGTTTGAAACACATGGGTCTCCTTACACACAGATGTTTTTTTGTTAAGTACAGTAGTGTAAATTTATTTTCTCTTATGACTTTCTTAATATTTTCTTTTCTCTATTATAAAAGTATAGGATGTAGTACATATAACATACAAAATATGTGTTAATCAACTCTTTTTGTCACGAGCAAGGCTTTTGGTCAATGCTAGGCTAATAATAGTTAAGTTTGGGGGAAGTTAAAGTCCTTTGTGGTGGCGAGTTGGCTTCCTAACCCACATGTCATTCAAGGGTCAACTGTATTCTGCTTTATACCAAGATGGATTCTCTGTGATTCTAAAAGTCTTCCAGAAGTTCCTGGTCTACTTGTCTCCTCATAGGGAATTTTTCCCCAATATTCTCAGGAAATGTCATGAATTTGATTTTAAGTGGACAAGAGATCAGGTCTCGTGCTTACCATTGAACCAGTCATGTTGGCTAGATCACTGGAATGTTTAATTGGCTTAGCCTAAATCATACATGCCACTGCAGCTGTTGGCATAAATTTAACTTGCAAAAATGGAAATCAAGGTTATTAAAAGGCAATGTAGGGATGCTTCTGAGGAGACAAATGATTATGTGCCACACAGATAAATATATGGATAAACAGTAGATTAGATAATTCAAAATGTTTTGATTCTTGATTATAATGTGGTTAACATAAAGAAAAAACAACATAAGTTACATCTCATGTGGGCTGTTGTCCCAATGGAATAATGATGTAATGGATGGAAAGACAGCAACATTTGCAACTGAAAGATATATGTTCATTTAAACTAACAAAGAATAAAAATTATATCACTGAATTAGCTGTACAAACTGAAAACACAGTAGTGTTTCTTACAGTTTGGAAAGATTCCTTTGCCTTTAGGTCCCAGTAAGATGCTTTTTCTGTTAATGACACCACTTCAAAATGATGAAGACACTGTCAGATTCTTCAAGAATTTCCCTTTGCCATTTTCATAGGGATGTTTCTCTGCTATTGGCCCCTTTGAAGTAATTGGGAAATTGCCTGCTGTCCTTCTTGCTCAACAAGTACAGTATTCCTGAGGTTTTACTGGACATGAGTAAATCAAAGGTGACTAGACATCCAATGAGAATAAAAGTCAGAGTTACCAATCAGAGATGACATTTGGCCATCCTCCCAGTGTACCAGTTTTCTAAAAGTCACAATTTTACTTCTGCTTGAAGCCTATTTTGCAGCATTATTATTTAGGGATATGCATAATAATATCATTTTTTTGGGTAGATATCAAAAAAATGGCTAGGGGCACCTGGGTGGCCTTTGGTTAAGCATCCAACTCTTGGTTTCAGCTCAGGTCACGATTTCATGGTTTCTGAGTTTGAACCCCAAGTCAGGCTCTGTGCTGACAATGTGGAGTCTGCTTGGAATTCTCTCTCCTTCTCTCTCTGCCTCTACCCCACTTGTGCTCTAAACAAACAAACAAATAAATAAACACACAAACTAAAAATAATAATAATAAACTAGCTAATAATTATTAACCCAGTTTTGATACCTTTGGAATCTTCAACAGATCATAAGCTAGATGAAAGGGAAGACTCCTTATATATTTATATATATCAAAATTTGTAGTATTAAAAATTGGTGATTTGGGGGCACCTGGGTGGCTCAGTCAGTTAAGCATCTGACTTCAGGTCATGATCTCATAGTACATGAGTTCAAGTCCTACATCAGGCTCTGTGCTGACAGCTCAGAGCCTGAAGCCTGCTTCGGATTCTGTGTCTCCCTCTTTCTCTGCCCTTCCCCCCCTCCTGCTTTGTCTTTCTCTCAAAAGTAAATAAACATTAACAAACTTTTTTTTTAAATCAGTGATTTCAATATTTGTAAAAGCAAGTATAATAAAAACTTGGAAGAAATATATATTTAAAAATCACCTGAAAACTCGCCATTCAAAGATAATCATTACTGATATTTTTTTAGGGCCATAGGATGTCTATAGTGCTCAGTGCTCAGCAAATGCTCAATTACTGTTTTCTGTTTGAAGGCTGAAAGAATATAAATGAGATATACACTCACTTATAAAGATATGTTGATATCTATATTTTAACATTGGTAGCTCAGTTCTTTTTTAAACATTTGCTTTATCGAGCTTGATTAAAATTCAAAACAAATGAAATAAGGCGTGCTCTGCAATAGTTTGCAAGTAGTTATCCGATGGGAATTCACACTTGCTCATCCTGTTTATATGATGCCATTTTAATTACATGTCACTAGCTAAGTAATGGGTGAGTGAGTGATTATGCCTATAGGAACATTTGACACACAAGGGGAGAAGGGAAGAAGAATATTTTTAATTTATTATAACTCACTCAGGTCCAAACCATGACATTCCTGGACAAGGACTATGTTATCGTCAACTTGTTACAAACACTAATCCCTGATCCATTACAGGAATTTTCTTTACAAACCACTTGGAAAAAAATACTCTCTATTCAGGAAGTCAATAGTTTAATTTAGGAAAAGGTGAAGAAATGGGGAGTAGTTTATACTGTTCTCCAAAAAGTCTGACCTGGTTCTTGTATCATCTGATATTCATAGGGAATAGAGTTGAGGAAACTTGATGGGGGAAAGGAGGAAATAAGAGAATTTCAAGAATATTCTAGTTACAAATAAGCAACTATCACCAGGCTATGCCTTATGGTTACACTCTGGGAGCTTTCCCAGAAATGATGTTTTCTTAATACCCCCCAATTTTTCCCAGTGATATTTGGTGGCTATATCACAATCTTCCCAGGACTATAAGACGGTGAATATACTTTTATTTTTTAACCAGGCAAAAATTCATCGATGTGTGTGTTTTAACGACACTGTTGGGATTAATTTGCTCGTTCTTCATAGTGAATCTATGATATTTAAACTAAAATGAAACTAGCAGAGGGAAGCATAATATCTCAGGCTACAAACTAAACTCTCAAGTAATTAGCCTTTTGTAAGTAATGAAAAGACAAGTCTATATAAATTGCCATAAAGTGTATCCTAAGGCAAAGCTAAACTATCATGTTTACAAAAAAATATGTTTGTAAGGCCCATGTAGTAGACTGAATGGAGAGAAGAAAAGGGAAAAGGAAATAAAAGGAAAGAAAATTTTAAAAGAGAAAGGACTAAGTATGTACTCAAGAGAAAAATGGGTCTAAATTGAGCTCTATTAATTACTGGTTATATGACAGGGTGTATATCTTTGTATTTCATTTTTCTTCTCCATAATAAATGGTTAATAAGAATAGTTATTTCATGGAGTTATTTTGGAGATCCAGTGAGTTAATGTTTTTAAAATCCTTAGACCTTTTAAAAGAGTAACTGCCACTTAGGAAGAGAGAATAAATATTAGCTTTAATCATTATGTCTTGATTAGATAAACCTAATGGGAGTTGAGAGACAAATAAGGTAGGAATAGCATAGGGCACCTGTAATATAAATAAACTTTCAGTATTCTAGAATATTCTTGTTGACCTATTCAACATAAAGGACCATTGCTTCGCTACCTTTAAGAAAAAGATAAATCTTAGAGTCAATATATACCCATTCTAGACATCTGCCTCTGATTAATCAGCAAAACTTCAAGATTTGATATGATGCTAGAGTGAAATAAGTCTTTCCAGCTGCTTTAAAATGTAATAATATTATTTGTTCTCTTGAATTGGATGATTGGCTAGATATTACAGGTATCAAGACAATTCATATGCTGCTTGGAACCTGTGGCAAATAGATTTACTGAGGTGTCTCCTGCGATTTCAAGGAAGGCTATCCCTTCTTCAGTAGATTCATTTTGAGAGAACTCCTTATTCTAGAGGGCTCTGATAAAGATCAAATGCCTGGCCACTAGTCCACAAGTGAACAAGCACCCCACGGTGTCCATATATGACAAAATGCCCATCTTGAATTAGTTTCTGTGTCTATCCATTGAGAAATAGAAATGTTTTTTTCAGCATTTCAATATTATGTGATATATATGAGATCAGGATTTTATAAACTTGAAAACAGTTCTTATATGGGGAATGCAAATTCTTATGCCAGATTATAAAGGTCTTGGAATTAATAAATTGGGAACAAAATCTGTGAAAAGATTATAGGGATGGGCATTTTGGAATAGACTCAGAATTAGAAATTTTGATATCCCATGTGAATATTTACCAAAAACATCCCCTCTATCAAGTGTCTTAAATCAAGTGGACAAGATGACCCATTCTGCAGAGATCGCCCATACTCTTTGTTTTGGAGAACTGGCACTTGTTTAATGGCCTAATGAAAAATAAGGCCTGGAAGTTGTGTCTTGTTAAAATAACAAGCATTTCCAATATGGCGTTCAGCATTGTTGAGTACCTAATTTACTAGGAACTAAGACTCTCTGGTATGGCTCATATATGGTGAAGACTAGTCAGCTTCCTGGTGATGATCCATTATAAAGGTACCCTCTGTCAAGAAACCTTCACCATAATAAGTTATTATTCTAGATTTGAGTCAGATTTATGATTTTTTTATATTTTTTCAACGTCATTATTTATATATGTATAAATAAATACATATTTATACATATTTATATATAATATATTTATATGATATACATATATATGCATACATATATTTAATATTCTTAAATTCATAAACTATAGTTCATACCCGACCATACATTCTTGGCTAAGGCATTTTCCTTATTTATGGCTGAATTTATGATGATGAATAGATGGATAGACAGATGAAAATACTTTAATTCTGTCTGAAGAAATGTTAAGCCCAGTATGTATATATGCAGATGAGAAGAGATAAATTCATCTAGTCATTCACGTTTCCATATATACAGATATAAAATGTTATGTCAATAAAATGTTAAAAAAAGAAATAATTTGATTTTTGATGGTATATTTTTCTTTGTCATAGGTACATAGACTGTTAATACAATTTGGATAGTTTGGTGTACTAATAATAAATTATATGCATCCCAAATAATACTTGACTAAATAAATTAGTGGTTAAGTGCAAGTTTCATAAAGACAGCTGCTTACCTGTTCTTTTAACTCCAAAGCAAGATTTGAAGATATAATGCAATTTGTCATGCTTTGATTTCCCGAACATGCTATCCTTGAATGTCACTTTCTAAATGATGATTAAGGAAACAAACACATTCTTCTACAATAAAAAGGTATTGAAAAAATATGGGTTTTGCTCATGTCACTGCAATGCAAAATTGGCTACCTGCAGTACAATGAATATTACTCAGCGGTGGAATCACTATTGAATGCAATGTATCAAAAGACAACATATTTCCTTTCAATCAATGTCTGCCCTACAGTATATAATTTCTATTGAATTTATCACTTATAAACCTATTTCAGGGGATTTATGAAGTTTGGCCATACCTTGTCTTTGGGAGAGAGATTAATTTTAGAAAAAAAAAATGACCATGTTTGTATAATAACCTTTAGCAATGAAACTTGTGATATATATACCTTCTAAGGTCACATTGATATATGAACTTTAGAGTTACTAGCTTATTTCTGATAGTTTTGAATATATAAAGCAATAGAATTATAACATCGGAAGTGAACTTACGTGTCAAAGATCCCTGTGACCAGACTGTTATTCCATCCCTTTTGTCAAGCAATTTCTGTGCTCTAAGTATCTTAGTGAACTAGTCACGTACCTAGGTAGCCTCTTACATTTTGGAACATCTCGAGGTTTGATTTTCTTTTTAACACACTGGAAGTATATTTTTCTATAATTTCCACTTACTAGTCTTAATTTGTCTTCCACATGATACTGCTTCATATATTTGAAGATTGCTGCTCTGTTCGAATAAGTAATCTCTAAGGTCTTGATTTCTCCAACTCTTCTCAATATTATATTGAATGAGTGGATATATCGTTTCTAGATGTCTTGACATTTTTATTACTCTCTTTTGGAAGTTTTGCTATATTTTGTTCTTAAGATCACAGATAACTAGATTAAAGAACAATTCATGTTACCACGTATGGTTTTATATCTGGCCACTTTGGGTTTTGTGGACCAATATACTATGGAGTGGACAGGACTTTTCACTTTTTATTATTTTATAAATATTATACCATCATATATTCTTATTATGTGAATATAGAGCTATTTCTCTCAGTTCCTTTCACAACAGTTTTACCTCCCGACAGATTCATAAGAGAGGAGATCAGGGAGATATATATAGGTATCTGTAGGTATATTTTTTTCCTATTGTATAGTCTCCTGAATCTCTTCCAAAGTAAGGTATTAGAAGAGTCCTATTTTGTGATACAAAATCAATGTGGAGAAGAGCTCAAGCATACCTTGCCTAGAAAAATCTTACCACATGCTCCATTTGAAATGAACAGCGTGTCCTCAGGGGACTCACTGTGAATGGGCGCATCAGAGCAGAAAAAGGCAGAGATTTTATTGCATGTAGCTCCATCTCCATTTTGGATTTTTCAAGAAGTCTCATCATTGCAAAACACACATGCACACATGTTCCAAATCTTCTCTGTATGGATAGAAACTGTCAGTATGGAGAAAAAAAGATTAATGAATGTGAAGTTTAGATATGACACTTGACTTAACTTCATGTCCATCACCTGTCAAAAATACTTTACTACCAAGGGTATTCTCTTTTATTATTACTTTACAACTATCAAAGTTACGATAATAATATTGATACACACTTACCATTTATCAGACTCATATCACTAACAATAATAGTCTCAATAATGTACTTTATGGCCAATGGATACAGCTCCAAGTCAAACACTTTACATTGAGTGTTCATATGTCGGTCTGGAAATATTGCTTTTCTTTCCTTGACTTTCCTTATGTTGGCACTTTTAAAGTTATCTTAGAATGTGCCCTAGTTTGGTTTTGATCGTTCCTTATAATTAGATTCATATTATTCATTTCTGTCTGGAATAATCATAAAAATGATGTTTTGATTTTCTCATCTGCATTAAGGTGGAACACATTTTGATTTGTCTCATCATAGATGATGTTCAGTTCAATTGTTGGATTAAGATGGTGTACATCAGGCTTACCCAATGTAAAGTCACCATTTCCCTTTTGTAATTATTATGAATTATGTGGGCAGTTACTTTCAGTCTGTATAAATGTTATATTCATTAGACCTTTAATTAAGTAACTAAAAACCTTACTGTGGATTTATGATTTCCTATTTTATACAGTGGGTTTTGATCTATTCCTATCAGCATTTATTTTTGATGTTTACATTGTCCATGATATGACCAGGGGGAACCCTTTCAAGCCATGTTCTGTTGTTTCCTTTTAACATGTACTAGCCACCATTCTTTGAGCCCTTCCTTGCTTTTTGACACAAACAGACATTCCTTGCTCATCTTGTATTTTCTGAACCTCAGCCTTAGAATCAAGCATTTCTCTGAAGAACCCTTCTTCCTTTTCATGGGGGATGATGTTTGGAATCCAACATTCAGCACCAGTGTGCCCATTGTTATTGAGGGTTTGCCTGCCCTGCATCCCTTCAGTGGGAATAAACTCATGCACAGGCATACTTACATACATACACATGTGTCAGCATAAACCAGATGCATAATACCAGGCACACACATGCACATTGCATATATGCCTTTATATTTACATTCATTTCTGTCTCTGTTGAAAACATTGAATTCACTTTGGTATTTCCAATACCAATTCAATCATACAGGGCTTGTTCTAGTTTTCTTCCTTTCCTTTACTCCCGACTCCTTTTTTTTAAAAAAATTTTTTTAATGTTTATTTTTGAGACAGAGAGAGAGAGACAGAGCATGAGTGGGGGAGGGGCAGAGAGAGAGGGAGACACAGAATCCGAAGCAGGCTCCAGGCTCTGAGCTGTCAGCACAGAGCCCTACGCAGGGCTTGAACTCACGGACTGCGAGATCATGACCTGAGCCAAAGTTGGATGCTCAACTGACTGGGCCACCCAGGTGCCCCCCGACCCCCTTTTTTTTAACTTCCTTCTCTGACAGTGATGAACCTGGTTTCCATTACATTTAACATATTAATAATTTGATAATTCTTTCATCATGCAACCACTCAGTCTCCCCTCCCTACAACCACGCCCACCCCCAAGCTGGTGCCCTCTCACTAGGGCTCTGACCCTCCATGATGTGCTTACCCCATGCAGACACTCTCCTTACCTGGCTTGGGTTCCAGTAGCCTGATGGATTGGGGGACCACATCCTCTGCATGAAAGCTGCCCTTTCCCGTCTCAGGCTCTGCCATTCTGTACTGGGCTGTACAGCTTCGTCAGAATGCTTGGGCTCCGAAAACCTGCACCACGTTCTCTTTTCATGGGGCCATTGTCCTTACCTCATCTTACTTGCTTGGGCTGTAACAGCTTGCAGTGGGCTGGCCCACACCTACACTTGCCATGTGGTGTCCTTCTGCTCAGGCATCGACACCTCATGCTAGGTGGTGGTCCTGTGTGAACACCCTCCTCACCCTGCTTGGGTTATGATTCTTGAGGCCTGGCTCTCCCCCACCCCCCAAGTGGATGAGTTCCCCACTCTTCTCAGGTATTGACATCATACAGCCTCCTGTCTCCCCTGAAGAAATGGCCTGCCGTTTCCACTTGCACTGCAGCATCCAATGCAGGTTGCCTCGGATGTCCTTCTCACTCCACTCAGGCTCTGACATTATATGAATCATATTCTCTCACGTCTTCCTCAGCTAACTTGGGTTCTCACACCCTGTGCTGAGCTCCCCCTTATGTCGATGTCTTCTCTCTGCTCAGGCTCTGATACCCTTGGCCAGGCAGCCTTGCTACACCATTCAGAGTGTAACACACAACTCTAGGTCATGGTAACTTTACTCTCCAGCCCCATTTGCTTGAAAGCTTGCTTTGCTTTGTCCACTTAATGGCTTTAGAACTGAGGCCTGAATTGTCCAGGAAGGAAAGAGAAGAAGAAGAGGAAGAGAAAAGGCTAAAAGATTTTGTATTTAGAAAAATTTAATTAGTAACCTGTAGATAAAACTAATTGCATATTTCCAATACAGAGTTTATTCATCACTTTACCCCATTCAGTTCTCTTTCATTTCCAATAGATGTGTTTAAAAACGTACTAATTCTGGAACTCTGGAAAACTCGATGTGAATAGGATCTTGGTAGGAAGAGTTGGAGTCTTCTTAAATTCTGTACTTTCTGTCTTTTAATATCTGGACACATACACAGGAGATACTCTCTTTTAGTATCAGGGAACGTGTTAAATTAGACATATGCATATTTCTAAGCAAACTGACTCTGAAATCTTACAAGAAGTCCCTATGCTATCAACAGTTCAAGTGTTCATGCCAAAAAACACAGCTAAACTAAGATGTGCTTCTGCCTTTCTGCATTTTATGCCAAAAGCAATTAGAGTTGAGAGAATCTTGGGCTCAGAAAATTAGGAACCTGCTCATGTTGACATACATTTGCAATGTTGATGCTTTCAGTCCAGCATAGATTTTCTATTTAAGCCCATTATGTCATCCTTTTCTACTGAATTGAAAAAAAAAATCTGAATGTAGTCTAAAAAAGAGATTTTGATGTATGAAAGCAATCATTAGGATCTACATTAAAACAAAGCATGTAAAAGGTCCAATTTAACAGTTTAAGATTAGTTTCCCAAGCTAAACCAACTGTCAGGGCCTTTTAACATTTTTCCCTTTTCTCTATTCCTTCTTTTTCTCCTTTCATCTCATTATCCTACCCTCCATCCCACTGCCTTCTCCCTCTCGCTGCTCATCTCTCTCTCTCTTGCTCTCAGAATGCACTGTAATTCTTGAGTATCATGATTCCCATCTTTTACAAATTTTGGAGAATTCTCAATTAGTAAGCATTTCAACAATTAAACATTTTATTTCTCCTTTTTTCTCTGTTCTCACATGCTGGAACTCTGCTTCAGCTTATGTTTGGCATTCTTATTTCAACCTCCATGTCTCTTAGGTTCACATGCATTTTCCATATTCCTTTCTTGTCTATCCATGCTGCATTCCTAATATGTCTAATATGTTTATTTCATCTATGGAGTTTTTATTTCAATAATCCTACTTCTTATTCTTGAAATTCTTTTTGGTTCCCTTTAAAATTTGTCTGGTGTTCCTTGCATCTTGTTATCAAGTGTGTTCATATATCTTTAAGGTTTTATACACAGATTTTTTTTATATTCTACATGTGATAAATCTAATAACTGAAGTTCTTGGGGATTCTAATTTAAAAAAAATATTTGCTCTTCTTTTTGTTCAATTGTTTTGTTGTTGTTGTTGTTGTTGTTTTTAGTTTAAATAGTCCTTGGCATTTAACATATATTTGGATGTACTTGATCCGTGAGACCCTACAGTGAAGGGAAAAGTGAAGATTTTAAAAAATTTTAGTTCTAGTAGAGTTAAAATACTTTTTTAAGGGAAATTTTTACTTGCTTCTGCCAGATGGTGGATGTTTCTATGAAGCCTGGGCAACGGCTAATCTAATTTAATATATGTGAATTTTATAAATATAAATTTTAACCCATGAGACAAGTAAGAGTGAGTTCATAGTTAAAAATTCTCATGCACAAGTACATTTTCTCTGTCATTATTGTATTATTATTGCCATCACCATCATCTAACAGGGCTTATGACTGAGACATGTTTGACTATACAAAAGTAGATAAAATGTGAATTTTAAGGGAAAATTATAAAAAAAATTCTATAAGTTCTTGATCTACTAGGAACTAGAAAGAGAAGAGAAAACATCACAGGAAAAGAGTTATCTGTGTCAATCCTTTGATTGATCGATATTCCCAATTTTCTTTTAACACTAAAACTTAATTCAGAAGATTTCTTTTGAATTTCCTTCCTGTAACATTACATTTTTATTGCCTTATCAAACTGACTCATGTTCCTCATATTCTCTCCACTATAATCCATTGTCTGTATTCCTGTCAGACTCCCATTTCTAAAATACCGAATGTATGCCTTTATGACTCATAATGCCTATAGGACATAACAAAAAACAAAAACACATATTGCTTTGGATGGCATTCACAGTTGCCCACAGCCTAATTTCACTTCATCACACCTTTCATTTCTGTGATACATGTAACTCTGAAGGCAACCTGCATTTCTCTTAAGTCCCAAGTACACGTATGCAGCACTGCTCTGTGAGTTTGTACACACCCAAGTGTCCCACTTTCCCCAATTTCCTCAGTGAAGTTCTTCTACTTGTCATTCATTAAATATAGATTAATTACTCTCTTCTCTAGGAAGCATTCCCTTATTACTTTCCAGGAATAATTAATCATTTCTTCCTAATTCTTTCATAGCATTTGTATAAACTAACTGTATGACATTATGTTATGTTACGTTATATTATATCATGTTTTATATTATTAGTCACCCTCTCTGTTACAAGTTAAGATTTTTAGGGGTTCCTGAGTGGCTCAGTTGGTTATGCATCCTGCTCTTGATTTCAGCTCAGGTCATGATCTCACAGTTCGTGAGTTCAAGCCCCACAAGGGGCTTTGTGCTGACAGCTCAGAGCCTGAAGCCTGCTTTGGATTCTGTGTCTCCCTTTCTCTCAGTTCCTCTCCCGCTCATGCTGTCTCTCAAAAATAAATAAATGTTAAAAAATTAAAAAAAAACAGATTTTTAGTAAACAAGGATAAGGACTATTCATCATCATACCCTCAGAATCCACCACAACACTTACATTCATGTGATGCTGAATGGAAGCGTGAATGGTGCCAAGAATTAATGAAACATCAAGTTCCGGAAAGTGGAACAATAAATACAGTATTCTAGGAAGATAAATATTGGACATATAAATATTAAAAGTGAATAGTCTTTGAACATAACCTGAGGAATAGGGGGAGTTAATGATATTGGAAGAAGTACCTCAATGTCCTTATTTTTATTCAGTTGGGCATCTGTTTTCAATTAAAATGATATTAAGAAGCAGTTCATTCTTTTAAATGGAATTTACTGTATGCCTTCTATACCAAAAGAGTAGAGAATACTATGACAAAGGAGTGAGACATAGCTGAGGGCAGAACACTTAGATCTACAGCCTGACTCTGTTATTTCTTGTTAAAAGCAGAGGAGGCCGCCAGTGTTTTTATAGTTTATAAGAGAAAGTGGAAAGTTTTAACAGTAGAATATAAAATTGTCATAAAATAAAATCATTTTTCAAGTGCATAGACAAGACTAAAGATTTTCTACAATTTTCCCTGAAAGCTGCAATCCCAAAGTAGACTGTCGAGCATTATGGCATTACAGAGTAGAATATTAAAAAAGAACAGAAGATTACAAAAAGAAAAATCACTAAGTGATCAGGAAATGGAAACTCTTTTAGCCATGTTAATTAAGACTTATTACCACTTTCTTCATTGGGAAGTATCAGAAGTTTCTAATAAAATAGTCTAGCACAGTATACCTTGGTGAATTCCCGAGTCTCTACAAAGGTATTTTTTGTTGTCATCGTTGTTTGTTTTGTTTTTTTGTTTTTGTTTTTGTTTTTGTTTTAAACATGTGTGCGAATTAAGGTGTCTTGACAAATTGGTGCCGTTTTGCTGAATTCATATGCTCTAAAATTCTTGTTTCTCCACCTTGGTGAATCAGCACACCTGACTTCTTTCAATTCTGTTTAAATCATTGAACTATGATGTATAAAAACACATACCTGGTTATTGGTGAGACAAAGCTTATTTTTTATTTTCCTCTCAGAAATAAAAAATTCAGGCTCTATTCTTCACAGAGAGAGGAAGTTCTCTTAATAAAATGGATTTTTTTAAGGCAGGGACCGTCTTGGTTCTGGGGATGAGCATAACGAGCTTTGGGGCCTGCAGGCTGCCTCCCCCTTTCTGAGATACCTTGTAATTCGGTGTGGAGTTGAAACATTTGCAAAGGTGTTCCAGGGCCTACTGGAATACACAGGACTAATCTTGTTATGTGATATTACGGATATCTGTTTAAGCAAACTCCTGTATGACCTGTACTAAATTCCACTGATGGGAAAAGATTAAGAGCCTAGTGTTTGTGCAGAAGTGACCAAAGTCCTATTACGAGTAGCTGGAGTATCTGTAGTGGTTAAAATCAGAATCTGTTTATTTATTTATAATGAAAAATATGGCTTCTAAAGAAATAAAATTCTCTGTGTAATACTTTCCTGCAGAAAAGCTAAAGAATCTTTTTATCTGAATTTGCTTGGTGAGTAGGGAAACAGAAATAAAGTACACATGACAATAGTTAAAGGCATTACATTCTGGGAGCTCCAGCATGTCACCTGTTCCCATGGCTCCAGGGGGATCATCCCCACTCTGGGCCAGGCATGGAGGAGCCCAGGCAAGCGATGATTGCATTGTTTTTATTGCATTGTTGATTGTAATGGGCTAATGAATATATATATCAGTGCAGTGATTCTTAAACTTTCGGGTTTCTGGACCCAATTATATTTGCTGTGGACCGCAGAGAGGTTTTGTTTCATATGGGTTGATTTATCAATGTTTACTGTATTAGGAATTAAATGGGAAAGTTTCATGTATATATTTATTAATTAAAAATAAATGCTAAGCCCATTAATGTTTTTAAATGTTTATTCATTTTTGAGAGAGAGACAGACAGAGGATGAGCGGGGAGGGGAAGAGTGAAGGAGACACAGAATCTGAAGCAGGCTCCAGGCTCTCAGTTGTCACACAGAGCCAGATGCGGGGCTCAAACTCATGAACTGTGAGATCATGACCTGAGCCGAAGTTAGACGCTTAACTGACTGAGCCACCCAGGTGCCCCTAAGCCCATAAATAGCATTTTTTAATGAGAAACAACTGTTGTATAAAAGGCATTCTTTTATATTTTTGCATATCTTTCTATATTTGGCCACCTAGAGGACAGAGAAGTTCTTATACACTTTACATTCAGTCTATTGTAATGTATTGTTTTGGTTGTAGTACCTGAAGAAAGTCTGGCCTCATGTAGATATGTAGTTGCAAAAAGGAGTACAGTATTTTAAAGCCCTTTCAAATAACTGGATATTTGATTCTATACAAAATTTGGGAAGTGGTAGTTTCTAAAAGATAAGTTACAAAATGTATTTTGAAATGTATCAGTAAACTTATACTCTGTTATATCGAAATCCATTAGTCTTACTTTCACTGAGGACAGTCTTACTCATGCAAGATTTTTTATTGTCATACATTGGGAATTTGGAAAATATTGGTTCACTAGATTATGCTTTCTTTCCTAATGGGGGTCTCTTAGGGGCCTCTTAGGGATCTATTAATCATAGAACCACTGTTCTATAGAATACACTCCTCCTATAAAAATATGAATATTGAAGCCAGCCTGTATTAAAATACTCAATTTAAAAACCAAAATATGTTTTAAATTAAGAAGAAATATATTTTAATGTTTATAATAAAGAGTCAAAATGTAGAATATAAGAATTATGCCAAAAAACATTAAGCATACACAGAAAGAATAAAATCTGTTGGTAGGAGTATATTACTAGAAACTGGAGAGAAATAATTTAATTTAGAGTAATTTAAAAGACTAAGATTTTTGCAAGGGTGTCTGGATGGCTAGGCTGGTTGAACGTTCAACTCTTGATTTGGCTCAGGTCATCATCTCACAGTCCTGGGATTGAGCCCTGCATCGGGCTCTGTGCTGAGCATGGAGCTGCTTGATTCTCTCCCTTCCCCTCTCTCACTTGTATGCTCTCTCTCTAAAAATAATAATAATAATAATAATAATAATAATAATAATAATAATAAATGAAATAAAAAGACCCAGTTTTTTTTATCAATAAGAATTATATTTTATTTACTACTAGATATGTAATGGAATTTAGAAGAATGCCTGGCATGTGATAAATGCTCACTAATAGTTGTTGAATGTCTAAATGAATTGAATACAAAGATACTTAAGACTGTTTTGAGGATGACAGAGGACTAGTTTGTTTTTTTTATTGTTCTTTGTTTTGTTTTTCAACTGTTGCTTAGCAGAGACCAAACAACAACAACAACAACAACAACAATAAATAAAACCACCACCACCAATGTGCTAGATAAGAATCTGACCGTAAGTCATTCTTATCATCTTCGTGGATAGACATATCCTCACTTCTTTGTGTATCAGTGACTTTGTTCTTCAACCTTGGCAGGGAAGCGATACGAAATGTCGCTGTCAATAACTTAAAATAGGAGTACTTTCTAGTTTCACTGCTATTTGACTTGCGCTTTTGTTTATTGCCTGAGACATGAAAAATATGATTTAGTTGGTGCTGACTGCTTTCATGAGTTAAACCGCACTGTGCACCATGTATTCAGATTTTATTTGCAGCAAACTAGGCAGGAGGCAGTAGCTTTTGATAAGTTTTAAGTGGAACAAGTGAAGTGACCCACTGCACAGAGCTCTTAATAGGAATTTTGCAATTTTCAAGTACTTGAGTACTAACAGTACAAAATAAAATTCTGGGCCTGAATAACTGTGACTTCATACTATTATTTTTACTAAATCATGTTTTGTTTGACCATTTTTCCATGTGAGGGTGTCAATTCACACAATAAAATTTTACTTCTATATCTCAGACATTGTGCTAGACAAAGTAATGCTGCTAAGAGGCGTCTCTCTATATATACAAGTCAATACCTAACCCTGAGTGCTATGGGTTGAGTTGCGTATTCCCAAAATTCATATGTTCAGATCCTAACTCTCCATGTCTTAAAACGTTACCTTATTTGGAAAAAGGATCTTTACAGAGGTAAGGAAGTTAACATGAGGTTATCTGGTATCCTTATAGAAAAGGGAAATTTGGAGACAGACGTGCAAAAGAGAGAGGATGTTAAATGAAGGTAAAGGCAGAGATTGGGGTGACACTTCTACACCAAACAGTGATGACAAAACCACCAGATGGTAGATGTAAGGCACGGAACAGATTTTTTTCTCACAGTCCCCGGAAGGAATCACCCTACTGACACTTCGATCTCAGACTTTGAGGCTCCAAAACTGTGAGAGAATAAATTCCTGTTGTTCCAAGTGACCCAATTTGTGGTATTTTGTTACAGCAGCCCTAGAAAACGAATACATCAAGAAACTTTATCATTTTTTTTATTGTTGAATTAAATTACTTATTTTTTTCCAGCTTCTAAGGATGCATTCCCATTTAGTGGATGCCAAGCTAATCTAAGGCTAAAACCATGTTTGTCTTGTAAGTTTGTGAACATTCAGTGTTTTTGACATGAGCATTGGCATGGTGAAATTAGTATTTTGGAGGCTATGGAAAGTGAGACGGCTGGCATTTGCAAGGTTTATTGAGGTTTAGGGATAAAAGCATCAGAGAAAGTACACATTATAGATATTGTCATCAGTCTAAAATATACTGAGAGTCAGTTATGATTGTGCCCAGTGGGAAGCTGACTAATTGCAGTGCCTTTCTGATTAAGGCACATTAAAGATACCTAAAGTAACTGACTCCCTACTTGGCCAATTGATTATGCTCCACCATCATTTTCCCTCAAATAGATGAATCACATGAGATACAGTCAATATACAGAATGGTGGCTTACAACTCTCATGCACTGAGATCTTCATGGAAAGAAAACACAGTTTGAAGTCAGCTTAGCATTATGTCTTTAACGTCAATGTGGTGGGCAGAAAAATGGTCCTCCGAATGTCCATCTCCTAACCCCAAAAACATGTGAGTATGTCCCCTTACATGGCAAAAAAGACTTTTCGGATGTGATTAAAAGTATGAACCTTGACATGTGAAGGTAACTTACTCACTTATTCAAGTGAGTCCAATCTAATCACATGGGTCCTTAATGTTGATGAAAATTTCCCAGCTGAGTTCAGTGTTTGAGGGAGGTGTGTTGAAGGAAGAAGGATCAGACAGATGCAATATTACTGTCTGCTTGCTTTGAAGATGGAGGAAGGAGCCATGAACAAGAAAATGTGGGCACCCTTTAGTAGCTGGAAAAATTCTCTCCTCTAGAGACTCCAGAAAGGAACATACTTTGCCGACAACATTTTAGCCCAATGAGATCTGGATTGAACTTCTAACCTACAACACTGTAAAATTGTCAGTTTGTGTTGGTTTAAGCTTTGAGTTTGTGGTAATTTTTAGAGCAGTAATATAAAGCTAATACCATCAATAAATTGTCAACAAGTATTTTTCGGCCTTCTAATTATGGAAAGTTCTTTAAGATTATATGTAACAGATTATAAACAATAATAATTATAACAATTTATTGAGATAAATACTGAATGAGATATGAGACTCTGTATTCTTAAACCCCTTTTAGATCCATAGCAATCTTTTTTTTAATTTTTTACTTCGACAAAGGTTTTTATTTGTTTTACATTTTGTCACCTCAAGGTTCATGTGTTCAGCCACCAGAATACACAAAATTGGGTTCTTCACTTTGTACAGAGAGGAAAATAATAAACTCCATTAAAAGTTCACTTCTACCAAAGAGACAATCTCTGATGGAAAACCACACCCAGGAGGACCCAATATATTTATATATAAATAATGTATTGATATTTACAGATATCTCATCTGAAAAAACATGGGGGGAGGGAGGAAATCAAGATTTGCAGCATTGTCTATAGTAAGAGGGATTAATTCTACCAGCTTTTCAACAGTCACATTTGATACTCAAAGGAAGCACGTGAGTGAGTAGAACTGGGGACAGACTAATACTCCACCAGGCTCTGGACCAGTCTCGTAATGGCTGAAGATTCTAGAATGGGATGATATTTGCAGAGGAAATGTGGCTGCAAGTCTCCTCTCAGCCTCAGAGCACCCCATACACAACTGTCTCCTATACTGCTCTGATGTTTTCATTGTTCTCTCACCTCTTTTACCTGTGTTACAGTTTCTGGCCATTGACTTAGGATCCAAGACAAATGGCTCTGGTTTCTGGGCCACGAGATTCTCCGTGGTAGTGTGGTTGGGTAGGAAGTGTATGGCACAGTCCTGGGCTTCTGGTGAAAGAAGAGGACCAGGTACATGGAGAGCCTTTTTTCTCTGCCTGGCCCTTGTTCACTTCCATAACCTTCACTTCCCATCCCAGGATCCAGCAAGCTGCAGCCCAAGCTACTCCAATGGTCCCGTGATGTAGATCTGGGCCCGCAGAAGTCTCACTACCTTGGATCATATATCTCCAAATAAAATTCTTTTCTTTCTTAGTGATGCCCACTTAAACCGTTGGCATAACTTGACCAGAACTCTCTCTAGCAACTCTCACCATGTTTCTAGTGGTCTTGGACACACTGCTGCTGACTGGACTGTCCTCCAGGGAATCTGGGGGCCAAAACTGGGACTCCCAGCCACCACTGCCTCAAGTCACATACTGGCTCCCAAAGGGAGACACCATGAAGTTCTCATTGGTGTGTCCAACCCTCATGAGCTTTCCTAGCATTTAACCTCAGTCCCCAAGTCGGGCTTCTATGGAGATGGAGGATCAGGCAAACTTTTTACCTCAGGGCCTTGGCTCAGACATGGGACAGGGCCAGGAGGTGATGGAGTATATGGTCTGGAAATGACAGTCTCTGGGGTTCCTGCCCTTAGGGTCCTCTGTGTTCAGTCTTTCTTGGGCAGAGAAATCCTATTCAGCCCCTGCCTGCCTGGCCCTATATCACCACAGCAGCCCAGAGAACACCAGGAAAACTGCTGACTCCTGGAAGTATCCATAGGAGACACTGTTCAGATGATTATCACGTGTGCTACAAGATAGAAATGGATGTGCCTGGTGGAAGAGTTGGGGAAAAATGGGGCCTGCAGAGCTCCAGGGCTCCTGCCCCTTAGTGCTCCCCACTGCTGTTTCCTGGTTGTCACCCCCGGGCCTGAGCCAGACCCTGTGCTTCTGCTGTCCCAGCTTACCACCTCACCACCTGCCCAAGGGGGTCAGCCTGTGTTTCCTTCAGTCCATGATATTACCCTGGATCCTGCCCAGAGAAGGCCTGGAACTCTTTCTCAGCAAATCCACTTCTTCCCTGTCCCCCACCCCACCCTGACTGTGAGGAGGTGAAAGAGGGGTCTAACTCAGCCGAGTCAGCAAGGTGAATAATTTGGGGAGGAGTGAGCATCTTAAACCATCTGGAGACCATTCTGGTACAGCATCTAGGATGAATCCTCTCAGCTTTTTAACAAAAGAGAAGTAAACCTGTTTTCTCCCCTTGGCCTTCACAAAAATGGACTAAAGGGAAGGCAAGCTGACACGAGGATTGCAGCGGGATGTTGATGCAGGCAGGGCAGGTGGGCATGTTTGCTGGGCCAAGGGCTTCACCAGGACAACTCCATGCTGTGGCTTACAGGCCCAGCCCCTCCCTGCTCCCTGAGTGGATGCAGGCCCATGGGTGGCTGCCTTCTGCTGAGCTGGCACTGGTGAGAAATGCGGTGGAAGAGCAGGCGAGCATGGTCCTGCTGGCCAACGGCATGTAGCCCAGGCCTTGCAGGAAGTATCTGAAGGCCTCAGTCAGCTTCCCTGGGTGTGTGACTTGGGGGAGCCCCCCGGAATCTGCCACCTTCAGGAAGGTGGTGGTGGCTTAATCCAGTTTGGAGTTGCATTCCACTGGCCCATTCTCGGCAGGCTCATTATCCCCAACCACCACCATCATCAGGCAGCAGAGGGTCTTGGCACTGTGTCCTATTCTAGATCCATTAAAGTCCAGGTCTCTGCAGATGTTGTACCTGTTCTAGAAGAGCTGCAGTTTGGCACGGCTCACCATGTTTCCCGATGTGTTGTCAGTAGCTCTGTACCAGCTCTGTGTTTTTAACAGCTCATCTGGTTGAAGTGGCAGGTAAAGTGCCGGTCAGGCCAGAGAGCATGGTGGCCGACCCGTCGATCCAGCTTTTGTTGTTGGGGTCAGTGTTTTTCAGTACCAGCCTTTGGCCAGGTAGGAGAAGATGAGTGCAAACTTGGCGAGCCGAGGGGCTCTGGATCTCATCCGATGCCAATCACGCACTTGAACCCAAGATGCTAGACCATGCTGGAGGTACCATGCTGGGGAGCATGGCAGCCAGCTGCTCCATGAAGGGGAACTGGAACCCCTGGGGAAACTGTGATGCCCCCACTGCTGACCAGGGGCATCCATGCCGCACACCACGAAGTGCTTAGCAATCGCCTGCATCTCCTCAAAGTTGAAGAAGGTGTTGGGGCACAGCTTGTGACTGAAGCCCACTTCATGGTAGGTGAGGATGGCCAGCCAGTTTGCCTTCGGGGATACCCAGATCATCACGTGCAGAAGGTGATAAGGCTTCTTGATGCCACGTTCCCCTTCCTAACACTCCTTCATCTCGTGGAGGGAGAAGGCACTCTGCCTCTTCCAGGAAGGGCAAAGTCCCAAGTTACCAGAGTCCCAGAGGGAGGGAGTGGCGTGAGGGGGAGATGGTGTTTTAGCGGTCTTTTAGGCAAAAAGATACAAACAGTTTTCCCAAGACCACACAATTTTAGTCTAGTTTTGTCTACAGTCACATCTGGCTTCCTGTAAGTTCTCTACTCTGCTGCCTCTCAGAATTGCTGACACTGAAGAGCTAACACTCTACATAGATCACTAACTTGATCATGTTTATTTTTAATAAAAGTGATATTTCAAAGCAAACTTGCAAGTCTCAAGAGTAAATAAGTAATATTTCAAGCATTATTTTCATTATATATAACTATCTTTGGGGTATGTATGACTATTTGGGGAGGCAGAGTGAAAGGTAGTTTTGAAGCATATAGCTTTTGTTAACTATTTTGTTTTTAATTTGATGCCTCCTCTTAGAGCAATAAATGGTTCCTAAAATATCTACCTATTGGGCAGAAATCTCTTTTTTAGGCACCTCTTACTTCATGGAGTTTAGCAACAATGTTTTCTTTTACCTTTCTTTGGGAAGGTCATTCATATGTAAGCTGGGGGCCTCCTCTGTATCTTGGGATAAAAATTACCTTATGTCTCTTAATATCATGATTTGTAAAAGTCCAAAATTCTCCCTAACATTGATGAAAGTTCTCGGGGGATGTACATATTAATAGATTTGGGTTTTTCATTTTGTATACGTTGAACCACGTTGATCAACATTAGCCTCTTAAAATTTTACAACATGAACACAATATGCTTTCCTAAAGACTTCAGTGGTAGAAAACAGTGGGGTTTGTATCACAAGGAACTTCAAATGGAACTGTAGGCATTCTTTTTCTTGAAAAGCTCTTTCACATCCCCTCCATTAATGACTTAAAAATATTTTTTTATTGTAGTAAAATATATATTATATAAAATTTACCATTTTAACCATTTTTAAGCTCAGTGGAACTAAGTACATTCCCAATCCTGTGTAACTGTCACTGCCGGAGTTTGCCTTGCTGGAGGCCAGGTCCTACTTCAGGGCTTCCGGCTGGCACCTGCGTGAGGGTTGGTCTAGGCATGAGAGATGACGCGAAGTCAGTATCTTGGAGTCAGCTTCGTATCAGGACTGGTCCAGGGCTCCATATGTAAGGGCTGAGACACAAAGACAAGACATGACAAAGACACGACAAACAACACGGAGACAGCCTCTTATCAGGACTGCTCAAAGTTTATTTTTCTTCCTGGGTTTTTATGTAGTTTTAGAAGCAATACCTATGTATATTTCATAATGATTAACAAAATGATCTCAGCCCCCTTGATTGTTCCCATGATTTATAATAGAAATGCTCAAAAACAATTTCGGTTGAAAGCTTAAAAACAGTTCACATATAAGCAAGGTATAACAAATGGGTACATTCTAATAAATGGTATAGGTTGAAAGAGCAAGAACAAAGTACAAAGGTTTTATTCATAGATTGCTGGTTACAGTTGAAAGATTACATGAAAAACATCATAATTTTCTTAAAACATTATTCTAACTTTTATTTCCTATTACAATCCTGTTTTGAGACTCACAGCAATAATCATATTCCTGAGTGTCTGGCATCAGTCTAAATAGACCAAATACGTTCTAAACTCTAATGATTTCTTAGAGATTTTATTTCCATGATTCTCAACATTATTTTACTATTAATAAAGTATGGCAGCATATGCTGGTTTAATAGGGGAGGAAGCTCTGGAGCCACTCCTATTTTTCTATGGCCCGTCTTCTTCAGGAGGTTATTAGGATGAATCACAAATCAACACAGCGGCCCAGTGACCCTATAGCCCGGTGTCGTGGTGACTCTTACTGCGGCTGTGCCTGTCTTAGGTTGTTCCTCCCTTAAGGAATCTTACCCATCTCTGGCTAACCAGCCCTCCTTCAGAGTCAAACCAGCCATAATTATGTTCTTGTATTATTACATCCTGGCATTTGTTTCAAGGCATCCCATTCACCGATGAGGGCCCCGGTTTGGGCACTGCTTTATGGACCTGAGTCTTCTCCTTAGGTAATATCACCAGGGCCAATGTCTTCTGGTCTCCAACATGTCACCACCATCCATCTCCAGAACTTTTCATTTTCTTAAACTGAAATTCGTACCCATTAAACAGTAAAATTAACTCCCTATTTTCTTCTCCCTCCAGTCCCTGGCAATCACTATTCTACTTTATGAATTTGACTATTCTAAGAATGTTAGGAATTCTATAGTACTTGTCATTTTGTGTCTGGTTTGTTTCATTTTGTATAATGTTTTCGACCTGGTAGCACATGTAACGTGTCAGAATTTTGGTCTTTTTAAGTCTGAATAGTTTTCTGTTATATGCATATACAACATATTGTTTATCCATTCATCTATTGGTGGATGTCTAGATTTGGGTGGTTATCAGAGTATCATGAACCGAGTGCCTCATAAACAACAGAAATGTATTTCTCACAGTTTTAGAGGCTGGGAAGCTCAAAATCAAGGTGGCAGGAGGTTCAGTGTCTGGTGAGGGCCCATTTCCTGATCCATAAATCGCCATCTTCTTGCTGTGTCCTCCTAGGAGGAGGGGAGCTCCCAGGATCTCTGTCACAGAAGCTCTGATTCCGTTCATGAGGGTTCTACTTTCATAACCAAATCACTTTTCAAAGCCTTCACCTCCAAATAAGACTTCAATGCATGACTTCAGAGTATCCACACATTCAGACTACAGCAGCGCTTCCTGAACTTTTTCCCCCTGGATCATCTCACTTTGTCTCTTCATTTCACTACTGTGATCTTTCATCTTGCTCCACCTCTTTGCAACGAGAAAGACATTTTTTCTCTTTATCTTAAACAGGGTCCTTTGGCCTTCTCTGAAGCCTTTGTAACTGACACTCTTGCTTTTCTTGGATCAAAATTTTTACCTAATGAATTCCTATACCAACTGCTAAATAAACTATTTTGTTTCTACCTTTTTTCAGGATTCATAGCTTGTCCATTGTAAAGGTCTGAATTAAGAGAGGGAATGCCAACTCAGCGTTATTTTCCTTTACAATTTACTATTCCATGTGGGTTATTGGAATAGAGAAATATTTCCTAAGTACTCTGGTCATTTTAATGTAATAAACTATTTATTAAGTAATATGAAATATTATGTAATTCTTTAGCCAGAAAGAGTACTTGAAAAACTTTAACTTCCAGAATATATGGATAGCATGACTATTTTAGCTCAGGCCACAGAATGCATAATATTTCACAAAATATCTAAAGTAAGATAAGAATAATCTTTGGAGGATTTAAAAAATAAATTTGGTAGAGGCTAAACTGTAAAGAATTATTTCTATTGATAATAAAAAGCCAAAAAAAATCAGGTTTTTCACATTACATACTTTGACCTTCTGGAAAATTTGTTTTTTTCTGACAAGTATAACATTTTTCACAAGATTCAATGTTAGAAGAGTTAATGCTCTATCATCAAATTCAAATATCTAAAAACCCTAGTCTAATTTTACACATTAGTATTCTTTTTGTTATGGAAGGAACAGCAGCAAATATATTTATCTAAAATGACATTTATTATCTGAAAGCATTGTTGATTCATGTAATGGAAGAATCTTACCTGCTTCAGATAGTGAAACTTTTAAATTAGAAGCAGAAAAAATATTAAAATCCATTCTACAATAAATTAATATAGATAGATGATGGATGGATAGATGATAGATAGATAGATAGATAGAATTGCAAAAATATTTTATATACAGTTTTTAAATAATTCAGCCTAGAAATTGGCAATTAAAACATTTAATTGAAGAGAGAAGGAAAAATTTTATCGGGAATCTTTGATTTTGTTTGTTTGTTTTCTTAAGCCTGAAGTTTTATGCTTCTGTGAAGATACTATATACAATTCCTTTCAGCTTCTATATGGTTTACCAGAGAACAGATTATTATAACTGCTTATAGATTCTAAGACATAGGTTATAAACAGAATTCCTTAAATATTAAAGAAAAAAAAAGAGTCTGAGGAAGCTTCACACTGTACTTCAGAGGAAATCCATGCCTTATTAAGGAACCCCATCTTGATGCTTAAGATCTGATTATTTTGGATTATATGTGATTCCTTTCTGAAATATTGATAAACTCTGAATTTGTTAACCAATTGAGATATTCTTATTTTTTCAGAATAACTACTCTTCATCATTTGGATCTCATGATCCCATATTTCTAAAAGTGGTTTAGCATTCTTTAAATATCGAACAAGTTAATCCTTTTTAGATAAATTCCAAGTTCTTACAATAATGCTGGTAGAGAAAAATATTTACTTTTCAAGCAAACTAAATGTGACGACTAATCATTTAGGCTATTTGCCACCTGATGCAAATATTGAAGAATAGCTTCTACTTGTCTCTAGTGTGATTCAGCAATAAAGAAATATCATCTACTTTCTAAAAGGTCAAGTGGATTATTAAATAAAAATGAATTATACCATTTATGAATTGTGTAGTTAATTTCAACTCAATAATTCTTGATACTAGGTTTATTAGGCCTTGCTTTTCTTGGCTATTGTTAATTATATAGATATGTTCATCATAATATTTATAGAAAATGAAATATGCATTGAAATTAAAAACCAACAAATTTTTCCAGGCTCATATTATAAGCAAGCTAAAATGAATGTCTTTTAACCTTAATGAATTAGACACATTTACAATTAATTTAACTTCAATGTATGAAGAAATGCATTCTTTTATATGACTCACTCATTTTGTATTACTGGAGATTTTGGTATCTATTTTCCGTATGGTGTCATTTTCACTGATTTACTTTTCAGGTACTTATTGCATCTTTGTATAAATCTCTTTTTTTCACACACACTAGTAGATTATCATTTATTTAAAGAATGTGTGTGGTTTGGTTTGGTTTTGTGTAGAAAAGAAATGAGTACTTATTTGTCGCCTCACATAGAAGCTATAATATTCATTTTCTATATCAATTCTGGTGCCTATGCAGCTGTCCATAAAGTAGATTCAGATGTCTTACCTTATCTATTCTTCCTCTGAATTCTCTACCAAATTAGGAGAGTCTTTGAGACACTCTATGTTATGATATCATAACCTATGGGCAACACCTGGAGTATACATTCTCTTGGAATATGATGGTAGGTAGGGCTCAAGAATACAGACTCCCCATGGAATGTAATGCTACCTTAGATTAATTCAGCTCCTATAGTTCATTTTACAAATGTTATTAAATTTTGACTCATTCATATAGAATAAATTAATGGAAAAGTATAGACTTTAGAAATATTTAGAATAGGGCTTGGATTCTGGATTTTACTTCCCACTGTTTCAAAGTTTCTTGGAATTTCATTGTTTCAGTCACTTTATCTTGAAAATGAGAATAAGTACCACCCAACGACCAGATTGTCAACCAAATCTTATTAGAAAACATAATTACAGGTGCCATTTATCATGAATTTACTAGGTGCCAGGCACTGTGCTGAACAGTGCTTTTTTCCTGTTAACTTCATTTGATCGTTGCGACTATCATGTGAGGTAAATTATAAAGCAGCTCATATTTATGTTCTTACCATGTTCTTGAAACAGTTTGAAGTGCTTCCATAGATTACTCAATAGTCATAAGGTATTGCAAATGAGTCCTTAACCTTTGTTGTCACTGACATTTACAGGTGACTCAATGTAGGTGTAAAGAATTTAAGAAACTAACTTAGGTCACGTGGCTATTCAGTGGGGAAGCCACACTTCAAACTTAGGACCCCTGGCTCCAGACTCGGTATCTGTCACCACTCCATTTCTGCTCTCTAGTAAGTAAATCTCCCAGCAGAGCACGGTAAACAGTTAGTGGTCAATAAAGCCTGCTCTTCCCTCTCCCTACCCTCCCCAGTTTATAACTAAAGGAACTTAAAGAAAAAAATTGAGCAACCTGCCAGAGATCACACTAGGGAAAGGAAAGCTGGACTCAAACCGGTCTTATGTTCAAGTTAAGTATTTTATTTTGTTTTATTGCCTTCCCTGCATTACTCTGCTTTGTGCACATTCATGTGCTGACTCAGGCTTTGGCAGACAAATGTCTTGATTATATACATTGTAGATTTTTTTGAAGATACTCTAGATTTAGAACATTTTCAAAATAAATTTATTCTCATATCTTACATATCTTGGACAGAAATCTCACAAAAATGTTAAACCGTCCAATCCCAGAAGTTCCCATGCTAAATATACACCCTCTTTTACAGTAACAGGCGACTTCTCAAGTATTTATGCAGGATATTAGGCCAAGATATTGATGAAGGCTTAAAAGGTTGACATAAATTTATACAACGATTTGAGTGAGAGCACTCTTCTTAAGTATGAAACTGTCTTCATGTAGGGACCGCTTCAGAAACTCATTCTCCAGTTTTATTTATTTCCTATGGGAAAGTAAATGAGCATTCAGAGATTGGAAAAGAGTCACTTTATAGGAGAAGAGTTGGATTTTCAAATCTCATTTTACAGCTCGTATTAGGCTTCGAGCTTGATTCAGTTGGTCTCGCCACAGGCCCTAGGACGAGCTTCTAGAAAACAAAGAGCTTGTCTTACTGGGCTTTGCATTCCTAGTGCTTTTCTGTGTAAACCTGCCCATACCTGCCCCGCTCTGATTTCAGTCAGAAGCTGCCTGCCTACCTGTGCTCTGAAATTTATTCCTGGTCTCTCAAGGACTACACTTCATCAAGTACGTGGTCTCTCCTGCACCTTCAGCTAGTTTTACCCTCGAACTTTAAACATATTGTGCTCTGTTCATATTCAAAAGCAGTAATAATAGCCTAGCCACAGAGCTCCCTCACCACCAAGCCCTCCTTAGCGAGCATAGTTTCTTTTCTTTCAAAAGCCAGCACTCTTATAAAAATAATCCATCCTTCTGATCACCGGTTGTAACACATTTATGGTCCAACACATTACAGTCTCGCTTCCAATAAAACTCCTCTAATTATGATCACACGGTTAGTTGTAACCACATCCTGCCTATGTTAGATGGACGAACACTATTCATTCCTTATTGCTGGTGTTTGAACCAGTCAATACGTAACAGCATTCTCTTTCATGCCTGAGTTCTGAAAACAGCTGAGAAATAGGACATGGGTCAGTGGAATGGGAGATTAGAATGTCAGCATTATAACACCTGAGTTGAAGGACATGGATTCTATGTGCAGTGAAATAGTCTTTCTAAACTTCCATGAATCAAACGTATCCTAGTCTGTAAGCCTCCGTCACAGAGGCAAACCCCATTTGCCATGGCAACGAATGTAAGTGAAGGCATGGGAACTGTTGGATCCTTCTTCTAGCTCACTGTTCTGAACAGTTGTTTTTCTCTGGGAGAAGAACAGCCGGGAAGTTACTTTAAGAGCAGTTGCGGGAGTGCCTGTAGGCACTCATGATCTCATGATCTGCCCAATTGGGATCCTCTGCCCTCCTTCCCCTCTGTCCCTGCCCCTCCCCTGCTCAGCTCTCATTCTCTTAAAAAAGAAACAAACAAACAAACAAAAAAACACGAAAAAAGTTCTTTTACATGGAGTCATGAGGGGCCAGGGTAAAAGAGGTCCCCTTTTTAATACATTTTCTACTTGAGTTCTTTATATATATACACAATAGAATCATCATACATTCACTATTAAACTCCTCTCTCTTAACCATAGTGACAAGTATTTTACTCTAAATTTTAGCATGTATCTTTTGCTGTTTCTTGTCAAACCGTTTCATGGGTTTTTATATTTAACTCTTTAAATTAGTTGCTCTTAAAGTTTCCACTATTCATTTCCCCTTATGCATTCTATGCCGTACTTGGGTCATTTTATCTTTTCATCAGTTTGTTTCTCACTTTTGTGCTCTTGATTCTGGAAGAAGGCTCTCTAGCCCAGATCTTTTTTCAGGACTTAAATCCATATATTAAGCCATCTATCAGAATGCTCTTGGGATGTCTGATAAACAATTCAAATTCATTTTCTATACTTGAACTGATCGTATTTCCCCTGAAATTACTTTCACAATTAACAGCACAAAAATCCACGTAATTACCCATTCTAGAATTGCAAACATTGTCTTTATCTTCTCCTTCTTTCTTACCCTACAAATCTAATATTTTCAGTGTGTCATGGACAAATACTTTTCTTTTCATGTCTCTTCTGAGATTTTCAATTCAGGTCTTCATTTTCTCTTTGATTAATACAGCATCAAAATTTGTATTCCAGACTGAGTTATTTCATTCCCCTCTAATCAGTTTTCCAAATGGTTGACAGAATAAACCTTTTCAAATGGGAATCTATTTTTCCTGTGTCCATACTCAATGTGCTAAGTTGCAAGTAATGTGGCCCAAAGGAACGTAGTCAATCAGCTGGTGAAAACAAGGTGATTGATCACATAATTTTACTGAAACTGAAATTTGGTTAAAAATAAAGGTCTTTAGAGTTTCTTTTTTTAAGTGTTGTTAAGTATTATTTATGCCCAATGGTGTGCTATGGGGCTGTTTTTAAGTTCTCTGTATGACTTGAGCATTTTTGTCTTTCTGAAAGCGTTCTCCAAGCCAATTATTTTTGTTTGTCACTGCGTATAGTTGCAAAATCTGAATGCGGTATAAATATCTCGAAGAGAAAAATGATAGAGAACTGGAGTACTTAATAATAGTGAATTAGTTGACTGCAATTTTTGGTTACAAAACAATGTGCATTTGAAAAAGACCTGCATCACATACCTACAGAAATCGCAAATCAGAACAAAATAAGGTTATGACAGAGGAATTGTCTTTTGGTTAGTAGGTGACATTTTGTGTTTTTGCTGGCTTCTCCTATTTGTTTCAATTTTCTATTATGAATTTAAATTTAACTTTAAGTGATAAATCCAAATCATTACAAAGAATGTGAAGTAAAAAAAAAAAAAGGGATTTGGAATGTTGGAGAGTTTTTAACCCACCTAAGACATTTTTAGCCAGATATTTCTGACCTGCTTAGCAAATATTTTCATTATTTTAAATACATTCAAAATATTAAAAATGGCTATCTCCAATTGCTGGTTTATTTTTTAAACTTATTTTTTATACTATAGTGATTATCTTGTAACCTGCCACAATTTAGAGCTGAGTTCTCATATTTCTTAATTGAAAGAGTGCAGAGAAGGGATAGTTGTTGGAGAATAAACTAAAAATACGAACTAACTAAATACATAAACAAAGCAATTCCCATTAAGACCAGGAACAAGGCAAGCATGTCCCTTCTCACCATTGCTTTCCAACTTTGTATTGGAAGTCCTATCTAATACAATATGACCAGAAGAGAAAACAACCGGTATTCACGTTGGGGGCAACATATAAAACCATCCTTGTTTGCACATAGCATGATTGCGTAGGAAACAAGTACAAGACTTGGGTGAAGTTTTGAAGCAGTGAACAAATGAATAAATGATATTTTGTTGAACAACTGAATGACCAAGATTAATTTTGAGTGCATGTGGAAACATATCTGTGGAGATTAAGCTTGATTTCAAAGGACTCTTCCAGTTACTATAGTTTTTACTTTTTACTTTTTTCTCTGTAGAACTAAATCCTCTCTGTATTTGTTTCTTGGAGAAAAGCTACTCTCGTGGAAAAGCTGTTTAAGAAACAGCTATTAAAAAAGTTTTTTTTAAGTTTATTTGTTTATTTTAAGAGAGAGAGTACGAGCAGGAGAGGGGCAGAGAGAAAGATTGAGAATTCTAGGCAGGCTTGCACTGGGAGCACGGAGCCCAACATGGGGCTCAAACTCAAACCTTGAGATCATGAGCTGAGCCGAAATCAAGAGTGGGTGGCTCAGCTAACTGAGCCACCCAGCACCCTCAGTCTTCTCTTCTTAAAAGACATTTTGCAAAGCAGTGGCTGGCATTGGCGCTGTATTGATATAGGTAGACGGAAGAATTTAAACTTCTCAGTGATTTACTGCACTAATTTTCCTTTTCACAATTGAAATACCTCCATACGCTGCTATTGTTATATCCAATCAAGCATTAAATGAACAGCAAATCAGAAATGAAGTAAAAATATAAAGTATTTAACTCTGCAAATTACACACAAACACAAAGTTAACATACATAATTGATGACTAAAATTTGCTTCTTTAGATTCTAATACATGATAGAGCTCAACCTTGAACTACTTCCGAATTTCATCCCCTTCCTTTGCTTTTCAAAAATATTGACTTCCCTGAGTTTTTATTCTCTCCTCAGCATACGTATCAGAGGCGGAAGCAAATACTAATAGCTTGCAATCTCTCTCTCCTAGTAAAGCTATAATTGTTAAAATGCATGTGCAATGTCACAGAAAGAACTTGGAACACTAAAAATGCCCATCAGTGTTTAGACTTGATTCCTTAGGAAGAACAAAGAGTTGTGTTTCTGTGTTTGTGTGTGTGTGTGTGTGTGTGTGTGTGTGTGTTTCAGTGCTGTTTTGTGATGTTGCCCAAACATTACCTTCTTTAGGGTAAATCAGAAATAACAAGGATTTAAATCTTCATCTGGGAAACTAAATGTACGCTTCAATACTATTCCTATAATGGCTGATAGACGAGGTGGCAGCTGTCACCAACAAATCTCTGTAATGCTTTAGCGTTATGTCTATTCAGTAGCTGAATACAAGACACAGCTTGAAGCTCATAATGGCTGCCAAAAGTTTCATTGCCCTGATATTGCCTTTGTCTTTGAAAGACACAGTTTTCCCCAGGCTTGGTCAGTAACAGAAGCAGTTTTGTCTTTCCTACTAGACAGAATCAGAGCTGCTCCCCGTGAAGGGGGCACATCACACTGCTCAGACAGGGGTGCATCTCACAAAGACATTCTCATCAAAGGGGAATTATGTTTTTTGATCAAATGCATCTTCAAGGTCAAATATGTTACAGTTAAAAGAGAGCCATAGACAATGACATATATATTGGATGTTGAAAATCCCTTTGGTAAAATTGCTGTTTCTGACAATTTGGAAATTTGGTGTTCTGTTGTTAAACCAAACATTTTATACATGAGACAGCTCAGTGTCTCTGCTTTTGTTTTCTTTTTACAAGATTGTACAGGGTTTTTTATTTTGTTTTCCATAGAGGAGAATTATGCTGCCCATGTAAACCTAGGGTGAGTCAACATTCTAGCATTTGAAATGTAATCATGACAGCATTTTAACCTTTCCCTTGAGAATTTTGGTTCCGGTTATGGGAGAAACTGAAGTATCTCAAGCCTTCCATCATATTCCTTGTAGAAGCAGCTTTTATTTTGTATCAAAAACTTTGCTTTCTGGATTAAGCACTCTAAAGCCGTCTTCAGTGAGAATTTAATTTTGATTTGCCTAGAATTTTATACTCGATTAGAGGAGTCAAAAGCCATTGGAAGGAAGAGTTAAAGATTAAGATGCTAAGGGGCCAGAGCAATGAGAGCAGTCCTATCCTTGAAAGTAACAAAAAGGAGAATATGGCTTCAGAGAGAACCAGACTGAATGAGGTTTCCGAGTTGAAAATGATATTTTAGGGCGTGTGTTAGATAAAGTTGTTTGGCGAGATCTTTCTCTATGAAAGTTTCTTTCTTTCTTTTATTCATTTACTAGTGAAAATCATTCAATAAACTTTAACAGCCTGTGGTTCCCCTCTACTTAAAAGAAAGGTCTCTACGTAGTATTATATCACCTGAAATTCTTGTAAATCTCTACAAGGAGCAATAATTTATCCAAAAGCTTTGATTGCCAAGATCTGCTTTTATATTTTATTCTACCATAAATAAATAGAGACAATGCAAGTCTAAAATAAGGTTTCTTTTATAAAGAAATATATGTATTCTCTCCATAAGCTATTTTGCCTTTTTTCTCTAGTCAGTAGATATTCTTTATTCATTTAAGCTTTAACCATTTCTATCAAGCTATATTTTTCTTTAACTTAAACTATTGTCCTCAAAATTACATGGAGAAATATATATGTGAATATCTTCCTGGGACAAGGTCAGCAAGTTCTTTCTAAGGGGTTTAACAGACCCATTAATTCCCTCGATGAATTTACTAGACCAGAAGTTCAGCCACTAGGCTAAGAAACTTTACTATGTCAATATACCAGAAGTCAATATATCATTCAGCTACCAGGGACATACCCACATTTACTAAGTTCACAAGATTACTATATAAAACTGGAATGATGATTTATACATTTAAGATAAGATGTCTCACCACCCATAGATGGAAACATCCAAGTTAGTAAGTACTTTTTACATTCAATTGGTCAAGTCCTATTGATTATGAGTCCCTAAATATACTGCCTCTTCATATTGCCATTCCTTGCAAACTTGTGTCTCTGAGTCTTTCTCTGCACAGAATATTCTCTAGAGGAAAAATTTGAAATTAAATTTTGACCATATAACTCTCCTGCTAAAAAACCTTTAATATATTCACACTATAACCAGGATAGGGTCTATGTTCCTTAACTTAGTTTTCCATAGACCAGAATTATTTGGCTTCTTCATGCTTTCCTCACCTTTTCTTCACAGATCCCTGCCATCTTGGTACTCTCTACTTCAGAGCACTGATTTTCTTTAATTTCTTGAAAATGTGTTCTTTCTCAACACAGGGTCTTTGCCCAGGTTATTCCATCCACTAGATGATCCCCATTTTGAATTTAGAAGTATTTCACACGTCCCTGATATACATTCACTGTGAGATCCTGGCCCTTGTCCTTCAAGCGCTCATTGCACATTCTTGCAAGTGGTTTCCTAATTGTCTATGTTCCTCACTAGAGTGTAAGCTCAGTGAGGATGGGAATAATGGCTGTCTCATTTATTTTCTTATCATCTATCATAATTTATAGCATTATAGAAGGTTCTTAAAGTATTTACAAGTGAATAAAGAAACCCTCTCAATGTCGGATTTTGTAATAATTTCAATATCCCATGAGAGAGAACCTGAAGTTCAATATGAGAAGCTCATGTTCTCTCTACAATAACTAGATTTCCATGAGTATTCAAATCAGAATTAGAATCTAGATATTGAATAGTAAATATATCAAAGAGATGAATTTATCTATAAAGACACCAAGGTAAAATAGCCTGCATCTTTCTGACCATGAGTTCACCCCAATAATGGGTACCAAACATATGTCCAATCACTGGCTAAGGTGCTCTTTCCTCAGTAGTTATTTAGAAAGGCCTAGGGAAAGCCTACCTCTATGATTCTCTCTCTCTGTCTCTCTCATCATACTGTCTCAATGATTGATAAATTCACCTGGCTGACATTCTTTCTTTAAATATATTGAAATTATACTTCTTTTCTCTGAAGCAGCTGCTTTATATTCCCCGAAGAGCTAGAAAAGATGCTATTCTTCGTACTTGAACTGACAAACGCATATACAAAGTAAATAATTACTGAATAAATTAATTAAAAGAGATAGACATTGTTGGTAATAATGGAAAAGTTACTTTAGGTCAATAGATAAAAAATTGTCTGAGATTCAAGATCACAGGAGAAGTTTTGTAAAAATATAGATGTCTAGTCTCTATTCTCAGAAAGATAAATTCAGTAAATAATGAAATGGTCAGGGAATTTATGGAAATCAACAAGCTTCCAAAAAAATCAGATGCCTTGATATATTTCCTTTTCTTCCTTTACTTAATGAATATAATATTCAGAGAGTAAACCTTGGCATTTTCACTTTTATAATCTTACTACAAGGTTTTGTTTATTAGATGTGTTAGGAAAGCAATTGTTTCCTTAGATGAACGATGCTAGATTTCAGTGTTTACAGTACAGTTTATGTGTGTGGATATGTATTTATACATATGCAGGTGAATAGATCTGATTTTTCTCCTGATGCAGAAAAGGCAAAGTTTGTTATTCCCTGAAAATGTGACTCTAATCTTATCTTTCCTGGCAATACATTATTATCAGACATTTCACAGAGTATTTAATTTATAATCCTACAAAATATATCAACATATGGCATTGATTTGAGGACTCTAAAATTTTTCAACTTGACTGAAGACAGTTTTAATTAAACTTTATAGGTTTAAGCCATAATTTCCATAACCTAGATTTTCTTTATAACCTGTACATAGATATCCATAATTCTGACAGTAATGTTATGCCAAAAATATGATATCTTAATAAAAATAGAAACGACTTGACTCGGTGACTGAAAAGTTTTCTCTCAGGTACAAGCTATATATACCAATGTATAGGTTATTTAAAAAATATATAGTTTATTTAGTATATACTCATTTTATTTCCTCTATGTATTAGGTATTGTCTAAAAAATTAGAGATTAAAAGAGTAAATAAGGCAGATGTGGTATCTTTCCTCATGAGACTTAGAGTCCAGTATGTAACACCATTCTTTAAACAATTTTTTTAACATTTATTTATTTTTGAGAGACAGAGAGACAGAGCGTGAGCAGGAGAAGGGCAGAGAGAGAGGGAGACACAGAATCTGAAGCAGGCTCCAGGCTCCGAGCTGTCAGCACAGAGCCCAATGCGGGGCTTGAACCCACAGACCATGAGATCATGACCTGAGCTGAAGTCGGCCTCTTAACCGACTGAGCCACCCAGGCACCCTGAGTATGTAACACCAATCTTAAGCAAATATTTATTTATAATTATGATACATACTATGCATGAAAAGATCAGAGTAAGCATTCAGGAAATTTCCTATGTAAGAATCATATGATATGCCATCTTTTGTGACTGGTTTCTGTTAGTTGGCATAACATTTTGAAGGTTTATCTATGTTTTAGCTTGTATCAGTACCTTTTTTTAATGTCAGATAATACTTCATTGTTTGAATGTATCATGTTTGTTAATGGAATTCTGACTGTGTTCTTTGGTTGAATCATGCTCTCGAATTCAAGATATCCAGACCCATAGAGCCTAGAGTCACAGCGAAGAGAAGTACAAATTTTCCCTGTGGTTCTTGAACCATATTCTACAACACATGTAATTGTCATTGATTTAGTGTGTATATCTTGGGGGATGGTTCTCCATCATCTCAGGGTCTTCTCTCAAAGACTGCAGCTCAAAGGGCTGTTTATCATTTTGTCAAGTGGCAACTTCTGAGCAGTACAGTATGTGAGAGGACTAATAGATCCCATGGTTATGCACCCACTGCTGAACCTCATTTGGCCTAAAGCAGATCACTCTGTCGAATGAAATATGATGCAGGATTCCATGAGGATGAATCAAAGTCTCTTTAAGCCTTTGGAAGGTGGTGTTGGTTGAGGCCCTGTGGAAAGAATAAGCACATTCATATTCAGAATATTGGTTGATCTTTGTCAAGATTATTGTTGTCCCTTGCCAGATAGCCAGATTCAAAGACAACCGGTAGCCAACTGGCTAGTGATGCTGCGTTGTAAGTCTACACTGTGAGAATTTTAATCATTTGGTGACATCAGTGACTGCACTGGCAGTTGGGAGTGAGAACTGATGCTATCAAATCTATTCACAGGCTTCATTTCTGCCACCATAGGCCACTGTACTGGTATTGAGGTGAATCATGACAGTGTTCAGCTAATATCACTACCCATTATTAAGTACTTGGTTGTTTGAGAAATCTTCGATGACTGATGCTTTCTAGAGGCTATTAAAGGTACAAAAATTTCACACTTTGTGTTCAGTATAATAGATCTGTTTACATGCCTCTTCCCTCAAATTTCTTGTTCTCAATTTTCCAGTTATTTTTTGTTCACATCACTGACTGACAAATCAACCAAACCATTTGGCACTGCCCGTTGTGTTCTCTATATTCTTGCTTTATGCCACATTTCTTTCTGCACAAGGTGAATGACCAGGTTTACTTTCCCAAACTCTAGGATTGGGGAAGTCTTTTCCACACTGCTACTCTTCATCCCATTTTAGTGTTGAAGAAGTTTTCTGTTGTACTCACATCTGAACTGACAATTTTGTCAGTCACGTTTTTTCTTCATCTTCAGTCAGTCATTAGGGATGCCCCCTTCCTCATATACATCCGTAAGCATTAGTTGATAAATCAAGTCGAGGAGAAATGATGTCATGGCCTCTGGATCATCTGCTTATACATCTTACTTGTGCTTCTGGCCCTAATTATGTCCAATCCCAGATGGACCATTCCATCTTATGATAGATTGCTGTGGCCCTGACACAAGTTTATCAGTTTATCACTTTGTGTGTCTAGCAGAACTCCTAAGTCCCCGTATGTCCCATAATCAGGCACTTCACTACCAAGCCCCACTAGGAATCCAAGACCTACAATTTTAATGTTATATTTACTGTCAGAAAGGGCATAGTCGTGCAGGTGACTTATTAGGAAGTACTCTTGGGAATATCACTCATAAAAGACTGGACAAGTCAATATTGGGCAGAGAAAGAATTTAAACTGTGATGAGGAAGAGTGACCTCAGCTAACCTCCCAGGGATATCTGAGACTGAGGTTTTTCCAGAAACATTCCAAAATGAGGTAAGGGCTTTGGTCTTTGTACCCATGCATCGACCCTTTGTTGGAAGCTGACTTTTCCTAAGGAAGAACTTTACTCTTAGACAAAGCAATAATAGGAAGTGACTCCGGTGTGGAAGCTGGGAAAATGAATTCCTGCATCTTCAGGGAGAGATGTGGGTGGTGCACCAAAACTTTTGCTACATGTAGTGCTTCTAAAGAGTCACTTTTTAGAGCACTGATAAACTCAAAGATGAAGAATAAACATTAGTCTATTTGTTATTTTTCTCTTATTTCTCTTGCCTTTTTAAAAGTTCCATGCATGTTATAGACCTATGTAAATATTTCAGTAGTTCCATATTTCAAATATCCAAACTTATTAAGAGATTATTTTCTGATCACACTTATTAAGAGATTATTTTCAAGAGAAACCATTGAAGGAATAGAGGGATCGGGGCAAGCCAGGGGAAGAATGTCTGCAAGACTGTGGTTCAGACAAAGTTTCACAGAGGGTTGTTTGCTGATATTGGAGGATGACTCTGGTGTAAATCACACTTCAGATGATGGAGTTGTACTTTTAAAATTCCATACCCTGCAGTCATTTGTTAACTGGATCATAAACTCCCAGATTTTCAGATCTCTGCCATGAAGACAAACAGCCCCAGCAACCTCTGCAGAGCACACACACACAAAAATCAAACATGTGAGGTGAAAGAGGGCACGTGTTGGGATGAACACTGGGTGTTATATGTAAACCAATTTGAAAATAAACTACTATAATTAAAAAAAAATCAAACATGTGGGCCACAAGAGGCAAAGGCACAACAGAAAAGAAGAGGACCATTGGAAGACTCAAAAAGTATGGTTAGAAGGGGATCTGGAATGAACCAACAGTGTCAGCTACAAAGAGTCCTGTGGAACATCCACTTAAAAAAATAACGGTTTAGGGGCGCCCGGGTGGCTCAGTTGGTTAAGCATCTGACTCTTGATTTGGGCTCAGGTCATAATCTCACGGTTTGTGAATTCTAGCCCCGAATTAGCTGCGCTGACAGAGCAGAGCCTGCTTGAGTTTCTCTCTCTGTCCTTGTCTCTCTCCCACTCAAGCTCGCATGTGCTCTCTCCTTCTCTCTCTCTCACATAAAATAAACCTTAAGAAATTAAAATATAATAGTTAATAACCTGAACTACTTCATTTATTATTTTTCTAAAATTTTCTGTTTTTGTTCATTTGTTGGCTTACTCTCTAGCATTTGGAGGTTTAGGATATTCATTTATCAGGACCTTTATCTATTAGACAGGGTGATGCTTCCTCGTTTTGCTTATAATGTTTTACTTTCACTTTTTTCCAAGCTGATGCAGAAAATTAATGTTATTTTTGTATTGATCTGATTTTTTGATTTTGAAAATTGGAGAAAACCTATGAGATATTTTTAAGTATCAAAGTGTCGAGTAAAGGCCTGAAGTATTTGGAACATTTCAGTTTTTACATGGAATAGATAAGAGGCCAAGATCTTGCAAAAGAAGATGAGGCCTCGGAGAAGAGTCACCTCTAATTAGGAAACAGTGTATTATGGCCAGATTCTTTCTTTTTTTTTCTTTTTTTTTCAAAAATTTTTAACGTTTATTTATTTTTGAGAGATAGAGCATGAGCAGGGGAAGGGCAGAGAAATAGAGAGGCAGACGCAGAATCTGAAGCAGGCTCCAAGCTCTGAGCCATCAACACAGAGCCCAATGCAGGGCTCAAACTCACAGACCGTGAGATCATGACCTGAGCTAAAGTCGGCTGCTTAACCGACTGAGCCACCCAGGCAACCCTGGTCAGATTCTTTCTATGTCTGTTGCTAATCACTCTTCTTTCTGACTCAGGATATCTCTTGTTATAGTACTTGCAAGAGAACACAAGTTATAATAAGGCAGTGAAATGCCAAAATGAGAGAAAAGGTGTGTGTCTCTGTGTATGTGTGTGTAATTTATATACATTTTAGTCAAAAGGCAGTTCTTTGAACAAAGTAGAAGATTTCATAGTCTTGTTTCCATGAAGCAACAAACAGCAGGGCATAAATAAAATATACTATGATTTTTAAAGTCAAATAGATCCATCTTCTCTTTGTTAGAATCCCAAAGATCCATGGAGGCTCCAAGGCGTGGAGGGGTTCTGATACATTTATTAGGATACCTAAGGTATAGCTTCTTTTAAAGCCTTTTGGCTAAAAGACCATATTCATGGTCATTTCCAGAATCATTTTCCACTTTTTGCCTATTTCATGCAATTATCACTTAATAAATTAATAATTCACATTAAACAACCCATTCACACAATGAATATATACATATTCAGTGTGTGAGTATGTTGTGTTTCTCTCTGATAATTTTCTGTTAGGCGTGTATTAACATACAGCTCTTCCAGTTAAAGTCTTCGATAGATTTTCATTGTTTTTGGGAAAAACGATGGCCTTGTTCCACAACATAACCAGGTTCTTTGCCACCTAGGCTTTGCCTGCTTCTCCAGCTTCTTTTGTACTTTGCCCTTTGTAGCCCTCCGTCAGCTACACCAAGCACATTCTCACAGTTTCTCGATGGATCATGCTTTCTTCTATATATATTTATAATACAGTATATAATCATTTTATATATGTACTACATATATTATATAGTATATATTATGATTATATACTATATACTCTATATAATATATAAAATGTGTGATATATTGTGTAAATTTTAATTTTAACTTTTCAGGTTCATTACCGTAATGATTCCTATCTATTTTTTCAGACCTCATCTCATGCACATTTTTTTAAAGCTTTCTTTGCCTATATCCTTCCAGGATGAGTTCAGAGTTCTCTTGCATTCTTCTGCATGTAATGTCAACACTGCACCCATTCCAGTCTTGCAATTATTGATTTACTTGTGTCTCTGTCCCATCATAATTTATCAAATGTATTTTACTAAACACATATAATGTCTCCGTTCTTATGCTTGTGGTCCAAAGATGAATGAAATAATCTCTGTTCTCTAGTGACTCCAAAAAATATTATTATATTACAACATAAATATTATAAGGGAGATATGAAAAAAGACCATAAGAACATAGATGCTTAATGATTTGGGAGGAAGGGACAGTTTGGAAAGGTGATAGATGAAGGATGATTTTCAAGCTGGGCATTGAATGATGAGGACTTTTCTGGACTGAGTTCAGGGTGGAAGTGAAGAGAGTATTCTATACAAGTAAATGGAATAATCAGAGAAAATAAGTATGACTTTTGTAGTATTTCTAGAATAAATGGTAATTAGAGTATATGAGGAAACTATGTGCAACGAAAAAGGTGTCTTTTTAATTAGAATTTTTTTAAGGTTTATTTTTGAGAGAGAAAGACAGAAAACGAGGAGGGGAGGGGAAGAGAGAAAGGGAGACAAGACCCCAAAGCAGGCCCCAGGCTCTGAGCTGTCAGCACAGAGCCCTACATGGGGCTCAAACTCAAGAATCACAAGATCATGACCTGAGCCGAAGTTAGATGTGTGACCGACTGAGCCACCCAGGTGCCCCAAAAGGTGTCTTTTTGTTTAATTATCTCCCTTTCTTTTATAATGTTCATAAATGTAGTATTCTGAAATAGGGCATCATTTTTCATGGTATTATCAGGTAATTGAGAAAAGCACACAAAAATGGAATGCATTAAAATAGCCAGTGTGCCACCATTCAAAAGTGACATTTGGTGAACATCTTTGATTTCAGTTTTCTAAATCTGTGCAGTTCCATGTGGTGTGTGAGGTGGGGTAAAAGGGAAAGAGAAGGAGAGTTTTATAAGAATGAGATCATAGTATTAAAGATGTTTATAATAGAAAAGTATTAAATTTTCTTTAATGAAAAGAAATTTAAAGTATCCCTATTTAGATTGTTTGTTTATTTATATTTACTGTGATATACAGTACTTTCTTCAATGTCTCTTTGAGATTAAGTAAAAAAGGATCGACTTGTGAAGGGGACAGAGATTTATTCTTAAAAACAATTTAAGTTAATGACAGTATAGATAACTACCTACCACAAACTATTATCAGTTTTAATTTTCTGTCTCTTCCACACCATTTTATTTTTGCTTTTATTATATTTCTTTTATGTTATTTCACTAAGATCCTATTCTAAAGTTTCTCAGTTGCTATGATTTAATTCTTCTTTCTTTTTCTTACATTGAATTTTGTGTTTACTATTTCCTTATATTTGGGAATTTTGGCCTCTATTATTATAGTTTGCAGCCAGCCTGATACATTCCCCTCTCCTCATTAGGAGCTCATGTTTTAGACCCAAATAATTAAAGAATATTTTCTTCTTTAAGATTGTATAACATGTAATATGGCTTTGATTTTGATCATTTTGTATCATTGTTTGTAGCTGAGTTCAGTGCAGAAGTACCAGATATATCAGATAATATAGCAGATATCAGAAGTATCTCTGTGCTGTATACCAATAAAACCTGCGTCTTTCTCTGACTGTACTTTTCAAATTTCATTATACAAGGTAGAAGGTTTTTCCTTGTTTGGAGCTGCTGGTAACTTTTTGTGGAAAAAAAAAAAACCAACAACTCTCTCTGTTTTCCAACTTATTGGATGTTAGATAAGAATCTGTGATCACAGTTGACCTTGCCATCAATATCTAAAAGACCACCAGTTTGGATAACAAATGACTTTTTCTTTTTTTTTTTTCCCTACCAACTCTTTAGCATCTTGAACAATGCCCAGCTCACAGTAAAAACTTGATAGATATTTGTTGAATAAATAAATAAATGAACAAGTTGATATTAAAATGTGAGATAAGAATTATCTATTATGAAATATTTTATTGCAAAGTTTTCACAATATTATTTGCCTCATTTTGAATCTTTCAGATTTTATTTTATTCTCTGTCATTTTGATACTATGCTGAGGAGTTGTTGAACTATTTTTTCCCCTGATCTTTCATCTTAAATGTATTTAGAAGTCTATAAAATTTTGTTTAATAGTTCTCAAGTAAGCTTTCTCTTTTCCTTTATTAAAACCCATACGGGGGCACCTAGTTGGCTCAGTGGGTTAACTGTCTGACTTCGGCTCAGGTCATGATCTCACGGTTTTTGAGTTCGAGCCCCACATCGGGCTCCGTGCTGACAGCTCAGAGCCTGGAGCCTGCTTTGGATTCTGTGTCTCCGTTTTTCTCTGCCCTTCCTTAGCTCATGCTGCCTCTCTCTCTCTCTCTCTCTCGCTCTCTCCCTCTCTCTCAAAAATAAATAAATATTAAAAAAAAGTTTAATACCCATATGAATTTTTCTAAGTCCTGACATGTAGGTCATAAGGTCATCACTCCTGTTTTTACAAAAAGAACAAGTTGGACACACTGGGAATTAATCACTTTACTTCGATTCATCAAAGAAATGATGTCAGGGCAAATCACCACCCCAAAATCTGGAAAGGTCTAAAGACACAGCAACTGAGTTCTGCTTACTTAAAAGAGGAATTACTAAAGGAAACAAGAGGGAAAAATTTCAACTTTGTCTAAAGAACAATAATAAAAATTATGGCATCCTTGTCAAAGATCATGTAAGCTAGCAGAGAGTGGACTGAGATATTTGAAGATGCCACCAAGTGAGAACTGTGAATATCCAGAAAAATTATTGTCTAAAAAGTAAAGGAGAAATAGTTTTTCAGAAAAGCAAAAGCTAGGGAAATTTGATGACTTGTCTTACAAGAAATGCTAAATGAATTTCTTCAAGCAGAAGAAAATCAATATAAGCAAGAGACTTGGATTTACATAAAGATAGGAAGAATATAGGGAAAAATAAAGGTAAAAGAATAGATTTTTTTCTTAATTGAACCAAAAGGTAACTATATCTTTAAAACAATAATAATAACAATGTATCAAGTGGCTATAACATGAATAAATGTAATGAGTGGCAGCAGTGCTATAGAGACAAAAGAGAGCAATTGGGAATGCTTCATTATAACGCGCCTTCACTACACACAAAGTGGTGTAGTGTTATTTGAAGCTAGACTTAGATTATTTGAAAATATATATTGTAGACTCTAGGGAAATATAGGAATATTGGTTGATTCTGGGATAGGGTCAGGATATATATATAATATGTAGTTTCAGCACCTTTTAGTGCCAGGAGGTAAGAAAGTGCTGAAAAATAAAAGAAAGATAAAAAACCAGACACACAATAATGAGAGTGTTGAAGGGACACAGGAGTGAACTGAAAGAGCTGTCTGTGACCAAAGCTGGAAGGATTTGACCAACAACATAAAATAGCATTGGTTTATAATAGAAAGTATAAAATAAATATCTGTAAGTCCATTCTGATGGGAAGAAAGTATTAAATTAAAAATGGGAATAATAGACAAATCTCTTAAACCAAAAAATTCCAAATAGCTTCTGTGGACATCTACTCCCCCACCTTTAAGAAGGTAGAGCATAACTCTTCACTTCTGACTTGTGGGATGCATGTAGTGACTTTCTTTCAAGCATTACCATATGGAAAGGGGGAAAAGAACAACTTCACAGTGGAGAGATCTGGCAAACACTCCATTAGCCAGATAATCAATGTCAACATCATTAGTGATAAGTCATATGGACTGGATGAATTCTTTTTTTTTTTTTTTTTTTTGAATGAATTCTTAAGATGTGATGAGAAAAACATCTGACAAACACCAACTGAGGGACATTCGACTTAATGACTGAGCAGTATTTCTCAAAACTCTCAAGATCCTCGAAAACAGTAAGCAGAAGGGTCACAATCTAGAGGAACCTAAGGAGACATGACAACTAAATGTAATGCGGTTTCCTGGATGGGATCCTGGAATAGGGGGAAAAAGCATATTAAGTAAAAATGAATAAAGTATGGATTTATCTTAATAATAAGGTATCACATTGGCTCATTTATTATGAGAAATATACCATATTAATATAAGATGTTAGCGATATGGGAAATTGAATTTGGGATATATGGTGACTCTACTATTTTCATTTTTTTCTAGAAATAAGAGGATTATTATAAAATTAAGGGTTTATTTTTAAAAAGTCACTATTTCTTCTCTTACTTTCAACTTTACCTAGTTGCAAAGAACCCAGCATTAGTGGTTGCCACAGATACGAATTATAAAAAGACTACTCTTATTAACGGGGTGAACTCCTGCCCAGAGAAACCATGAATTTGACTAAAGATTCAGAATTTGTATTTCCTTGCTCATTAAACTGAAAAGAGAATCTTAAGCATCTATTATAATAAAGCATTAAGCAGAGAGAATACTAGTTTTCGAAGATTATTTCATCCCATTGTATTTCTCAAATTATGTGTAACTCTACTGTCCACCCCCAGCCACATACTCCAGATTCTCTTTATGCAGTGATATGAAATAAAAATACAATCCTTTTCCTTATGACTTGTAATCTAGATCTCCAATTCTTCCAGAATTTATTTTATTTCTAAAGTTAGATGGTTCTGAAATTCTAAAATGGTGATGATTTTGATGAGAGTCAAAAACACTAGATAGTTACCAGTTTTAGAAATGCATATCCTTTAAGAATGCCCGCCCTCATTCTTGTCAAGAATACTGTGATTGATCACTATTACTGATTATTTTCTCACTTTATAATTGTGGATGGTATAAGTTTAAGCCCTAGAAAAACCGTAAACTACAATAGAACAAGTATGCATTAATTTGATTCTTATTTTTATCACCCTCACAAAAATGTTCCATTTATGTAATTGTATGTTACCTTATATTTTTATTGAATTTTAAACAATTCCCAAGTCTTTCAGCTCACAATTTTGAGTTTTAAAAAAGAGATCATATTATTCCTATTTTGGAAATATACACGCAAATTCTTTACATTGTGGTATTAACATCTTGTTGACAATATAGCAAATATAATGACAGTCTGTTTTTATTTTTGGTTTTTGTATATTTTTTGGTGAAAGATACGTATATATTTTTAATATTTACGTGCAGTTTATTTGATTTTTGACAATACATTGTTATTTTTCCCACATGCATCTTCATGGTACGACCATAAGATATGATGTCATGGGCCCAGGAGCAAGGCCTCAACTAGATATTACTATTTGTTAGACTAATTAATAGTATGGTTTTCCATTTATAAACTACAACTTCATTTAAATAACTTAATACAAGCAGTGTTAATATAAACGTTATGTCTACTTATTTTTTAAAAAAATATTATTGTTTAATTTACATCTAAGTTAACATATAGTCCAACCATAATTTCAGGAGTAGATACCTTAATGCCCCTTACCCAATTAGTCCATCCCCCCTCCTACACCCCCTCCAGCCACCCTCTGTTCTCTATATTTAAGAATCTCTTATGTTTTGTCTCCCTCTCTGTTTTTATATTCTTTTTGCTTCCATTCCCTTATGTTCATCTGTTTAGTATCTTAAATTCCTCATATGAGTGAAGTCATATGATATTTGACTTTCTCTGACTGACTAATTTCACTTAGCATAACACCCTCCAGTTCCACTTAGCTGCAAATGACAAGATTTCATTCTTTTTGATCGCCATGTAATACTCCATTGTGTATGTGTGTGTGTGTGTGTGTGTGTGTGTGTGTGTGTGTGTGTGTGTGGTATATATATATATATATATATACACACCACATCTTCTTTATCCATTCATCCGTCAGTGGATGTTTTGGCTCTTTCCATATTTTAGCTATTGTCAATAGTGCTGCTATAAACATTGGGATGTCTGTGCCTCTTCAAAACAGCATACCTGTATCCTTTGGGTAAATACCTAGTAGTACAACTCCTGGGTCATAGGGTAGTTCTATTTTTAATTTTTTGAGGAGTCTCCATATTGTTTTCCAGAGTGGCTGCACCCCCACCAGCAGTTCAAAAGAGATCCTCTTTCTCCGCGTCCTTGCCAACATCTGTCATTGCCTGAGTTGTTAATGTTAGCCATTCTGACAGGAATGAGGTGGTTTTGATTTGTATTTCTCTGATGATGAGGGATGTAAAGCATTTTTTCACATATCTGTTCACCATCTGGATGTCTTCTTTGGAGAAGTATCTATTCATGTCTTTGGCCCATTTCATCACTGGATTATTTATTTTTTGGGTGTTGAGTTTGATAAGTTCTTTATAGATTTTGGATACTAACCCTTTATCTGATATGTCATTTGCAAATATCTTCTCTCATTCTGTTGGTTGCCTTTTAGATTTGCTGATTGTTTCCTTTGCTGTTCAGAAGCTTTTTATTTAATGAGGTCCCACTAGTTCATTTTTGCTTTTGTTTCCCTTGCCTCTGGAGACATGTTGAGTAAGAAGTTGCTGTGGCCAAAGTCAAAGAGGTTTTTGCTTGTTTTCTCCTCTAGGCTTTTGATGGTTTCCTGTCTTACATTAAGGTTTTTCATCCATTTTGAGTTTGTTGTTGAGTATGGTGTAAGAAAGTGGTCCAGGTTCATTTTTCTACATGTCGCTGTCCAGTTTTCCCAACACCATTTGCTGAAGAGACTGTCTTTATTCCATTGGATATTTTTTCCTGCTTTGTCAAAGATTAGTTGGCCATATGTTTGTTCGTCCATTTCTGGGTTCTCTGTTCTGTTCCATTGATCCGAGTGTCTGTTTTTGCGCCAGTACCACACTGTCTTGATGATTACAGCTTTGTATTACCTCTTGAGGTCTGGTATTGTGATGCCTCCAGCTTCAGTTTTCTTTTTCAAGGTTGCTTTGGCTATTCAGGGTCTTTTGTGGTTCCATGCAAATTTTAGGATTGTTTGTTCTAGCTCTGTGAAGAGTTCTGGTGTTATTTTGATAGGGATTGCTGGTGAAAGATACTTTTAAGTTTGATGATGTCAAATACTCAGTCTTTTCACCAATTTGTTTTGCTTTTAGTATCCAACTTTCTTACTTCAAAAATAGAATGAAGATAATTTTTATTTAACAGTTTTAACATTTTTTACTCATTTATATTTTAATATCTTTCAAATATATTTTTTTAAAATTTTTTATTTGAGAGAGAGAGAGAAAGAGAGCATGCAAGTAGGGGTGGGAGTAGAGGGAGAGAGAGAATCTTAAGCAGACTCCATGCTCAGTGCAGAACCCAATGCAGGGGCTCAATCCCACGACCCTGGGATTTTGTTTTGACATCAATTATTATTGAGTCAAATTGTCCTATTTTGATTTGAATCCTGTTGTGCCATATACTGTGTGTAGGTCTGTTCTTGGACTGCCTTTTAAATTGTTATTATTTGTTTATCTATGCAAGCCAGAAAAATCAGTATTTTATTAACTATAGCTGCAAAATATATCTTGAAATCTGAAAGGGCAAATCTTTCCTTATTCTTTTTTTTTGCAAAGCATTATTGGACCCCCGGTGCAAATATATTCTCTCGTATTAATTTGAAAATTACTTTGTTTACCTTTATTTTATAAAGTGGATGTTTTATTTGGAAAGTCATTACATTTATAGTGTGTTTAGGAAGAAAATGATATCTTTATAATTCTAAATCTCTCATCTGTGTACAACTCTGATAAAACATTCATATATTTTTTATGTTTTTCTGTGAACTGCCTCATTTTATTTATTTTTTGCCTACTCATATAATCTACAATTAATTTTTGTCTCTCTTCTAAACCTTAAGCTTTCTATTGCTTATTTTGTATTACTGCATTGGCTAGGAGTCCTGGCATGATATTAAAAAATAGCAGTGACAAAGGCCATCCTTCTGTTGCTTCTCATGTTAATGGAAATGATTGCATGAAGTATGTTCACCCGTGGTTTTAGTTATATTTTTCATCAAGCTAACCAACTTCACTTAATTCTTAATTGAGTTTTCAAAAATCAGACATGAATATTTAATATTCAGTACTTTTCTGCATCTTTTGATGTGTGTGTATGTCTATACCACATTAATATGATATGTATGTATATAACTGTATAGTACCAGATATTAATATAATACTAATTAACAATTAGTATTAATTAGCATAATATTAAACCTGTTAATGTGGTGGCTTACCTTGTTTGATTTGCTGATTTTAGCCCATACTTGTGCTTATTTGTTATTCAATTCACTTATCAAATATTGATTCCTACTCTTTGCCAGGCAGTGTCTAAGAGAATCCTTTGGATACACTGGTGAACAAAACAAAAATCTCTCTACTTAAGGAATAAAACTTACTTGTCATGGTGGATAATGTTTTATATATGTTAGATTCACGTGCTAGTATTATGTTTATGAGTTTATAAGTGAGATACTTTTATAGTTATATATGCAAGATTATATGACACTTGTAAAATTATTTTTTCTCTGGAAGCACTTGGGTGACTCAGTCGGTTAAGCAACCGACTTTGTCTCAGGTCATGATCTCACGGTTCGTGAGTTCAAGCTCCGCATCAGGCTCTGTGCTGACGGCTCAGAGCCTGAAGCCTGCTTTGGATTCTGTGTCTCCCTCTCTCTCTCCCCTTCCCCTGCTTGAACTCTGTTCCTCTCTCGCTCTCTCAAAAAATAAACATTAAAAAAATATTAAGTTATTTTCTCTCTGGAATAGTTAATATAAAACAGAAACTATATGTCACTTGAAAGTTTGTTAATACCTTTCTGGGACTATGTATTTTTTTGATAGCCTTGTGTAAGTGCTATGAATCTTAAATATATTGGCATACATTTACTAATATTTTTTTAAATATTAAAAATTCCCTTATTTTTTTCTTCTTTATTTCTCATATGGTTTGATTCTCAGATTATTTTCCTCTTAGTCTGTCTTGCTAGAGTGTTCTTCAGTATACTATTTTTTCAGATTTTAGATTTGAAGATTGGGTCTCTTTAAAACTTTTTTCTTTTGGGGGTGCCTCTGACTCCTGGCTTCAGCTCAGATCATGATCTCACCATTTGTGGGTTCAAGCCACATGTCTGGCTCGGTGGTGACGGCATGAAGCCTGCTTGGGATTTTCTCTCTTCCTCTCTCTCTGCCCCTCCCCTGCTTGTTCTCTCTCTCAAAATAAATAAAATCAAACTTTTTTTGATCCACTAAGTTTTACTCTTATATGTACATTTTTTTTCTCTACTTGTATTTATTTTGTTGTTTTCAAAAGTTATTTCCTAGGAGCACCTGGGTGGCTCAGTCAGGTAAGCATCTAACTCTTGATTTGGGCTCAGATCATGATCTCATGGTTCATGAGATTGAGCCCCATGTCTGGCCCTGTGCTGATAGTGTGAATCTTGCTTGGGATTCTCTCTCTCTCTCTCTCTCTCTGCCCTTCCCTTACTTGTTCTTTCTCTTTCTCTCTCTCTCTCTCAAAATAAATAAATGAACATTTAAAAAATTATTTCCTAGTTTTTTGTGGTCGGTTTACTAATTTTCAGTCTTGCCTTTTAGCAAATTTACCCCTCAGCACCATTTTATCCTAATTCTCTATCTAGACCATTTTGATGTGTTAATTTTTCAGTTACTTTGAAATATTTGATATCCTTTAAGATTTCTTAATCTATAGTTGAGTATTCTGTTCTCTAAGCTTTTAGACTTTTGTTTTTACTTTAAGTATTCACTCTAATTTAATTTCACTTTCATCATAATATGTTGTGTGTAATATATCAGTTATTGAGAATTTCAAGACTTTAATATAATATTGGACGATTCATGTAAAAGTTCCATGTGACCTTTTTAAAATAATTATTTCTATTTATTAGGTGCATGTCTCTATATATCTCACTTAGCTCACATTTAAAATTGTTTTGTTCAAATATTCCATGTTGTTACTGTCTTAGTCCTTAGGGCTACTATAATAGTATACCACAGACTGGGTAGTTTTTAAACTATGGAAATTCATTTCTTTCATGGAAAGTGTAAGATCAAGGCATGAGCATAGCCGTGTTCTGGTGAGGACCTTCCTTCTGGTTTATAATCAGCACCTTCTGGCTGTATTCTCACATGGTGTAGAAGGAGTAAGTGTCTCTCTGGAGGCTCTTTTATGAGGCACTAATCTCACTTATGAGGATTCTACCCTCATGACCTAAATACCTCCCAAAGGCCCACCAACTAATACCGTCACCTTTGGGGGTTAGGATTTCAACATATGAATTTGGGGTGGGGGCACAACATTCAAACCATAATACTTACTAATTTTTCTGTCTCTTGATCTATAGCTTAGTAATAACTAACATTGGACACTACTATTTTAAATATAGATTTGTCCCATTTCAATTTGAAAATTCTGACAGTTTGTTGTTGCTTTATAGGTTATATTGCATATTATATTAAACACTGCCTAAGTATGTTCCTTCTATCCCGACTCTCTTGAGAGTTTTTATTAAGAAGGGATGCTGTATCTTGTCAAATGCTTTTTCTGCATCAATTGACAGGATCATATGGTTCTTATCTTTTCTTTTGTTAATGTGATGTAAATATTTTGGTAACTTGTTTCTTTTGACATGGAACTTCTCTCACTATACTTAAAGTATCTGTCTTGGATTCTGTTTTATCTTATATTCTTAAAGTTAACTCAGGTAACTTTTAATTAGTTTTGCCTATTTTTTAACCCTTAATTTTCATTATTGTAATATAACTAATTTTCTACCTTTTGTGATAAGCACAAAGTGGGATTTTATACAATAAAATTTAATTTCCATATTGTAATATTGAATTAAATCTATTTGCATTTATTAATTACTTTCATATTTGGATTCATGCCCATTTTTGGAGCATTCATTGTCCAATTGTGTAGAGAACAGAGAAAAATCTTTTAGTTCTAACAGGAAATATTCTCTAATAAGTGAAAATAAAGATACAGAATGTTGATAATCTATAATTTGATTAGAAACACACACACATGTATATACAGAAAATATTTCTGGAAAAATATAAGAGAAACTCATAAAAGTTTTATTATGCCAGAAGAGACATGGGTGAATATATGATAATTTTTTTTTCCTGGTCGTTGCTGTTGTTAGAGTTTGGTTTTTAAAATATCTTTATTGATGTTATCTTCTCTCTCTCTCTCTCTCTCCTTTTTTAATAAAGTTTATTTATTTATTTTGTGGGGGTAAGGCAGAGAGAAAGAGAGAGAAAGAGAGGGAAAGAGAGAACCACCAGCAGGCCCCATGCAGTGCCATATGTGGGGCTCAAACCCACAAATTGTGAGATCATGACCTAAGGTGAAACCAAGAGTAAGACATTCAACCGATTGAGCCACCCGGGTGCCCTGGCATTTATTTCTTTAATGATCTTGAAATTTTTGGTTTCCAATCTCTTCTTGGAGAGGATGTTTTTATATTTACTTATGGTTTTTGTTTCTTTCTCTCTAACTTCACATAAAGAGGACTAACTTTATGTCTTTTGAACTTTTTACCATATGAATGTAATACAATTTAAAACAATAGATAAATGAAGAAAGTTGTGCCATGCAGCAGAATGGAAACTTGAAATTAAAAAAGAAAAGAAAAGAAAAGATTCCATTATAGAAATATAGAGCCATTTTTTGAATATCTAAATTTGTATCTGAGGTTCTTACTGACCAAACAGCTTTTTCTATGTTAAAATAATTATTATTTCAAGAAGCACTGGTAAGATAATGTATTAAACTGGAAAAAATAAATTACCATCCCAGGAGTTGAGGTAGTGAGTTCAAGTTCAGGGCTTTCATGGATCAACTATTTGATGAGGAAAAAATTTAGATTGACTCACTACAAAATGGAGTGGTTGCTTTAAAGAATTTCTAGAAATTTTTTAACACAATTAATAGCCAAAAGTCAAGTACAGAAGTGTTTTAAAAATGATCCAAGTATATGAAATCATGGAGATAACTCCTTCTTAGAATCAACTAATATTCATTTAAGGAGCCTGAGTTACTTCGCAAAGGCTTTTGCTTTGATTTTGTATGATATCATCTTAGTGTTAATGTAACTCAGTGATTAAACAAGTTAATCCAAAATATAATTTGGATATCAAAGGGAATAGAGACCTCTTAATTACCATTTTTAAATGAGCTTCAGAAATAATTTCAAGAAAAGTATGACCTTTTTAAAAGAATTCTATATGTACAATAATTAGACACAAGCATTCTCTCTCTTTTCAGAATTTAGTTGCCTTCTCTGCCCATTTGGTCTATATGATTGTTCCTTTCTCAAGGCTTCTGTAACCAAGTATCAAAACTTCTGGGTGGTGGAAGCCAAGAGAAATGTATTTATTATCTCACAGTTCTGGAGGCTAAGTATCCAAAAAGTCAGACCAGGCTCTGTCTTTCCTTATCTCTTCTTGGCTTCTTAAGATGGCCATCAATTCTTGACAGTCTGTGGTTTGGTCTCTGCCTCTGTCATTCCAGAGTGTTCTTCCTGTGTCTGTTTCTTACTCTTTCTTATAAAGACACAGGTTATCTTACGTTAAGGGCTCACTTTCCACCAATGTGACCTCCTCTAATTACATCCACAGGGACTCCACTTCTAAATAATGTTAACTTCGGAGATACTGGGGGGTTAGGATCCAGCATTTGTGTTGTGGAATCCAGTTCAAAGCATAACCACAATACGTACAGATTAAATATACACAGAAATGCAGGCAGGAAAATCAGTCCGAAATCGTGTTTTAAGTGTAGCAAGCGTAGTCCTTTGAATCGATTGGTGCAAGGGGATCTGCCATTAGGCAGATCAGTATTACTTTAAAATCAAGTAAAGTAGTGCACCTGGGAAAAAGTGAAGAAATTACTCCTCGACAACTAAGCATCATACCACAATTCTTCCAGGAAGCAGTTCTACAGTAAGCTCTCATTTGAATTTATGGAAAATAATAGGTCGCCGTGCGGTGTTATTTTTTTCAGGATGACACATATGGTATATTCATGTAGTTTTCTGCGACTTCGTGGAAAGGATGGCACCAGTGACAGTCAGACGATGAGAGTCAGGCCCTCATTAGGACATGCTGTTAGCTGCTGCCCAGGGCTCAGCTGATGACCATGTGAATGATTCACTGGCATCCTGTTAGTAATTTCTGATCCACTTGCGGCCCCTGACTATTTTCATACATACACCAGAATGCATTAACTTCCAAAGCAATTCTTTTTTTCATTTGCTCTCAGACAGGAACCACTTAATTTACACAATAAGATAAGGTATTGGAAGTCTTTAATAATTACTCTTTTTAATCATTGCTGTAGCCTTTATCAACCTTTCAGTATAAATTTTGGGGGGAGTATTTATTTTTTAAATTACAGATTATTTTTTGCAAAATGCAACACATTTTATATTATTTAAGACATTTTGTTGTGATTATTTTTATTTTAAGCAACATTATCTACCCAAATGAAACTCTTCAATAAGCAAAATTTGTGAATATGTTTTTTAATCTTTTTTTTCATTTTGGTAGAAAGCACATAACATAAAACTTACTATTTTAACCATTTATTTTTTAAAAATGTATTTATTTATTTTTGAGAGAGAGAGAAAGAGCACAAATACAACTGAAGGAAAGGCAGAGAGAGAGGGAGACATAGAATCTGAAGCAGGCTTCAGCTTCTGAGCTGTTAGTACAGAGCCCAATGTGGGGCTCACATTCACAAACTGTGAGATCATGACCTGAACTGAAGTCAGATGCTCAACTGACTGAGCCACCCAGGCGCTCCTGTTTTAACCATTTCTAAGTATATAACTCAGGTGTGCCTGGATGGCTCAGCCGATCTGAATTCGGCTCGGGTCATGATCTTGTAGCTTGTGAGTTTGAGCCTCACGTTGGGCTCTGTGCAGACAGCTCAGAGTCTGGAGCCTGCTTCGGATTTTGTGTCTCCTTCTCTCTCTCTGCCCCTCCCCCACTCATGCTCTCTCTGTCTGTCTGTCTGTCTCTGTCTCTCAAAAATAATAAACATTAAAAAAAATGTAAAAGTATATAATTCGTTTTAAGTATATTTACATTAATTTGGATCTTAAATATACATATTTATATAAATTCTACATTTTCTTAACATGAATCTGTATGTATATGTGTACACCAACCACTAATTGGTAGTTCTTTAGAAATCTGTGCCGACAGGTAGTTTTCCAGGTGATACTGTATGTGTGTGTGTGTGTGTGTGTGTGTATGTGTGTTTGTAAGGTATAATTGCACATGGGCATTAATATTCAAATTGTGACCCAATATAGGTCAAGCAAACCTCCAAATAAACAATGTGCATTAAATATTCCAACTTTTTACTAGCATAAAATCATGTCATCAAATTTAATTGTTAAAAAAAAAACCTATAAAACTGAGTCAGTCTTTGCTGGTGAATGAAATGTGTCACTAATGGCCTTTGTCATAAAGAACAGTAGAAACAAGATCAGCTGCTTAGTGACTGAAATAAGAGATGATTAAAAATGTTAGCTAAGTATTTTGGTTGAATCTTAAGTCAAATCTGTGCTCTTTTGTAGCTGGGGTGCAGGTTGGGAAAAGCACCTGACTCCAGAGGTCCCAGACAGATCAGGTTCAGCTACTCGGGGCTGACAAAACCCCAAGTCAGGGAAACAAGTGGTAGTAAACCAGGAAAGGAATTTACATCAGTGGGGCCAACACCATGAAGACAGTGGACTAGCTTCTCGAAGACTGCCTTCCAAATGCCAAAAATACTTCCAAGTTTCTATGAGGACACTGTGGGTCAAATGTGCGTGGGGACATGCAGGTAGGCAGTGAAGAATAAATCAATCCCCATCTTGTAGTCCAGGGGGCGGGGTCTTGCAGGCTCAGAGCAGTTCTGATTTATTGAGGGATAGTTTTGGTTTCCATCAGGGGATGCTTTGCTTTCAGGGCCTTCTGTCTGAGCCAAGAAACAAGCTAGACAGAATAAGCCAACTAGAAAGCTTGAGGTCAAATAGAGGCAGCCAAAGAAGTCAATTTTTGCATGCCCTTGGTGTCAGGGATTTTAGTATCTAAGGCAGCCCATTTACTATAAAAACTGAAATCTGCCTCCTTTCTCTGTGTCTGGGCTTATGGTTTATTCCGGTGACAGCCCTTTCAGCATTTGAAGACCAATGTCATGGGTTCCCTTCACATCTCCAGGTTCCTTGTCTTTTCCAGTTGTCTCTAGAAGGGAACAGGCCATCAGGCTCTTTCTTGTTCTCCTGTGGATGCAGTTAAGTTCGTCATTTTCCCATTAAGAGTGTGCTGCAAAAAATAAAAATATTGTTGAAATCTAGACACCACCTGTTGGCGGGTGGATTGGGGAGCCCGCTGTCCATGAGGTCTCTGTGCAGCCCCTAGAGGGATAGCCAGAGGCTATTAGTCTCGTTGCAAGAAAAGTATTTAAGGATCCATTGGACAGGGTGGTTGAGAAGAGTTTATTAAATGGAGTACATTAGAGATATGAGAGCAGGTAAGCTTAAGGAAGAGTTGTACACATCCCCAGGTTTTGGGTTTCTACCTTTTTTTGATGGTTGTTAACAAAGGGATAGAATATTGATTATTTAGAGAGGGGATTTCTTTGGTAACAAGGTTTTGTACATTTTTTCCCCTTACTTGGTCAGGATCTCTGGCCTTCTTTATCTTGGGCCTGTCTGATTTGATCTGGCTACTTGTGACCTTATTTGTGGAGTGGTGCTAAGACAGATATCTGACTTCCCCCTTTGTTGGCCTCCAGGGATACTGTTAAAACCTAACTTCTTACTTTTAACGTTCCTTACTCAAGGTTTCTGGCCCTTAAAAATCTTTTAAGGGAACATGGTGATGGTCTATCTTAACTACTTCATGCTGTTATAGAATGTTGACCCTGACTGAGGGCTCCAGAAGTCCTTTCTATCTAAGTTTTAAGAAACCCGGATGGATAATGGGGAGTAGAAGGAAGTTATAGCTTGGTTCTACTGGGTGTCAATAGTCATTTGTTTTGGGGTTTTTTCCCCTTAGGGCTGTTTCAGACCACCTGGCAAGAACCTTTGTTTAAGCAATTCTGGAAGAATTGATCCATACACAGCATGATGCGTTAGCCATCATGTAGAGTCCCTGATTTCTACAGGAATGTATTAAGGGCCTCTTTAGCCAAGTGACTACTGCCCGTTTTTATCTATATGGGTTTTCACTTTCCAAGAAGAGTTAATAAAGGTATAGCAGGTGGTGTTAACCACCGTATAGTCTTTCTTTTGCTTACCAAGCAATCAGGTAATTAATAAGAGGCATTTTTATGAGAACAAAAGAATACCATAGGTTAATGGTTGGAACAAATTACAAACCCAATGTCTGAGTCCAGAGTGCTCCCTGTGAGATTTCTAGATGTCAGGCTCAAAGCACCCTCAGATGGAGTGGGAGCAGCTAGTGGCAATCTGATGGGAAGCTTTTTGTTCTAGTTTGTAATTCATATGTCTCTGATGATCGCCTTGAGTAGTCTAGAGAGCAACAGGCACTAAAATGGTCTATAATGAATTTCGTGGTAATTCCTCTGAAATTGGCCTCAAGTTGTGTAGCTTTAGTTTTCAGGGTTTCAGGGAAAAGGGGAGTTTTAGTTTTTAATGATCTTAAGTCAAGAGAATGGGAGTAAATTGGAAACCTTAGTTTGGAGAACCATAGTTAGGTTTTTGAGGAAACCAGAAGAATTTATGATCCAGCCCAGTTTTATAGGCAATGGTAAACACTCAAAGATAATTCATCAGAACAAGGGTCTAACATCCACAAAAGTGTGTTATTGAGACATAATCTTTCTCTAAAATCACTCTCACTTCTATAAAAGATAGCCAAATCAAGACTACTCTGTAAAACGAGTCTGGTGTTAACAGACTTGGTCTAATTAATTTACATAAGCTCAACAAGAATAGTGACCGATCATATTAGAGTCTTTAAAATCTGCTTTGCTGGAACTTTTTATAAAGGATTTCAGATTGAACTTTTAATAGCTTCTTGAGGCCAGAAGCCAAGCCAAATACTTGCCAACAGACTTGACTGCAATACCAGTAGATTTAAGTGAATTTCTCTTCTCTGGGTCCCCAAAATATTCTGAGGTTTCCTGCACCTGCCAGGAAATTAAATTCTTAAGTCACCTGGGAACACTACTGGAAACTCTGTAAGCAAGTTATCAGGCCAACATTTCCAAAGGGCTTTATTGACTCCATAAAGCCAACCTTAATCTTTTAAAGCTGTCTGGTCATATCTGAGTCTCTACATGTTACTCTCAAGTATGACATTCCAGTCAAAGCCTTGGTAATATAACCAATGTTTCCAATGGTGTCCTGTTACAAGAAGAATAGATTCTTATTGACCTTATGCAAATAATTACAATTGCCATGAAAGAAAGAATACCCACTCAGATTTTCTGAATTCTGGAGGGTTTAAGTAGAGAGAAAAGGTAAAAGTTTCAATTTGTTCACAAAGGAATATTTTATCATATTTCCGTCAGTCATAGATCCTTTAAGAGAAAATTTCCTTAAATCTGGAAATGGAAACAGAAGCAGCAGTTTCAAATAATAGTCATAAAAACTATAATCATCTTCCTCAATTCGTTCAGTCCCATATCATTAATTCTTGCTTTGTTGAATGCACCTCTTCCATTAGTTCCAGAAATTCTTACCTAGTTTAGTTTCATTATTTTAAACATACAGATACCTATATTTGTCAAAAGTCCTTTTTATGAATCTACTTGATAATGAAACATATTGTGCAAGAGCATCAGAACAGTCAGTATAAATGATAAGAGACTCAAAAATGGGGCACCGGGGTGGCTCAGTCGGTTGAGTGTCTGACTTCGGCTCAGGTCATGATCTCGCGGTCTGTGAGTTCAAGCCTCCACGTCGGGCTCTGTGCTGACAGCTCAGAGCCTGGAGCCTGCTTCGGATTCTGTGTCTCCCTCTCTCTCTGCCCCTCCCCCACTCATGCTCGGTCTCTCTCTGTCTCAAAAATAAATAAACATTTTTAAAAAAATGGACATGGTTAAAGATCTAATGAGAATTCATTATAATGCAGTTGACAAGAAAATTTGGTTATTTCTGTGACATACAACATTTCAATAATTAGAATATTAAGTGATGACCTTATATCAGGACATATTAAAACTTCAAGGATTTCATATATTTAATCAAATACCTAATAAAGACAAAACATAAAAACTTTGGTTTTTTGGGCAGATAAAGAAAAGAGAAAAAACAACTTTGTAGTTTTTTATCAAGAGCAAGCAATCCAAGAAAACTTTGTCTTTTTAATGGAGAGAAAAGCAGAATTTCGATTAGATACCAGTGAACTTTAAAATCCATTCATTTCAATCTTAGTCCTGACCACACATATTATTCTTTTCCCTTCACAAGCCTTCTACAATTTTTTTTAATTCAGATTTTGTCTTAAGCCTCCTCTTTCTAAAAATAATCCTCATTTTACCACAAAATTTCTTTCTTTTTTTTATCTCAACAAAAAAACCCTGTTTTCCCATGCTTTACACCTTTCTTACCCATCGTCTAATTTTCTACATACAGAGTTGCTTTCCTTATTTCCATCACTCTTCATTACATTTAGCAGAATTTTACTTCTGAGAAACCTTAGTCTGCAGTGAAAAGTAAGTAGAAACCAATTGTGAACCATAGTTCTTTAGATGGAAATTAATGACTACATTTCCTAATTTTTAATTTTTAGATTTTCTTTAATCCAATGGATTAAATTAAATTTAATCCAATGGTGGGGCGCCTGGGTGGCTCAGTTGGTTGAGCGGCCGACTTCGGCTCAGGTCATGATCTCACGGTCTGTGAGTTTGAGCCTGGCGTCGGGCTTTGTGCCGACGGCTCAGAGCCTGGAGCCTGCTTTGGATTCTGTGTCTCCCTCTCTCTCTGCCCTTCCCATGCTCATACTCTGTCTCTATGTCTCTCAAAAATAAATAAACGTTAAAAAAATTAAAAAAAAATAAATTTAATCCAATGGATTAAATTAAGTTTAATCCAATGGAGCCATTGGGCTCTTTCATGCTGATTTGGGAAGTGCTTCAGTTTGTACCTCATAAGGAGGTGACCCAATGGCTTGGTATACTTTTTGCTCCTTGATAGTGATGATAGGACGAACAGGAGCCGATGGCCCCCAAGACACTGAGGATGGTATAAGAGTAGTCTCTGCAAGCTGCGCTCAAGGTGGTGCAGAAAAAGCTCAAGGAAGGGGAACCTCTCCCTGAAACAAAAGGAGTTTTGGCAGTTGCTTGTGAATACTCCTCAAAATTTTTGTCTTGGGGTAGACTACCACAGACAATTGTCTCCAATGATCATGGCCATTAACCTGGAAATGAATGATAGAGAAGCCCCCACATACAATAAATGTCAGGCAACATTCATCCAGTTCTCTCGAGGTCTATTTCAGACCTGATACATAAAAGAAAAACCAAATGAAGAGGAGACAACTTAGGAAAAACAGAGGGAGATGTGTACATAATTTTGGCAGCAACTTGTTTGTAAGAGAGACAAAGGAGGACACATAGAGAACTTGACAAAGCACAGGTACGGTGACAGAGTAACAACTAGAAGGGCCTGAGGCAGCTGAGCTGCTGGTGGATTGAAGTGTAGAGGGTGAGGAGAGGGGTATCCTCAGACCCCCTAAGGAATATGGGTCAGGCTTTTGGTATAGGGCCATAAAGGGATTTTAGTCTATCTCCCCTACCATTTATGGAAGAGATAAAGTTGAATTATGGTATTAGAGTTAAGACTATCGTTTTCTGGTCAGACTTCCCTATCCTCTAGTTTATACTGGGGTCAAGCAGTGTTACAAAAGATAAACATTTTTCTTTTTAGACTTTTTAATGGGAGTTGATTCTATTGTCTGAAAATACATCCCAGAGGGGAGTCTATGGGGATGGAGGTAAAATTTCCCACTGTCTTCAGGGAGAGAGTTGATTCTAATGAAAAGCATCACTCAACACACTGGTACTTTGTCACTTCATGGTCATCAAAACAAGGAGGAGTGTAGGACCACCATCTCCATTGTTCGTTTACGATGTATATATTTATGTATATATTCTTGGAACTGAATCCATATTATTCCCATAAGAACCAAGTGAATATCATCTCCATCTCATAAGGCTTTGTAAGAGGAAGGAAGTTAAGGAAAGTGTGATGGTCAATATCATTTTGGTCAAAATTATAAATAGCAATGGCTTTTAAAACGCTTGCTTAGGGGAACCTGGGTGGCTTAGTCGGTTAAGCCTCTGACTCTTGGTTTTGGCTCAGGTCATGATGTCACAATTCGGTTTATAAGTTCGAGCTCCACCTTAGGCTTTCTGCTGTCAGCACAGAGCCTGCTTCAGATCCCCTGTATTCTTCTCTCTCTACCCTTCCCCTGTTGTGCTCTCTGTCTCTCTCTCTCAAAATAAATAAACTTTAAAGAAAAAAAACACTCTTGCTTTGATTTAGGCTGTCTTGAAAGATTCAAATTCAGCACTTGTTTTGGTTGAATATGCAGCCAGTTTTGTGCTTATAAAATAAAAGCTATTTACATTTTTAGAAAACAATTTTCCTAAGCATGAAATTAATATGCATTTATTACTTCTTCATAGTATTGGAAGATATAAAATACAAAGTAACTCCATAAATCATTCATATGTTTAAATATCAGAACTAACCACTGTTAACACACACACACACACACACACACACACATACACACTTATGCATATTATATGAAAAAAGGTATTGGTTGGACAAGTTCCTTCTGAGTCCTTTGCAATAGGGCAAGATCTCTCTAACTACTTATTATAGAGTTAAAATTCCTTTGAGATACAGTATGAATATGAATTCAGTTTATAAAGCCCATGCTGTCTCTCACTTATTGTCAAATGTTTCTTGGAAACAGAGGGGAGAAAACAATTAGCAAATGGATTCTTGTGATATGTGGTACATTCCTATTTCCATAGAGATGGTGTTCCTGATCAAGAACTCAACACTAGTTCAATTATAGCCATAGTGCCGCACATTCTAAAGCACAAAGAAGTTTAACAATATTTATGTTCACTTACATTAGAATTCTAAAACTTAAACTTAAATGAACATTATATATATTTATATATGATACATGGGGATTGATCTTACTATAAATTATACACAAAGCATATATTTTGGCCTCAAATATTGGATAAATGTTCTCTAAACTGTCATGCTTGTAATAAGCAACATTTAAATAAAATACAGTTATTTTCTTTTTTAGAATATGAAAATATCTTTGGCCAACTATTTGAATCACCTATGATTCTTACATATAAGAGATATCTGAAAATTTGAATTAATACCATTTTTCGTTATTTATTTCTTTTAGCAATCAGAGATTTGCAAGATATTTCTATTAACTTTAGAGCTGCTTGCAGAGTATTGCAGAAATACTTCAATTATGGAAGCACTCCGTACTCCACTAGAAAGTCATAAAAACAGTTGTCTGATCATCTGACACGACTTTTAAGTAGAAGCCACAGTGTAGTACTGTATGTAGAAGTAAGTTACTTGGAGTTTTACACTGATTCTATTAACTCAAGTTTCTGTGTGATCTTGAGCAATTTACTCAAACATTTGGAGTTTCTTTTGCCCTTATTCATAAAAAGGAGTGAATCCAAATCTCTGATTTCCAGAATTCTAAGCATTTCACACATCCTGTGATCTACAATAAGTTACAGAATTTTAAAAGCCAACACAATCTCATTTCCTATCCACATGCTCACATGTGCTTTAACCTCAAGGGTTTAGAAAATTCTGAGAGTTATGGGGACTTCTGGTTTCATTGAGGAGTGGAATGTATATGTGAAACTATTCAAAATGGTTTATGCCAGCTATGAGACATATGTTTTATTTTCATAGAATTTTTCTTCTAGATTGAAAATCTTAGTAATATTTATTAGGGAAAAATAATATCATATCTTCTTTTTTTTAATTTCATTCAAACAAAACTCCCAATATATATATTTGGAGAGTAATTTTTAAGTGGGAAAAATAATAGCGCTAAATCTCCATGGGTAAAAAACCCTCTTAAACACTTGATATCCAAACCTAAGACTCCCATTAATAATCTTATATTCATTTTTTAGCTTTTGAGATATACGTGCAAATTAAAGCAGTCAACATTTTAATGGTGGCTACATTTAACCATGCTTCCTATCACAATAGTTCTTGAATTTAATTTAAAATCATGGCCTGCTAATACAAAAATCATTTTTAATATTACATTTAGGAGAATTAGTGAGCATTCGGCTCAATGGTATGGCATGTTTATGCTTTGCGAATATAATGGGAAATTAGATGACTTTTCATTTGTAGCTTCTGAAGTGTTTATCTGGAAAATTTTATCTAGGAATTGTTTTCAGCTTAGCATAATTCTTTAAAGAAGTATCATAAAAATATACAGTATTAATCATATATTAATAATATGTTGATATAGTCAATATGCATTAGTTTGAACCTTGACTTTACAAAATTTGAAATTACAACCCGCAAAAAAAATGTGTGTATGTGTCTGTGTCTGTATGTATATATATTTCATCCTGTTCTCATATGGTCAATTGTATTGCTGGCCATTTTCCTGGCAACACACAACCCTGCCAATACAGCATCTTTGTCTATTGATTTAACTCAGCAAGTAGCTGTATTAAGATAGATGTGTGGGCCCATCAAACTATTAGCCTCAGAAGTATGGGTTTATTTGTGATAGCTCTTATATCAGAGCCCTATTTAGTTTGAACTATTTGTCAAATAATAAAGAAAAAAATGAAACTAGGACAATGTTATCAAACCGATGATCCATGAGCTGAATTCTGTCCACAGATGCATTTTTTTTTGGCCGTCATGGTTTATCCAGAAAATGATTGAAAAAAATATATTTCCTAGCCAAAGGTTAGCCATAAATCAGCAGCAGCATGAAGGCAACACTCTTTGCATTCTTTGGTTCTCACATGCAAACAATTGCCTGTAACCAAGAGCAATTGCTCTCTTATCAAGGGGCATGCTTTCTAGACCACCCTACGTCATCTGATTTACCCAGTTATATTGCTTTCTGGTCCATGAAGGTGTCTGAGTCCTCTACTCCATGTATACCACTTTATTCTTCCTCCATACTGCTTTCTGAACACTGCCGGTTAATTTCATGATCACTGTTATTGGTGCAATTGACAAAATATCAGGGTTGGATCCTTCCTTATATCAGGTTTTTCATTCTTATCTTAACCCTTATTCTTTTCCTTCTCATTTCTCTGGACATGTTCTCAACATAAAATTCTGTCTTAATTGTACTCAACTTAAAAAAAAAATCATTTCCTAACTTTGAAATGGAGAAAGCAAAAGCCATGCCACTATCCCCACAGAGATATTCATTTGGAGGGAAAATGATGAGGTGAGAGGAGAGAGTAGAAAGAATGAAGGGAGACAAATGGAAACCCTAAATTCCTTCCCCCCAGCAACATATAATGAACACTCTTCACATCTTTAGTAGGAAACAACAGAAATTAGAAATAGAAACTGGACTTAAAGAGGCTCCAACAAATTCAACAAATTAAATGTGTTGAGAAATGTATCATAAATGCTATCCCCATACATCTCTCAGAGGTTTGCAAAGAAAACAAAAACAAAAACACTTTAAAAGATTCGCAAAAGATACAACTCAATTTATTCATTCTTCCCTTACTTCTCCATTAGAATAATGCAGAAATTTACAGAAATACAGCTTGACATCAGACACATTATCAGCAAGTGATCATTGTTTGTATGATAGCACTATAAATATGCCAGTGTTGAATTCAGTTACTTCACGTACAAGGGATTCAGTTACAAGAAAGATAAGTCTGATTCTCTGAGAGCTTTACAGGTACATATCTCTTAAAAAAATGAGAACATAATTTCTAGCTACAGGTGTTCCATTTGGAAGTAAAAGTGATATTAAAATTAGCTACAGGTTTTTTTATTTACCATGATCAAAATAACAAATCTTTTTTCTAGAAAAGCTAGAATATATTTTCTGAATATAAAACACATTCTATAGTTCTGCACAAAATGAAATCTGAGCTTAATCGGTCAGCCACTGTGAAAGAATTATCTTAAAGAAAATATTTTTACATAGGATTCGAGGGACTGACATACTAATTACATTTGAATCCATTTTACAACTCAATAAAGTGATTCTTGAAAACTTGAAAAATTCTGTCGAATCAACTGTTTGATGCATTAGATTTAAGCCAAAGAGTTTGAGAATGACTATTTAATCAATAGTGATTTCATTGTCCTGAATGAATTTTCAATAAAGACAATGATGTTAAAAAAATTCACTTCTTCATTTATTCAGAACAGGCATGTTTGATGTGCTCAAATCACTTTTAAAGAATCGATAATGTACTTCCAACTCTGAAAATAGTAAAATTAGAATATTTACATGCTTAAATGTGCTGTAACAGGTTACTCTTTAATTATCCTGCATACATATGAATTTATATATATTTTCCATTTGGCCTAATTTTGTCGTGTTGTAGGTACTTTCTTGCTGTATATGGAGCCCAATAAACTCAGCATATTCTGAGAAAGACTGCCTATTTCTCCCTATCCCAAACCGTACAGTATTACCACATCTACCTGACTCCATATCACTGGAGCTAATTATAACATTAGATTAGAGTTGGAGAAAGAATGACCTGGAAGTCAGATTTCTCCAGATTTCTGGGTCACTCTTTCTCCAACTCTAATCTTATATTTTTCAAATTTGCACATGTATATTTCTGTACACTTGTTAAAGCACCTATTTCTGAGTGAACCTCCAGAAAATCTGATTAAGTAGGTGATGCCGAGGCTGCCTGTTCACAAGCCACATATGGAGACTCCTACATCCCCTCAAAGTTCTGCGTGACTCATGTATGTGTCTATCTCGCATCCCTCTTCAATTTCCAAGTCCCTTCTACTGTGTTCGTTAGCCCTCCTGGTCCATCAACAAAATTTTGTACAACCTTAACTTCTGTGAATGTTTCCTTCACCCACTTACTTTGACATTCAATAAATATTTATATTTTGTCAACATTTTCAGATAAGTGCTGTGCTTTTTCAATACATATTTTCAAATCTTTTTTCTAACTGTTTTACTTCAGTAAAGTTTTCTTTATTTTTTAAATGTTTATTTTTGAGAGGGAGAGAGAGACAGAGAGATAGAGAGACAGAGAGAGAGAGCAAGCAGGCAAGGGGCAGAGCAAGAGGGAGACACAGAATCTGAAGCAGTCTCCAGACTCTGAGTGTCAGCACAGAGCCCGATATGGGAGTTGAACTCATGAATCATGAGATCATGACCTGAGCCAGAGTCGGATGTTTAACTGACTGAGCTACCCAGGCATCCTAGTAAAGTTTTTCTTATTTTTATATTTGCTTGGTTATCTTGCTTTTGGTTTTCTTCCTCAGAAATTGCTATTATAAGTATGTCGAGTCTTCTTCACATTATATTCTTTATATGTTTGTCTTTTTTCCCTCCTATCTTTAAAAACATATTTATTGAGCTATAATTCATATACCATACATTTCACCCATTTAAAGTCTATAAGCCAGTGGGTTTTAATGTATTTACAAATATTTAAAACTATCATCACTTTCAATTTTAAAGTGTTTCAATTTCCTCAAAAGGAAACCTTGTGACCCCCAAGTGCAGTTAGGGACAGTTTTTCTAACTTCATAAAGTTCCCTATTCTCTTGATTCCATAGTGCTCAAAATATAGTAGCTTATTCTTTGAGTTTTCTGCTCCTTTCCCATTCCTTGCTTTATCTGACCTTTTCATCCTTTTATATATTGTCCTCTTCTTGGTTAATTTTATTCCAGTCCCAAAAATTGTCTTTGGTATGTGACTCTCTCTGGGAAGGATTTCTAGATGAATTAGTTTCAAGAATTTAAAGGGTGCTGTGTGGCTCTGGGTCATTCAGACCTAACCATGGGCCTTTTGTACTCAACTGTAATTAGAATTCAGGTTGGGCAAAGGCAATCTTATTTTTAGCTATTGTTCTTAGTGTGTAGGCCTTACCAGTGAATGCCTATGGCTACAGGGGAGTTGTTTCCGGTTTTGTCAGATCCTCCAATGCTTTCCTCTGCTTCCTCCCGCACAGATAAGGAAAGTGTGCAGGACCTGTGGTGCTCTCTGTTTTCACCTGTATATGTCTGAGATTCATGGATCTAATTGATGGCCATTTTTTGTGTAGATGTCCATGTTTTTGGCATCAAATTTTTTTCTGGTTTCGTTTTGTTATTGTTTGGTGCAGATTCTAAGACGTTAAAGAACCATGTTGCCATTGTTCTCTTTCCATAATTCAGTTGTTTTATGATGTGGGGCAAAATAATAACTTAAAAAGAAGAAGATAAAAATTTGAATAAGTCCTAGAAATAATAATAGCTAATTATAGCTATGAAGTTTATAATTTCACAATATAGGAAAATATATAATCAAATTTTGTAAGAATTTTAATTAATGGGGGCTTTATAATGCTTCTCTCTTCTTTTATGCTTGTAATTAATCTTATAACTCACCAGCTTCCATCATACTATCAATCTGTTTCCTGTTCTTTATGGGTTATTTTAACAAAACTAAGTTAAATCAACTCTGTAGTAATCTTTTGTTGTTGTTGTTGTCTTGTTTTGCTTTTACTGTTAGCCATTTTTTTGATTTACAGTTTAGCGTAAATAGCTTTAGGCCATTTTCTCTTCCTTTTATTATATGAAACAACATTTTTGTATCCTATCAACATTTATTTCAAATTTATTTTTAATACTTATAGAAATTAAAACATTTAAACTAGATTACTTACTTCCCTAACATCCTCTATTAAATAATGCTAAAATTCTATAGTTTTCTGCATTGGTTCCCCAATGGTACCTAGGAAGAATAAACTTCCCATGAAAGACCTAGTCCTTCTCTAGATGGTATTTGAGATGTAAGTAAGAATGATGTTATTTATGTGGGTAACCTTGACCAGACTGTAATTCATAAAAAGCAAATCATTCCCAAACTGTGGTACCTTAAATATTGTTTGTAACAAATTACTTGTAACACATCCTTGTGACTGATTACAACATACCAATTTGTCACTGCACCGTCGCTGAAAACCACCGGATTACAATTTGACCTTTTCAATGGCTTTTCTAAAGGGTTTGTGCAAATCTTACATTTTAAAGGAAGCTCCTTGTGTGTGTTGTAAAATGTCATCATAATTTGTCTTCACTGCTGTAGGTATTTTTATTTACTCAGGGGAATTACCTTGCCTCAGGAAGAAGATTTCTGTTCCTGGCATTCTTTAACTTCACCAGAGAGTAATTTTTACAGAATGTCCTCGTAGTAACCATTCTAAAGTTCATAAACATAGACTTATTAACACACAGCTCTCCTTTGGTACCAGAGCAGTCATATATAACTGAAGGAGTTTTGTGACTCTGTTGTTTGAGAAGTAATGGTATTGTAAATCGTTTTTGTTTTTTTTCCCCTGATACGGGCATTCTCTGACTTCCCTTGAACTATTAAAAATGCATTGAGATGTGCTTAGGACTTTATTCTATCCATTCTTGCTAATTGAAAAATATTATTCTAAAGTCAAAATAATTTTCATTTTAGAAGAGATTTGAGGTACATGAAGTTTTATTACTTGCCCGATATAGTTTCACTAGCCGTAGAGCTAGGAAATAATACAACTGACTGTTTTTTTAAAGTTTGTTTTGTTTTGTTTTGTTTTGTTTTTGTTTTTTCTTTCACTACAGCATCACTTCAGCTGCCAAACATCTCTTTATTTTGTGGTGAAACATTTTCTCACCTGCTGATTGTTATCTATTTGTCTTCTAATATGCTTTTCCTCACATGTGATCAAATTTCATCTTTATATTTCTTTATAAACAGTGTATTTACTTAAGTAGACTCACAAATGCATATAACACAACTATATAAAATGGAAAAATTCCTATTATGCTATTTAATACAAACATTGTTATTATAATTATTTGAATTTTATCTTAGGAATATTTACCTCTTCCTTTTTAAGTTAATGAAAAAAAATAAACAAGGACATAAGAGACCAAATCCCTAGGTAATAATGAAACTTCATTTTATCTAAAGCAATGATTTATTTTATTACCAAGCCTTTTAATTGAAATTCTAGTCAATAGTCATATTATGTTTATTATCAATTTTTATCAAATGTTTGATGAAGGAATGGACCAGGTAGAAATAATGCAGTGTGTTTTTCTTGGAAAAAAAGAAAATTTTGAATTATGAAATTAATATTTATTTTATAAAAAATCTATACATTTTAAAAGAAAATAATCAGCGTTTGATTCTTGATCACCCTCATCCCATTACCCAATGGTTCTGAGGGGTAAGTCACAGAAATGACTTTAGGTGTCATTCCTAGAAAATGAATTCTCTAGAATAATACTAGGTAGCTCAGAATTGCTAAGATTTTAAGGGACCAAGTAGCCTGATTGTATCCAAAATTAAACCACAGATCTAGTTCAGAAAGGGCACCTTCCTCTACTAGTCCACACACCCTAACAGAAACACTGTCACCATCCACGCTGGACCCTGGATGCTGTGACACTAGAGATGCCGGGGCTGTCCTTCAGAAACTGTTTGCTTGTTCTCACTGCTAGTCCATCTGAGAAACTCTAGTTATTTTTCCTAGTTCACAGAATGGGGCAAACATTTGGATCTTATTGGAAGGATCTATGTCATATGCTCACTCTCAAAATCACACATTATATGCTCAGACTGCAAAAGAAACTGGGAAAGTGAATATTTTTATTATTGATAGAAGTTTTACCTCCATGTGGACTTACAGAGTCACTCAAACGTAGCAATGAAGTTTAATTACTGGGGAAACTGAAAGGAAAAATACCCCATACAAAATTTATCATTTTTCCAAGATGATTTTTTTGAATGTTTTTTATTTTTGAGAGAGAGAAACAGAGCGCAAGCGGGGATGGGGAGGGGCAGAGAGAGAGAAGGAGACACAGAATCCAAAGTAGGCTTCAGGATCTGAGCTGTCAGCACAGAGCCTGATGTGGGGCTCGAACCCACGATCAGTGAGATCGTGACCTGAGCCGAAGTCAGACGCTTAACGACTGAGTCACCCAGGCGCCCCCAAAGATGATTTTTTTAAGAGCTATTGTTTTCTTTTGTGTTTTACTGGTATGGATCTTTTAAACACTCCTGAAACTGAACAAAAGCTACTACCACATGTTAAAACCTAAACATGTCCAAGTAATTTCCTTTAGTACTTCAAACTGTGTTTGTATGTGTGTGTGTCGTCAAAAGAGAATACTGCAATCACTTGCAGAACCTGAATTCCTTAGTCTCTTTCTTTTTTGACTCATTTTTAGGAGAAATAGGAAGTTCTTTCCATGACTGTTGTCTATTCATGAAGTAATTACTTTGACTGTGACGGATTAATCATCAATCAATGTGCCTTTAACAAATTGTGAAGAAAACGCACTAACCTTTTCAAGTTTCTATCCTGAGCTTGGCCTGAGGGTTCAAGTGATTTAGAAACTTGTTTGATTTTCTTTTCCTAAAGTTAAAAAACACAATTTCTTTGATTTTGCCTTTTATATTCTCCGTGTTGCTTCCTGAACTCCGATTTCTGACAAAATGTCAAATAACTTAGGGAGAAGGTTTATTAAACGTTGCCTTTATGCCCCGCCACCTGGAGGTAATTCTGGTTCTGGTTCAAATCCAGACTTCTGCCAGGACTTGGAAAATTTCCTATTTGGCTCTGGGTCATACTCAAGCTGTGTATACTCAAAAGCCTCAGAAAAATTGGAAAATGGAACAGGGATTCAGTCAGAAATAAAGGGCCTCGGTATGGTTCATTGTTGCCTGAGAGAATCCACCATTGCCATCATAACCTATTATGAACATTCACTCTTAAGAAATATACGAAACAGAAACATGTATATTTATTCATGAAATACATGTCCCCCAAATGTTCACAGAATTGCTGTGTCATAACCTAAACTAGAAAGAACCCAGTTGTTCATCAACAGGACAAAGGATAAATAAATTGTCAGTAAAATGAACACGAGGCAGTAATGAGAATGAATGACCTATTGCTATAGTAGCAACATGGGTTAATTACAGAAAATGTTGTTGAGCCAAAGAAGCAAGATACGAAGTGTATATTCTGAAGAAGCCCATGTTTAAAGCTGTAAAATATGTAAAATCTATGATAATAGGAGTAAAGATGGCCACTTTGGGTGAAGGATAGTAACTGGAAGGTTATACAAGGAGGTTTTAGTTACCAGTATTGTATTTCTTGATGTGAGTGCTATTTCATGAGAGTATTCATTTTGTGCAAGGCTGTTTAGTAGGACACATAACTTTGTACTTTTCTGGATGAATGTTATAGTACAGTAAAAGTTAAGTGTATAATTCAGCAAACACCAAATAGGTTACATTGATAAATTTAAATATTGCTTTTACTCTTAAATCTGTGGTATTACTCTCTAGATCAGGGTAACTTTCAGATTTTTTGAAAAAGACAATATTGATTGTCTCTGATTAGCTTGAGTATCATCACCATTCTCTATTTATGGGCAATCCACTCAGCTCCTTTACTGGAGGTTTATCTAGTAATGAACTGTAAATAAGTCATCTGTGAGGGGTGCATTTTGCAACAAAATGATGAAACACAAACAGTCCATTTTATTTGGTTTTCACAGAAAAATGAAAGACATGCTGTCTGAGAAATATTCAGTGGGATGATGACACAGAAAATGTCCCTCTAGTGTACTTACTCTTAATTCAGATTTTCTGTACTTAATTATGTAAATGTATAATACTATCATCAGCCCATGTAAATGCTACTTGCTTACATTTTGTATTAATATAAAGGGACACCAAACTCCTAATATGTGTTCCTACCATATCCAGCATCTCCCCAATTGTGTTCCTGTCTTATCTCATTGCACTTTCTTGATTTACTGCTCGTCTCTCCAGATAGAATGTAAGCTCCCTCAGGGACTTCACAATGTCTTGGTCACTGTTTAATCTCCAGTATCTTCCACATTAAATGACATCTATTAGATATTTAAATAATATTTATGGGTGACTGTACTAATCCAACTAGAGAATTCATGTAGAAACAGCTACCTGGCTTTTCGTAGAAAATGTATATGTTGTTCTAAATCTCAAATCCTGATAATAAGCAGTTGAAAAACTGGAAAAAGAAGAGAAAGTTATTTATAATTCTCCTCTGAGAATTAGATCATAACTATAAATGTAGACTACTGATTTGAAGAATCTGTTAATAGCAAGTCAACAGCAAGAGCAGAAAACATTGATGCACGTTGAATATTAAGGTCAACATTTTTGAGAACTGGAACAGGAGTGTGTGGGAAGGAACCAGTCACCACCTAACCAGGCAGCTACTGTAGCAGTTAACATGTGAAAATGTATATTTTTGACCTTGTCTTTTGCTAATGGTGAGTCATTCTTGCAAATTAGGTAAATAAATAGGTATACTTTGTGCAGATCTTATGAATGTTATTCTAAGAAATAACAAATAACAAGTTTAGGATGGTAAATAAAAACTTAAATTAGAATTTTGACACATACTTCTGAATCTTGCTGTTACTTCGCTAGGAGAGCAGAACGTTAAGTCATTCCAAGATTTCCCAGTAATGTACACTGATATTTTCCCGTATTTGAACTTTGCTTGGGTTAAAATTCTTAGTAAATATAACCAAATAGTAAACAACAGTAAACAACAAACGATAAACAGTACTACTACATATTGTACTAAAATACTAAGTACTAAGTATAAGTATTTTATACTAAGTATAAAATCCTTTATAAATGCTACAAAAATGCCCCCAAATTTAAGATTTTAGGAATTCCTAAGAATTCCCAGTTATTCCAATTTTCATTCCCAAATTCTGAAAATTAATATCTGTGGGACATTTAGAAACAGTAAATCCAACTAGATACTTGGTCTGGAGATGTCCCATCTATTTGGAAAGAAAACCCTACTTATAAAATGTAGAGTATTTACATAGCAGATGTACAAGTGCCTCTGAGAGTGGGAACTTGACTACAAAGTTATTAGACATAGATTTCAGAAAGATGGAGGAAGAGTTAGTGACGGCTGTGTGGAGGAGATTTCAAGTCTGGGTTGCACTGAAATAAGTAGACAAGGGAGGAGAAGAGGGAGGTAATTGTAGGCATTAAGAATGGACTCATCAAAGTGTGTGAGAAAAGAATTTCCATGGCTAAATCATAGAAAGATTTTTCTTTTTCCAAGCAGTGACAGTTCATGTTATATGTGAATAAACTTAGAAAATCTTGGTGAAACATAAAAATCACTTGTGTTGGGACATCAACAATCGTTGTGCCATAGTAATTTGGCTAGAATGAAGACAGTTGGTTGGGGTTTACCCTAAAGGCTACTGGAGTTTTGATTAAGTGTGGGAAAATTCTGTGTGTAAGATACTAACAGGAGATGTATTAATGAATACAATATTTAATTTAATTAAAAAATATTTTCCATCCTTATTTTGAATACATTTAGCACAATCAATTCCATTATTAATAATTAAAATCTTTTAAACAAAATCTCCCAATATAGATGAAATCTACAATATAACTAGGGCACTATTCAAAATGTAAAGATACTTAGGATAAAGTGATTCAAAAACAGTGTGAAATATATCCAATATCAACTTAATTCCTTTATTTATTCATTCATATGTCCATCAAATATTTAATGATTCCCTTCTACTTCCCAAATAGTAAATACTATTGAATCACTTTTTTTAAGTTTATTTATTTTTATTTTGAGAGAGAGAGAGTGTGCACAAGTAGGGGAAGGGCAGAGAGAGAAATCCTAAGCAGGCTCTGCACTGCCACTGTGGAACCCAATGCAGGGCTTGAACCCATGAACCATAAAATCATGACCTGAGCAGAAGTTGGACACTTAAATGCCTGAGCCCCCCAGTATCCCCACTGTTGAATCACTTTTGAATTATAAAGATTCTCTAAATAGACAGAGCTTCATAATCTAGCATACACAACGAAGAATCAATTACAACCTAGTTAGAGTACTCAATAGACAGGAATTCTTTTGAATAAAAAAACAAGGAGAGTATATCATATAGGCCAAATCTATCATGCAGCTGTTTTAGAAATTCTGAAGTCCCTAAGATGCTAAGGCCTAGGAGTTCTAGATGCCTAGGAGATATGGCCAGGAAATAGTGTGGTAAGTCCTACAGGGATATGGGAAGCCATTACTCAGTAAGCCCGTAGAAATGCCCGTATTCTAAGGAATAGCTCATATTTAGTTATGTTCAAACCATGATAGTCCATATGATAATTTGAAAGCAGTAGAGCAGGTACAGGAGGGCACTCAGGTGCTCCTTTGGGGCTGCTGAAGGAAGTCCAGAATAGGGTTTACATGTACACATGGGATTTGGGGGTTTTGTTTTGTTTTGTTTTGGTTGGTCATTGTTTGTCTTTCACTGCTACTCCTCCTATGAAACTGAATTTGACAGAAATCATATCTCTCTCTTACAATAACATTTGGCACATGGAAGGTACTCAGTAGTATTTATTCAATGAATAATAAAATATATTCTTTTGATATGCCTTAGCCTCCCAGTCTGTATTGTGATATATGTAGAGTTGGTTTTTATGGGGGGTGGGGGTGGTGTGGTGATTCAATGTTAAGAAGCAACAGAAATAGAATATTATGTTTCAAAATTAGAATCTCATTTTCATAATCTATACAAAACTATGATTATATCATAATAACTATGAAAAAACTATAGTGCTCTAATTTCATCTTTGCTTTTTTATCATGAAAATTGAGTAAGAACCAAATCAGGGTAGCATATTTCAGAATCACACTGAGAATTTACTAATTGTCCTACAAGCCTCTGAGTAAGTGATATTCTTACTTTGGCTTGACTTTTTGAAATGATAATTTAGTTTCCTCTAGTATTTTTTTACTACTTGTTTTTTTGAACGGCCTCACTACCAGAGAACTGGAGAGCTTCCTGTCCTTCTATCATGTTTGTTCTCGTCCTTTCTTAAAATAACAAATTAAAACAAACAAACAAACAAACCAACAAACGCCTGCATCTGCAACTGCCTGAATGTCAGAGCGTTTGATGCATCAAGGTGTTGTGCATGTAGTGATACATCTGCCATTGCCTTTCGTGTTATTAATGGGATTCTAATTAGACCAATCAGTTTTAATTAGTATGCTGTCATGTAGCAATCTAATAAAGTACTGTGTCTAGGAAAATTGATCTGGCCTTGATGCTAATTACTCTCCTAGAGTCTAAGCTTTATAAAAATAGAAATGATAGCTTCCAGGCAACTGACATGCCATCTCCTTTCCTTTGTTTTCTCTTGCCTTCTTACACACAGAACCTTCTACGTAAGTTATCTCCTTAAGTCCTATTGTGTTCCTATTCACAATTTATTTCAGCCACACCTCTGTCTTTGGTGTAACCTAAAAAGAGTAGGGTTTTAATCGCTTGTCAGGAAAAAGCATTTCTCAGTTAAATTTTTCCTCTAAGGAACGTACCAGACCATAGTCCCATAATCCTGGAGGCTGGCTCCAGAGTTAAGGCTGACAGGGTTAGACACAGGTCAGCCTCTGTATAAATCAAAGTCAGAGAGAGCAGGGGCTGCAGCAAGAATCAGAGATTTATGAAGACAGCAACATTAACATTACAAAAGAAATATCTTAACAGTTTTCACATGTGATTTGTTTTCCTCTGTTTTCTCTAAACAGCATGGCATATTTAAAGTTAAGCAAACGAATATTTCCAAGAATCAGATGACTGATGTTTCTTTACTGCTATTTAAATCTCTCTAAAATCAGGATATTTGAGAAAACTGATATTTTCTTTTGGTCATAAGGTTCTTAGAATACAGATCCTGAAGAATGACTTAATGACTTAAATGTTTAGATTTATTTTTAGCTTATCTGCACATTGGGGCTTTTAAATGAAATTGTTATTGGAAACAAAATTAAACATATCTTCTGCTTAAAAATAAATTGAATTCTACATTTTTATTCTTTCCTTTTGAGCTAAATTTATTTTAACAATGTTTTATTATTTTTTTATTTTTTTAATTTTATAATAGTTTATTTTCAAATTGGTTTACATATAACACCCAGTGTTCATCCCAACATGTGCCCTTTTTAATGCCCATCACCCCCTCTCCCCCCTCCCTCATCCCCCTCACCCTCAGTTTTTTCTTAGTCTTTGAGAGTCTCTTATGTTTTATCTCCCTCCCTCTCTGTGTCTTTTTTTCCTTTCCCCTCTTCCCCTCCCCCTGGTTTTTGCTTAGTCTCACAAAGTCCACCTATTTGTGGAAACATATGGTATCTGTCTTTTTCTGACTGACTTATTTCACTTAACATAATACCCTCCAGTTCCATCCATATTGCTACACATGGCCAGATTTCATTTTTTCTCATTGCCACGTAGTAGTCCATTGTATATAAGTACCATAACTTCTTTATCCATTCGTCAGTTGATGGGCACTTGGTCTGCTTCCATGATTTGGTTATTGTCGAAAGTGCTGCTATGAACATTGGAGTACACGTGCTCCTATGCATCAGCCTTCCTGTGTCTCTTGGGTAGATTCCTAGCAGTGCTATTGCTGGATCATAGGGTAGCTCTATTTTCATTTTTTTTTTGAGGAACCTCCACAACGTTTTCCAGAGTGGTTGCACCAGTTTGCATTCCCACCAACAGTGTAGGAGGGTGCCTGCTTCTCCACATCCCCGCCAGCATCTAGAGTTTCCTGATTTGTTCATTTTAGCCACTCTGACTGGTGTGAGGTGGTATCTCAGTGTGGTTTTGATTTGTATTTCCCTGATGATGAGAGACATTGAGCATCATTTCATGTGTCTGTTGGCCATCTGAATGTCCTCTTTGGAGAAGTGTCTATTCATATCTTCCACCCATTTCTTCACTGGGTTGTTTGTTTTTCGGGTGTGGAGTTTGGTAAGTTCTATATAAATTTTAGATATTAGTCCTTTATCCGATATGTCATTTGCGATGATCTTTTCCCATTCCGTTGGTTGCCTATTCGTTTTGTTGGTTGTTTCTTTTGTTAACAATGTTTTAAATCCAAGGGCAGGTAGGAGTTAATTCAAAGCAAGAGATTTCTTGATCTTCATAAAAGTTTCTTTCGATTATATTAGCATAACTGTTGCTTTGGACACTGATGATCTTCATTAACTGTATAAATTTGTTTTTGTACATAACTTTGAGAAAGCGAGTATCTCTAAAAGTTTCTGGAACCCCCATAAAATATCCTATATGGGTATTAGGAACATACTAACAGTTTTAGGTATATTTGTCTCTAGGAATCCATTTAATTTTACTTTGTGGGTGAGATGAAAGGAAAATTAAATTGAATTGATATTGAATCCTTAATATACTCCTTAGGCCAGAGCTTCTCACAATGTGGTCTGGCACAGCAACCATTCCACAAACTATTTGTTACCTGTGCCAACAAGATAGGAGCTTATGCCAGAATTAAAACCACCTGTCATCAACATATTGTGTAGGTTAGCTGACATTTTTAAAAGTTTATTTATTTGTTTTTTTTAATGTTTATTTACTTTTGAGAGAGAGAGAGAGAGAGAGAGAGAGAGAGAGAGTGGGAGCAGGGAAGGGGCAGAGAGAGAGGGAGACACAGAATCTGAAACAGGCCCCAGGCTCTGAGCTATCAGCACAGAGCCTGATATGGGGCTCGAACCCATGAATGGTGAGATCACGACCTGAGCCAAAGTAGGACAGTCAACTGCCTGACCCACCAAAGCACCCCCTTAAGTTTACTTATTTTAGAGAAACAGAGAGTGAGCAGAGGAGGGACAGAGAGGGGGAGGGGATAGAGGACCCTAAGTGGGCTCTGAGCTGATAGCAGGGAGCCTGATGTGGGGCTTGAACTCACAAACCATGAGATCATTACCTGAGCTGAAGTCAGATATTTAACTGACTGAGCCACCCAGGTGACATTTGTTTTTCATAAGGAGACTCTATCAGTGAAGAAAGTAGCAAACTGAATTACATTCTGGCACAGTCTCATTATTTCACTATTACTGCCACTTAGAGTAGGCCTGATATGCAGTCTGGTCATAATGAAAATATAAAAGATGTTTTCCTTGATAAATATTTACATAGATTACAGAAGCAATATGAGGAAAGAGTATTGTTTATTCCATTGTAATCAGCAAAAATATTGGATTGGTAATTCGAAAATGATGAAAAGTTTGAAACAATATTACTTTTTTCATGAAAAAGTCTGTAAACAGTTGTCAAGGATATTCTGACCACAGTTAGACATATAAGTAAAAAGTTGAGAGAGAATATTTTTTAAAAAGTTAAGAAAGGGTGTTTTGAATCCTGAAGTCAAAGAATCTACAATGGACAGTTAAGAGAGATTCAAGGCACCCAAGCATGAGTTGTCTACTCCAAACTCTTTGAGAGTAAGGACCCTGCCTTGTCCACTGATGAATCCCTTGTTGTCACAGACTCTAAGTCTAGAGTTCTCTCTTGTCCAGCTAAAGAGTGGACATAGAATCAAATATGAAAAAGGCTAATGTCTTGGAGGAGACTAGAACCCCAAGTAAGGGTCCTTGCACTGTATTAATTAAGATCAGAAGGCTTACAAACATGATGGACGTGCAGAAAGAGACAGTGAAAAGTGGTCACTAACCCATGCGTATGAGAGACAGGGGTTTCAAAGATGTGTGGTATTAGGGGTTTGGGTCAATACAAAACAATATCCCAGCACTGAGCAGATAGCTGTTTATGGCAGGCACCAGATGCCATGTCTGTTTATCTTAACTTTTCTAGGGGATATATTCTCAGATACTTTTGTCCTATAGAAGCGGCTTCCTGCTCTATGCTTTGTTCTACACTGGGGGTACTTTTACCCTGTGGTGGCTTTCTGCTCTAAGTCTTGTTAACCCATTGGTGCAAGCTCAGGAAATTCCTAAACTTATTTCCTATACCTTGTTGGCTACGTGACCTGCTGCACTCATTTCTTCCTACTTATGCATAGCTATAGGAGCTTTTAGAATGTTTTTCTGTATCTCTTGGAGTCTTTCAGTTAAATACTAGTATGAGACCTACACCTGGAAAAACTTATCAGGGAGAAATGAGACCTAACTAGTTGTTCTGCCTATGGATCCAGGAAAGGAAACAATTTTGAAAATCTCTTGCCCAATTTGTCAAGGAAGTAAAAACGTTTCTCATAGTCCAGATATGGGTCATTTAGGAACATGAGCAACTGTGACTTTGATTAAAGTAGCTTGGACCAAGAAGTCCAAGTAGAGCAATGGACTCACAACAGATAGAGCCTCATGACATAGACTACCAGAAAACCAGAGCTAGGAGCAGTGTTGCACACTGCCAGTCAATGTCTGAATTAGGGGACTATAAGGAAAAGACCCCAGTGACAGAAGAAGGAATTCTCTGAAAAGTCATAAAAGCAAACTAAGCTCTGAAAATCTAGAAAACCTGGAAAGAATCAGGAAGAGCTGACAGCCCGGGCTGAGAAAATTTGGTATCAGCCAAACATGTTGTATCTACATCCTAAAATTTATCTTCTTCCCCTCCTTTTCTCCAACTCCAGGGAAGCTAAAAGGCAACCTCGTGCTATCGTGATGATGGAGGAGGGTAGATGTTAGAGGCAGTATTATAGCATATCACATCCCTCTTCCCACTGTAGGCTTGTTAAACTCCATATTAATTTGAAATATCACATGATTGGACATTTCGTTTACTAAAATAACACTACTTTGCTTGAAGTAACCAGAAAACATTTTATTATCTAAGATTGAGAAATGATATAAAATGTGCCTCAGATTTAATCAGAAAATAGAGAAATAGCTAGTTCTACAGAATGGGTTTGAATGGGTAGTAGAGGAGGAAAATATCTTTGTGTATATCAATTTTGTATCCTGAGAATATCATTTAATATACCAGCGGCACAGTTTTTCAGGAAGTTTACTTTCATTTCCAGAGAACAGCTCATGCCAAGATAATCCAAATTTCACTAACACAAAAACCATGTTAGTTTCACCCCAAAGATGTTGAGGATATAGTAGCGAAAAAAGAGATAAAATGTCTTACCTTCATGAGATTTGTATTCTTTGGAGGACAGGGGGAGAAAACTTGTAAAAAAGTTTTAAAGAACTTTTAAAAAATTCATATAGATAGTGTGACAAAGAATTTAAAATAGAATGATATGATGAAGAAATATGGAGGTTAGAAAAGCTTCTTTATATTAAACTAAATTCTGAATGATCACAAAAAGGCAAGTATGCATGGATATGAGCAAAGATAATTCTATACAAAGGGACCAGCAACTGCAGTCTCCTAAATGAGAACAAGCTCCGTGTTTTAGAAACACAGAATATATTTTTAGCACATTCTGAAAATAAGAATACTTAAAATAATGCAGGAATTAGATCATATATATTTTGGTAGTCATTAGTGATGTTTGTATTTGGTTTTTTCATTTCTGCACATTCCACACACAAGGTGGAATCGCATTTTCTAGCTGTTTTGTGATTAAATGGGGGCCATATCAGTAGGTCTGGACAATGACTTGTGAACTGGAGTTGCATCTTTATATTTTGGGTCCAGCATTTAATTACCCATAAAAGACTCTTCACGTCTGTTTTTTCATTTTGTGTGGCAACTGGCAACATTCAAGAGGGTGGTTGATGTATTAGCTTAGGGTCTGAGTGACTATACTGAACAAAGTTCTCTTGTGATCTCTAATGGATATGTAACATTAACGAGAAAATAAATCACTGAAACTTTTAGGTTTTTTTGTCTGTTTGTATATTATCGATGGATTGTTTTTGGACCATAACTTCCTCTGGCAGTCATCAGGTCATGCAAAGATTGGCTTTTATCCTAAATGAGATAAAAATCCACTGCTAGGATTTTAAGGCAAAAATTGACATTATTTGGTTTAAACTGTGGATATATTTTTGGCTACTGTGTGGAGAGTGCATTGAAGAAACAAAAAAGGAAGTGGACAAAAAAGACCTGAAAAAAAATAGTAAGCTAACCAGTAATCCAAGTAATAGATGCTGCTGCCTGTTATCAAGATGGTAGCTATAAAGAAAAGTGGAGACAGGCTGGAGATATTCATGGAACGTTTTAGAGATTATGCCAACAGGATTTATTAGGATAAAAAAAAAGTGAGGAAAATTAACTTCAAATGTTCATCTGAGAAACTGGGTAAATAAATGGTGGAGACCACTAATAAGAAGGAGTAGGTGAGGAACAAGTTGACAGAGGGATGGAAAATTTACGTTTAAGTTGAAATACTTAATTTCTTATCAAGATGAAGATGTCAAGTAGAAAGTTTGTTTTGGAATATGGAGTTTAGAGAAGAAGTCTTGATTGAGAGGTTAAATTGAAAATGATCAGAACATGGACAGAATTTATAGCTCTGGGACTTTATAAGTCACCAAGGAGAAGTCATAGATAGTGGACCGGGACAGATTTTCAAGGAGAGAACTTTCAACTGTGTTGAAAACAGATGAAAAATGAAACATAACAGATGGGAAATAATCATGGTATTTGAATACATCCTTGAATATATGATCTAAAAAGCTGCTTTTCATCATTAGTATAATTTTTGCCATAATTATATGATAATCCAATACAACAGTTTTACTTTATTTTATACTTTTGTAGAATGATAATGAAATAATTGTTTTTGCCTAAATATTTTTCAATTTTCCCAAAGGCCTCTTTCTCTCTCTCTTAATTGCTTGATAGACAATCTTTCACTTGAAAATTTCATTTTATCAGTCTCATCAAAAATTAACTGGTCATGGTTTTTTAAAATACTATGAAAAGTACAAATACATTTAGCAAGATCCGCGATTTTCACACCGATTAATTTGATTTTATTATTTGACATAAGCAAAATCAAACAATGATGGAAAAGATTTTGGTACTTCCAGGTAGTAACAGACTGATTCTCGTTCCATAAGTAATAGTAAAACTTAGAGAACCCGAATAAGGATAACACATTGTATATTCTCTCTTTACAGGTTTTTTTCCTGAAGATTATATTTAGGCTTTGGCTCTACCTTTTAAGGTGGATGTTACTGACAAGCTATAGGGATTCTGATTTGGATAAACAAAAGGTTGAAGAGATGTGGTATGGGAAGCAGTGAAAGTAATTATATTTGGCTATGAGCAAAGGGAGGTTTGAAGGGGTAAATATTTAAAAAAGTTACCACAGAAAAGGAATTAGACTTGTCACATATTATTTCCTACCAGACAGAGATAAGATTATACAGAGCTAAGGAAAATTGGAAGAAATAGGATACAGATCATGAAACATGGTGTATTCATATGGTAGATTAGTACTCAGCTTTTAGGAGAAGGTTCTTCTAGTATGCTATCCTATACTTAGGGTTCTAGAAAGCTAAAACCCACCTTTCTCAGATTCTCTTCCAGTTAAATTTCTAAATATAAATTATATTCCATAAAATAATGTTGTTCATATAAAATTTTACTGGCAGAATTGAAGTAGATACCATATTTCTGGATTTTTTGGTTTATTCCATAAAACCGTGAGTGCCCAGAAACAGATGGGGCATTAGTGGCAACCAGGCTCAGGATTTCATTGATCAAAAACAAGACTGGTAGTCAAAGAGCAGTTACAGAGGCAGCAGCTATAATATCCTTACTCCTGTGTCACAGTTGTGTTACTCATTCATCAGTGTTGTACACCAATATTTTGAACATTTATCTTTCATACACGTGGTAGGATTGTACTTCTTTAACCTCTTGAAGTAGGTGGAGCCATGTTACTTGCTTTGACCAAGAAAATGGTATGTATCATTTTCAGGTAGAAGCATATTAGAGTTGGTATGTAATCCTTTACTTTTTACCTTTGCTTGGCTATAGCAAAGGTAGAAGTATGTGTTGAAAAGGAGTTGCAATGCTGAGCCATCACACGCATAACAACTGCCCCTGAGAGTCTTCAGATAAATCTTGTCTGAGCAAGAAATATGCCACCATTTGTTTGTTTGTTTGTTTGTTTGTTTGTTTACCATGGTTATTTTAATCCACCATGTTTTGGGGATAATTTGTCACCATAGCATGACGTAGGCTACTGTCAATACTATAGACTTTGATTCCAGGTTTGGAATGTTGTGATAACAAAACCTAAAATATTTATCATTGACTTGGCAAAAGTGCTGAGAAAACTATCATCTGAGTTTGAAAATTGACAGTCCATACTAGTCATTGAAAAATAATTTGTAAAATGGACTTTTAAGGGAACATGGAAGAATGGTTATGTACTCAATGACCTTAAGGTCCAGAGGAAGAATATACCAAAGTGAACATGGGTCGTGCATATTGATTACTATTGACTATGGTTGGAAAGTATATGAAAGAAGTGAGCTCAGAAAAGAATTGGTCCATTTAAGAAACAAGAGTAAAAAGAATAGAAATAAACTAGAAACTTGGAGATATCTGAGGTTGGAAACAGCAGCTATTTCTCAGGCCATCACTGTTCATGTACCTGTAAAACATGTTAAAAAAAAATAGAAGGCTTTGAATGACAGGAGTCAAATTACAGTGTGACGATCACATCTGTTATTATAATCTCTGAATGGATTAAAATATCTCATATTTAATATCCAATTAAGTATGTGGCTGAGTAAACCTTTTAATTAGTTAAAATGTCTCATGGAAAAGAGATTAAGATACATCTCAATCACAGGGTTACCTCAATGAAGGTTCACAGAATGACAACTAGGTCAAAAAAAGAGAGATGCTGGTAAAAGAGAAACTAAATAAATATTGCAAATTTGAAAATAATGTCCTGAGAAGAACAGTGAATTTGACACTTAGCATGTGTTATTGATTGGAATCAAATAAAAAATGTACTAAGTTTTTCAAGAGGTTTCTACCAAAGGAAGCAAAAACTACACTAAAAGTAATCTCTCGCAGAAGACCTAAAGTGAACCTTTGGTTCATAAACTTGTATAAGCAGGAATTTGTTTGAGTAAACTCCCCTGCAACCGAGAAAGGCATTTTCCCCCAATTTCTAGGTCTTACATAACCAGTGAGGAAACTAGCAAAGGAAGAATTTCTCAGGAACCACAGTCAGAGGAGATACTCTTCATGAGCAGTAAAAGGGCATCTTGAAGGAATCCTTCCCACCCCTCGGTTCACTAGAAATTCTGAATCCTACAGACCAGTGTCTTCTATGTATCTTCCATTCTTCTCCTCTCAAAGTGGAAGTGTTTATTGCAATAATTCTGTTCATTCCTATAAATTCGATGTTGGGGCATATGATCTTTCTTTAGCATGTAGATTCCTGGATTAAGAGCAACAACATTTGGACCTGATAGACAATCATGGACACCAAAAGGTCTTGTCTTTGAGCCTCATGCCATAGTTAGATGGGACTTTGGAATATTAAAAGGACATACTATGATAGTCACTAGAACTGCTCATCAATATGGCTTCTTCTAGACCAAAGGTACAGATAAATTTCCTTGTCCACTAGCAGTTAGAAGTGGCCACGTGACTTGCTTTGACAGATGAGAATCAAGCAAAAGTGGCATATGTAACTTTTGGGAGAAATTATTTAAGAACCTTTGAACTGTTTTCTGTTTTTCTGCCTCCCATGGTACTCACACAAACCCCATAGTTACATAGAGACACAACTATGAGACATCTCACAGAAGAATGGTGCCCAGGAGAATGTCCTGGACCTACAGTAGACTTCATATGAACAAGAAATAAGGCTTTATATTTGTTTGTTTGTTTGTTTGTTTGTTTGTTTGTTTTAACCCAATGAGATATTGAGACTTCTTTTAAAAAAATTTTTTTTAAGTTTATTTGTTTTGAGAGAGAGACAGGAAGAGGGAGCAGGGCAGGAATAGAGGGAGAGAGAATCTCAAGCAGGCTTTGTGCTGTCAGCATGAAGCCTGATGTGGGGCTCAAACCCATGAACTGTGAGATCATGACCTGAGCTGAAAGCAAGAGTCAGACACTTAATGGACTGAGCCACTCACGCACCCAAGGTTTCTTTTTTATTACCACATGACATAGCTGAAACAGAATAAAACACATAGGCTTTTGGTCCTAAAGACAATTCCCCATCTCCCTGATTATGACAGAAATTGTAGCTCTCCTGGAAAGCTAGGGTTAGCCTAAACTGTGTTGCAGCTCTTCTAATAATGTCTTAAGTACCTAATGCTCTCTTAAATCTCTTTCTTTTAAGAATACTTAGAGTGTGTTCTGTTTCCTCAAACTGAACCCCAGCCTAAAATTCCTATCAAGGCAGAATCCTACTAGTTTAGAACTAGGATAAGAGTCCATATTGGTAGATATTCTGATAGATAGGTTGGCAGTAGAAGTAAAAATAAATTCTTGAAACCCAGTTATGAACACTACAGAAATGAATAGGTAGCCTGAACAGCCACCTATAGAATGAAAATCTGAGACTCACCTAAAACCAATTTCCAAAATGGTTTCCTTAGTAACTTTAAATGATCCCAGTATAAGCCTGTGTGCATATGGAAGATAAATTCAACGTAACTACGGTGAGGGCAGATGGAATTCTAGATGGCCCATGGTGTGGGGAGAGCATGGGGATGGGATTGAACTGGTATGTGTAGTATATGAGACAACTTTCTAAAACTAAAAACTATTCAACATTCCTAACTTTGGTGTGAGACAGTACAATTCTTTTTCACAGGAAAGGTCCAAACATTTTATGCATGACTTTGGCAAAGGATATGGCTGAGAGAGTCTCCACATCAGAAAGGAGTCACACTTTCGGTTAGAAATGGCAAAACAACACCAAAAATTGATTAGTGGGAATTTCCACCTAAATCTGTTAAATATGCAATGCATTAACAAGGTTAATATGTATATGTGTATATGCATACATTTCACATATGTACATATCATCTCATGCTCTGGGAATGTACAGGATTATTAGATTGATGGCATAAAATCTTACGTAGCTTGAGAAATCCTTGTGCTTGGATGACTCCAGTGTGAGATGAGTTGTCAGAGCCTTGGATGAGCTCACTGCCAGAGGGTAGGACCCTGGAGAATGAGCTGGATAATGCTACAAGGCACTTTGATTTTAGGATTGTGTGCATGATGGAAATAGACTACAAAATAAAACATATTTTTTTTTTCAGTAATGAAACTTGTTAGCTCAAATGAAGCCACAGAGAATTATATAACGTATGGATGATACATGTCTTTTAAAAGAAGTAGCCTCTGAGAAAACAGGATAACTGATTCTATTTGATTTGCTCTTGCAGGCAACACTACTTTGATGCTCTCATTAAAACATAAAGATGTTCATATCCTAAGATTAAAAATCTACACTGAAAGTGCTGGTTATGAGAAAACATCTCAATTAGATGAATTTGGGTTAAAAATTAGGTTAAAGACTAGTTTCTACTAAAACAGTTTCTAGAAAAACAACACCAAAACCTAAGAGATTTGTAGCACATTAGGAAGAAAATAATAAATGTGTGTGATACTGGCAACAGGATGCCACCTAGCCACATTTATAGAACACGGCCTATAAAATGTGTAATTCTCCCTTAGGGATTGTAAATTGACCACATAACAACACAGAAAGTTTCACTAGTGAGAAAAATGAGATAACGCATGCAAGCCAATTGCTGAGAAGAGATACTGTAAAACAAAGGAAATGTGTTATTTGAGATTCATATTATGAAACTTGAGAGTTGCTTTATTTTGAAGTCCCACATTTAATTTGTTTTCAAAAGCCTTATATGAGGAATCAGGCCTGTGTATGACCAGCTTCAGTAGTGAGTATTTTTAAAAAGCTCTTTTGAGTAGCCAGTAACCTACTCTCCCCCTTTTAAACACACACAGAGACAGAGAGAGACAGACACAGACAGAGAGACAGAGAGACACAGAAAGACTCAGAGAGACAGACAGAAACAGAGAGACAGAGAGATAGAGAGATATGCACACATACATGGAAAGTAGAGATTAAAGGAGAGATTTTAAGGAACTGGCTCACATAATTGTGGGAGCTGGCAAGTCCAAAATCTTTGGCAAATCCAAGAGCATTGATATTGCAGATCCAGGCAAAAGGCAGTCTGGAAACAGAATTGTCTCTTCATGGACCTTCAGCTTCTTTCTCTTAAAATCTTCAATAATTTGGATGAGGCACACCCACATAATGGAGGGTAATCTGCTTCACCCAAAGCCCACTGATTTAAATATTAATCTCATCTAAAATATATCTTCACAGTAATATCAAGACTGGTTTTTGACCATATACCTGCTACTACGGCCCAACCGAGTTGACACATGAAGTTAACCATCAAAATTCTTAAAGGAGCCAAGGATTCTCCCAATCTGTCTTTTACCTTTCACTCCCAGTCTGCTCCCAGATCTAAGATTGACTCTTGGCACTAAACTTCTCGTAACAGCTTAACATTTCATGCCACTCTTATGTATTTTAATGAGAAAAAGGTTTTAATCTAAAATGACTAAACTCTCTCTACATATACCTTCAATTTTACCTGATCAGTGGAGAATGATTATTTTGAGTAATAACCTTTCTTTTGGTCTATAAATCTAACACACAATCAGTTTCCTGTTCTACATGGATTTACTGTTTGTCCTGCTTATAAGCACCCAGACGTTGCTGCTCTCACATGCCAATTAATTCAATTCTGTAACATTGATTAAGAGCCTGCTTTGTGCCAGGACTGTGCTAGAAATCTGAAGGTAAAAACAGATAATCTTCTAAAAAACCTCATCGTCTGGCAAGGGAGATATATACACAAATAAATAAACACAGTTTGACAAGTGCTGCACTAATTGTGTAAACTATGATAGGAGCAGAAGAGAGTTAGTAATGGTTTCAATCTTGGGTTGTCAAAGATGTTTTCAGAAACGTAAGATGGCAATTAGCTTTGTGTTGAAAAATGACTGACTGAATGGATTATAGACAGGGAAACGAGATGGAATTTAGCACACAAAGTAGGGGGCTGTCTGCAGGAAGAACAGCGGCTGCTTGGAGCATGGCCTGTATGAAAAGCCTGGTGGGAACCGAACTGATATGGGATGCAGTAATAGGAAAGTAGAAGATGAAGATTGGTAATGCAGATCTACTGAAAGTATTTAAGGTGAGAAGCAACAGGATCAGATCTTTGCTTTAGAATTTGATTCTGATAGATAAATAGAAGATGAATTGGAGTCTAAGAGAGAACTCTAGTCAGATAAACCAATTAGGAAACAGTTATAATTGTTCCAACAAGGGAAAAGTCTAGAATGTGGTGGTGGAAATGGAGAAGAGAAGATGAAGTTAAAATATATATTTGGAAAGAAACTTACAAAACATTTGATTAAATGAATATAGAGAGATAAGGATTCAAAGATAATTCCTGGGTTTGTCATAACTTCAAATGTCACAATTCGAAGTATTTTAATGAACGTTTTTCTAAAAGTTATGGGCCATTTTCCTATCATTTCAAAGAGGCTATTGAACACAGTTTTGCTTTAGAATAGAGTCACCAATGCAAACATTAACTATTTTACCTTACTGTAATTTATTGTATGGCTTTATTTACATTTGTGAGATGTTATTTTCTTTTTTCTGTTTTTACACAACTTTACTTTGGCCGTTGTAAGAGGCATATTTCTTAGAGATTTTCTGTGATTTCTGGTTTATTGATTCTTAATAGAGGGTGGACTGGAAAATCAGAACAGAATCACAAAGGAAGTATACTAGTGAGTGGAAAATTTATAAACAAGAGTCAGGAAGTGTTTCCTATAGGATAAAGAGCAAAACTTTGTCCTGAGGCTTTGTAACAGGTTTCTGTGTGTGTGTGTGTGTGTGTGTGTGTGTGTGTGTGTGTACACTCAAAAGACTTTATTCACTTTTTATTTCAAGACAGTATATTGAAGAGTTTAGACTGACTGTAGCTTAACTCCAGATGGGGAAGATTTTATTATTATCATAGAGGTTTAATGTGTTGTATATGAGTGAAAAACATTTATTAAATTAGTCAGTTAATGAACTCCATTTGTAACTCTATTGTTAACAGAGAAATGCACTGTGTTATAAACATATTGCTACAGATCAGACATTGGCAAACTATGCCTCACAGGCCAAATCTGGTCTGTCACCCATGTTTTTTTTTTTTATACCTCAAGAGCTAAGAACAGTTTTTATATTGTTAAAGAGATATTTTTAAGTTAAATATATGAAAGAGACTATATAAGGTCATAAGTCCTAAAATATTTAATATCTGACTTTGCAAAAAACATATACAGACTCTGGTTATGAATAAAGGCTTACGTCTCCTATGTGCCTTTTTTTTTGCACATCTGTTTTTATTTATACAATCATCGTGTCACTAAATGGATGATAAAGCCGTTGAAGGAGGAACAAAGCCACAGATCTGCTTATCTCCCTGAGCACTTGGCACAGTATATCACAATAGCTCATGTCTGTGATGCTGTGATTATAAAAGTTTGTATAGATCACAGAGCTTCCTAACATTTGTAGAATCCAAAAACAGGAAGAGGGAGAATGATAAATTCTGTAGGAAAAAAAATGAACCAAAAGACATTCTTATCAGAATCCCAGTTTGAGTTGTCAGAGGCTTTCCAAGGCTCATTTTTCATTTTTTTTATCCTTGTACAAATATAAATTAGATTTTTATAAGCCACTACTTTGGAAATAGCCAGGCAGTGAACAAAATGTACAACCATCTAAGTTTTAAGCTTTATATGACTAATACCATTTTAAATAAAGAATGAATTTATTATGAGTAAAATGGAAGCTTTATTGATCTAAAGAAGTTCTACGAAAATGTGTGGCATAGCCAGTAGGATCTGTTTTCTAAAAGCAAAAATTTTTAATGTTTATTTATTTTCAAGAGAGAGAAAGAGACAGAGTGTGAGCTGGGGAGGGGCAGAGAGAGAGAGGGAGACCCATAATCCAAAGCAGGCTCAGGCACAGGCTCAGCACAGAGCCCAATCCGGGACTTGAACCCACGAACAGTGAGATCATGACCTGAGCTGAAGTTAGACGCTTAACCAACTGAGACACCCAAGCCCCCCAAGATCTGCTTTCTAAAAGGATATATTACTCCTTTGACTTTATCAGTTTACTTCATCTGTCTTGAAATTAAATAATAAATTCTATTTCTTTTGAAAGATTCATATTTATTTAAAATACATTTTTCTGTAATATACTTATCTATTTAACAATGAAAATAAGTCAGGGGGTGTCTAGATGGCTCAGTTGGTTAAGCAGTAGACTCTTGATTTCCGCTCCAGTCACGATCTCATACTTTGTGAGATCCAGTCCCATGTCTGGCTCTGAACTGACAGTGTGGAGCCTGCTGGGAATTCTCTTTCTCTGCCCCTCCCCCACTCATGTCCCCTCTCTCTCTCTCTCTCTCTCTCTCTCTCTCTGTTGAAATAAATAATAAATAAACTTTAGACTTAGCAAAAACCATGGGGGAGGGGAAGAGGGGAAAAGAAAAAAAGACACAGAGAAGGAGGGAGACAAAACATAAGACACTCTCAAAGACTAAGAACAAACTAGGGTGAGGAGGGTGTGGGAGGGGGGAGTGTGGGGACGGGCATTGAAGAGGGCACTTGTTGGGATGAACACTGGGTGTTATATGGAAACCAATTTGAAAATAAATTATTTAAATAAAAAATATTTATTCATTTTTAAAGTTTATTTATTTATTTTGAGAGAGAGTGTGTGAGTGAGGGGAAGGACAGAGAGAGAGAGAGAGAGAATCCCAAGCAGAATTCATAGCATCAGTGCAGAGCCCTATGTGGGGCTCAAACCCATGAACCTTGAGATCGTGACTTGGGCAGAAATCAAAAGTCAGAGACTACCCACTTAGTCACTTGGGAACCCCAATAATAAATAAACTTCAAAAAGGAAAGAACAGTAAAGAAGGCAGTAAAAGAACAGATAGACAACACTGTAGTGCTTCAATGTACAGTGTCTGTCCTGATTCTGCCTTAGTGTGAATACCACTTCCTTCTTGAGCTGTCTCTGTAAAAGGTAAACCTGTTGTTTTTCAGTTTCTTCATCTCTAAAGTGGGTACAATACTAGATCCTTCTTTATAGAGTTTATGTGAAGATTAAAAATAAGGCAATATATGTAGACACCACAGTGCTGAAACATAGCTAGTAACTTTAACTAACTTGTCACTATCTCTGTGCCAAGCAGTGTTTGGCTTTATTCATTGCAAGGATGGAATGTATAGGATGTTTCGTTCAAAAGAGTTTTAATTTTTAGTCTCAGATCTCCATAATTTCTGGAAAACCCTTTCAGGAATGGACTTAAGAGAAAAAAAATATTGTTCTGCCTTTATGAAGCTATTTCATTTAATTAACAGAATGTAAATTAGCACTCACAAAACTTCTGTATTTTGCAGATTACAATATATTTTTAAAATGATAAAGATACATAACTCCCATGGTTCTACATTTAAGAGAATGAAACAGATAATTTGAATTTCTGATGATCATGAAGTTTTCCCCTTCTGATCTCATGAACCAAGAGCACAACATAAAAGCAGTGATTCATTTACAGTCTCACAGAACTGTCATATTAAAAAATTGGGGGGCAAAGGAATATTTTAAAGAATTGTAACAAAAATCAGATCAAAATTTTAAAAAACACACAATAAACTTAACAGTAATTATATGATGCATTCCACTATAAACAGCAGAATTGAGAAAGATTATATACCACGTAGCTGGCATAGTAGCAGTATTTTCCTTCAGGTTGTACATGATATTCAATATTTAAAAATATGCTTTTGCACAGATGCTAGGTTCTAAAAAAGCTCAAAGCAATCCGTAATAGCCTAAATATACCAAGTAAAAGTGCACAGTAGCATATAAAAGCCACATATTGATTTAAGTTGTAATTCAAAGTAAACTCATATTTGATCATCTAGATAGAACTTAATGCTATTTATTGTCATTAGTGTCCTTAAACATTTAGATAAAGCCTATGGAAGTTGGTTCTTAAATATAAGCAACACCTATGCATTAAATCACGTGTTCTTTAGGACTCCTGACTTTCTATTTTGAGAGACATGCCCAATGCATAAAGGAAGGATGGAGGAAACAGCACTGAAAAGGCAGTGACAGTATGAGATGTGAGTATAGTATGATTTCGACTCTACAACTTTCTAGAAAAGGAAAACCTACAGAGACAGTAAAATAATCAGGGAGGGATGAGTAGGTAGGACATGTTTTTTTTGGAGGGGTGGTAAAGCCATTCCATATGAAACTGTAATGGTGGATATATGACGTTTGTGCATTTTTCAAAACCCATTGAACTGAACCCTAATATAAACTGTGGGATTCAGTGAATGATAATGTATCAATATTGTTTCATCAGTTGTAAGAAATGTACCATGCTAATGCAAGATGTTAGTAAGAGGGAAAACCATGTACAGCAGGTGGAGAGAAGGAGTATAATGAACTCTACTTTCTGCTTATTCTTTCTGTAAAACTAAAAATGCTCTGAAAAACAAAATCTGTTAATTGACTTTTTTAAAGTAGTATACATGAAATGTTTTTGTGAAATGTAGTAGAAACTGCTCAAGTGGCCTTCAAGAAATAAATACCACAGACATCCCAGAATCAAAGATAGCGGAGGAAAAACTATCTTCTGTCTCCTTACAGACTTCTAAGGAGAGAAATTCTACCCCTCTCTTTCTTATTCTAGGATTTATTTACTTTAGGAGTCCATAAAACTACCCCGTTTATTAATACTTCTGTCTCCTCTGAAGAAGTGTGATTTGATTAGTAGCCTTCTTATATAACCATTCTCTGCTAGAGTTTACTTAAGTAAATTACTTTTTTTTTCTTTCTTTTTTTTTTTTCTTCTCTGGTTCCGATGAAATGACCCCATGCCTTTAGTCCTTTGTCATATATACAAATTACAATGAACTAACAGGCAGTTGATGGACAAAAATAGTTCATCTGTAGGAAGCCTCTCATTTAAATTTTAGATTTCTAATGTGGAAATAGTCAAATTCTAGGAAGTTAAAACTATTCTAGAACACATTTGAGTAAAGGAAAGTTCCTTTTTCTATCTTGACCCTTACAGCTTTGTTTTCACACTGGATGATGTTCATTTTTTTAATGTCATAAAGGACAAAAATTCTTAACTATCCTAGAAATAATTTGACCAAACTTGTGTTCAAAACCTGATATAATTCACTCATTTGGTAATGTCAACATCCAAACTCTATTTTTTTTTCAAATAAAATCTCTTTATTGGAATAATCAAATGCCAAATACCCATTTCCAAGAAGAGGTAAAACCAAAAAGGATAGTGACATTTTGAAGTCGACAGTTGCCCAAGGAAAGATGTAATAGAGAATCCATGTTGTGTACAGCTTATTTCTGGAATAAGTCTGGAGATGAATTAAAATGTTAATGTTTGAACACTTTAAAGTGCCAATTATCCATGAAATGATAAATACCACTGAAGACATGGTAATAAAATGCCCAACAAAATTATAAAGAGCATAATTTCTGAGAACATGTGCTCTTTCTAAATGTAATACATTATACTCTCATCATAACTATGGGAGGACAAAAGAGATTATATTTTTGCTTTATATGAAGAATAAGCACTTGGTCTTAGCACATTTCAAATCAATTTTTATATTGTATAATAGGCAACATTAAGAGTGCTTTTATTATCTCAGAAAATAATTTTTTGAAGTTGTATTTCAATTATTTGGAAATTATAAATTTCTATTCAAAATGATTCGTGGAATTGAGCTGAAATCAGAATTTATTCCTTTTTCTGTCTTTTCTGTGGTTTAAATTTATACATCTCTCAACTTATAGGTGTTAATCATAAGCACCATTATTTTTTTTCTCTTCTATACTAGAAGACAGCTGTTGATACAAAGCTATGAGATTATAACTCTTTACCTAGCAAATTGAAAATGAATAGGTTGATTATTCATTCATAAATCTTTCTTTTCTTATTTTTATCTCTGTTGATAATATGATAATATATCATGAGGCTTACTAAAATATTTTACTTTATCATCTCTTTTTTCTCTCTCTCTCTCTTTATACACACACACACACACACACACACACACACACCTATTCTGTACTAAAATGGAGGCTTGGCCTCCATAATTACACAGTTGCATGTCACAGTTACCACTCCCATATCACGGCTTCCTATGAATCTAGTTGCAAAATAAAATATTAGTATAATCCTATGAAAGATCTCTCCTTATTTACATCAAAGAAAGTGTGGAGAGGAGTAGTTGAGACAGGGTGGGTTTTCTGGAAAGCAGATGCTAAGATGAAGTCAAATGTGTGAAAGATTTATTTCTCATAGGTGAGAAATGCCTGTGGAAGGAAAGAGGAGGCAGAGTTGGGCATGGGTGGTTGTCAGACTTCCTTGTTGACCCTGCAGAGTCTTTGCTAAACCAACATGGGGAAACAGAGAGCAAAGACTACCCACTAAAGGAGTCCTGTGTGGAAAAAAAATGGCTATACTGTTGCCATTTATTGAAGGCTGCCCTGAAACATGAAGGACTTTGCCTTAAAATCTGATGTGAATCTTGTATGAGCAAACAGCAAACGGAATTTGTGGGCCGCAGATTCTCTCTTGTAGATGGATCTGATTGTCTCATCTCCACCTCTGTCTGCACATACCACGCTTTGAACCCTGTAGCTTCCCTTAACCACACAGGTTCAAGGAGCAACCTCTTTAAACACTGGTGGGGCCTCTTTCTGAGGAAAAACCTGGAAGAGGGAAAAAAATCAGAGATCTCTCTACAGTTGGTCTTGAGACTACAACTGGTACTCATCACTATCTACAATAAATTTTCTTCACCCTGAGGTATCTCCTCTATTGGTCTTGGTGGATTACCTCACGCTGTGACCTAAACTCTCATTCCTTAATATTCTAAGCTCTTGGTAGCTATATTTTTTAAAGCCAGAGTTGCTGTATTTGTTCATTTACAATTATAATTCCCTACCTAATTTATTCAGGTATCGACTCTGAGATGTTGCTTCAGCTACACCAATACCAGGCAATTCTAATGTTGTAACAGGTCATCATCTTGTTGGTGGTGAATTTAACCTATGGATTCCATATTCATGGAGCTCCTTCGGTGAGCTTCCTTACAATGTCATTCATTGTAGACTAGATTCTCTAGTTATTTATGGTCCAACATTCTGTCTCTACTAGGGCACAGCAGCCATGCAAAATATCTCTTTTTTAAAAAATATGTCCTTACTCCAGAAACTGAGGGGCCTGTGATTTTTCCATTGATCCTTGCCATAAAGTCCACATTGCATATTTTTCCACCACTATAATCTCCAACAATATGGTGTGTTGGATGATCTGAGTGTCAGAATTGTTTTCACTACAGCATGGATCTGGTGCCAAAATCTTTCTTCCTCCCGGTCTCATTGAAACTTGCAGCTCCCAAATAATCCTGTGTCTGGGTCCGAAGAACATTCCGAGGTGGGTAGCATGTTATCTGTAGAATTTAAGGGGTTTTCCTAGCATTGAGTGTTGTTTTTAGTAGGTAAAGTTGTAAGATGCAACAATTTGTCTTTTTCTTTGAAGGGGAAGTAGTGGTATACCCCTGGCCATTGGACCTCTAATTTTTTTTTCCCTGAAGTATCAGATTTCTAGTTTTTCATGGGATTTACCTCCCATTCTTCAGAGTACATGTAATCTAATAAGATTACATATCTACCTCTCATCCTGCCTAATCAGCATGATGCCATTATTATAGTGAATGATATTCTATGAAATGTTCAAATAATCTACATATTTTCATTATATGTGAAGATAGATGATAGAATAGTTAATGATGGGGCAAAACCAAGTAAATATGTTCATTCCATATGAATGTGAATGGTTCTGATTTTCTCTTCTGATTGGAATAAAAGCCTTAAATCACTGGCTTCATATTATGTACCTGAGGCTATATTGGTAAGCCCTAGTATCAATACTATGATCGAATCTGGAGTTGTGATTGGTCCTACTATTTCATTGATCTTTTGGTAGTCTGAACTGACTCCAAAATCTATTCAATTTTGGCAGCGGTCAGACTGGTAAATGAAATAGAAATATGACAAAAATTACTTCTTTTGCATTCTTGAGAACTTACTAAGTGCCGCTTATCTTTATGTTTCTTCTCACTCCCCAAAGGCAATACTATTCTCTCCTGACTGTAGCGGCACTCAGTTTCAGAGGCTTCTAGTGTGCCTGCACCGCTATAATACCTCTTATCCCATTGCCCAAAGTGGGCATTACTTAAACTGCCAATTGTGTTAATCTTAAAAGTGCATCTGGGGGACACCTGGGTGACTCAGTGGTTAAGTGTCTGACTCTTCCTTTTTGACTCAGATCGTGATCTCATGGTTTGTAGGTTTGAGACCTGCATCGGGCTCCATGCTGATGGAGCATAGCCTGCTTGGGATTCTCTCTCTCTGCCCCTCCCCCACTTCTCTCTCTCTCTCTCTCTCTTTCTCTCTCTCTTCTCTTTCAAAATGAATAAGTAAACATTAAAAAGTGCATCTGGGAATGACACAGATAACCAATGCTTGGATTTACAGACTTACATGACCTTTCGTAAGCTAGAATTGGGCCAAGACATCATTTATCATTTGCCACTCATTGCTCCCCTTCTAAGAGGAGCCTGTGATAATGACTGAAGTCTGCAAGTTTCAATGTTAGCTGGACCCCGCATCTATTGATTCTTGAAATATCTATGTATTCCTCTGAACCTGAGTGTGTAGAGTCATTCAAGTAAGTAGCCAGGTCCCTTTGAGGAAGGATTGGGGGAATTATTATATTGGCTATGGTAGATCAGGGTCTTTCCTCCAAGGATCAGAAGGATCAGGTCACCTGTTCAGGCAATAGATTCTGGCTGAGATTTGAAAATCTGTTTGTATTTGGAAACTGGGAAGGTATTAAAGTTTTTTGGAGTGACTGTTTTCAACTTTGTGTTCATCATCTACACACACACACACATATGCACATACACACACACCACACTACAGTGGTACCTTTGTTAGCTGTCATTTATTTGACCTCTGTGGTCTTTGAAACATTTCCATGACTCTTTATGAGCCAAATGCCCTTAGCCTAGGGGAATACTCCAAATTTGTCTGTCCTTATGGTGATTACAACTTCCTAGTTTTTGGTGGTTCAACACTGCCACCTGCCTCTTATTACTTTAGGACCATATCACCATTCCCATTGCTTTCAACAAGCCACGTTGTTTGACAACCTCTCTACCATCAGCCTTGGCCAGCAGAGGAAAGCCATAACTGAAGACCTTAATGATGCCTATCACTAAGCATTTTTCTCATGAATGTATTTCTGATAGCCTTGGATAAATGGTGTGTCTTTAAGGTCATGGAACATAATTCTCGAGTGACCTCACATAATCTTTAGGCCTCACTTAATGTATCCATCTCAGTATGGGCCTTCCTTGGCCTTTCATCCCTTATTTTATACTCTGGCAATGTAGGCATTTCAATTTTACTCATTGTGGCCACTAGTGAGTATTCTAAGCTTCTATATCCAGCCCCAGCAGCAAGTTTGCACCATGCCCTGGGGATCTTGCCAGGGTGTGAAATACTGTACACCAAACTAGTGCCTTAAGTCAACAAACTGCTCTTCTTCCAGACTTATGTTCCAGTACCTTTGAATTAGCATCCTCGGATTCCTGTATCACTGTTTCTAGTGATAAATTCTTTCTCATTCCAGCAGTTGCTTTAGGGTAATCTCTTGGCTGTCCTATTTGTCCCAGCATGGCGTGGCTGAGATATGCAGCTACATAACTCTAATTACAGGCCTGCAGGAGAAAAGATGGAGGCATCTCTGGAAGGCAGAAACATTTCCATGTGACCTTGTGAGGACCTTGTGAGAAAAAAAAAATCTCTATTTTCTTCCTAAAACAAGCACTAACTCGTGATAGACGTGGGAGAGGAAGGGCCACTCTCTTAGGCTCATGTGGTTTAGACAAATTTAAGGAGTCAAAATATTCAGAGACATCTACACAGACATCCCCAAACCATGTGTCAGGTCCTAGGTTTTCTCATATAGTTCATGACTTTGGCATAACAGACTTACCTCATTTTAACGTTCAATGATCTTTAATGTTTAGCCAATTCGGCTATAGAATCTTATGCTGACTTCACCTTTTTCTGCTTGCCTGTCACATGAGATAAGACTCCTTTGTTTCCAAATACTTGGACTCTCATGCTAAATTTCCAGTTCTTAGTTATTTGCTTTCAACTTTTCATTATCTTCCTAAAGAATCAATGCAGTATAGTAATATCCAATTCCTCAATTCTTACATCTATTATTTACCTTGTATGTTTCAAATATTTGAATCATGGCACTGGCCAGGGTGGTCTTCTCCTTCCTCAAGACCATCCCAGTAGTTACCACCAGTGAATACTTCAGTAATTGGACTGCCACCTTGTACCAAAAACATTCCTTATCACTTGTCCTACCTTGAACAGGATCTGAATGGACTATCTTCCTATTTGTCACAACAGAGTTTTCAGTTTAAAATAAGTGTATATTCCTTTCTTTTTTTCCATTTCTCCTTCTATGGAATAGGAACGTAAGATGAAAACAGAAGACAAAGATGGAGAACATTTTTTAAAGCCCAGCTACCATATTATTATTATGTCCTGAACAGGGCTTACAAACAAATATGCAATATTAATTTCCCATGGATGTTCTTACAAACTACTACAAATTTTGTAGCTTAAAAGAATACAAATGTATTATCTTACTGTTCTAGAGGTCAGAAGTCCTAAAATCTAAGTATCAATAGAGCTCTATTCCTTCTGAGATTCTCGGGGAGAATTCACTTCCTTGCCCCTTTTAGCTTCTTGAGACCACTTCTATTTCTTGGCTTATGGATCCATCTTGGATTTTCAAAGCTACCATCAAGTGTCTTCCAATCTCTCTGTCTCTCTCTCTTTTTGTTTCTCTCTCTGCTTCTGTCATCATTTTGTCTTTAATAGCACTGGCCCTCTTGTCTTCCTCTTATAAGGCCCTATGTGATACATTGAGTCCCCTTAGATAATCCAAGATACTCTCTCCATCTCCAGGTCCTTTCCATATGTAACAGAAAACATTTTGAGATATTAACTGAGATATAAACTGACTAAGCTATCAGATATTGACCATAATTATCAGATATTAACCGACTAAAGTGTTTGAAAAAAAAAAAGATTCTATTTGAGGTTTTTTTTTTTTATGTTGTTTTTAATGCTAAAATTTTAAAGATCTGAAGGGGCATACCAGTGCCTTAACATGGACTCATACACAATAGGTTTTGATATCTGAGAACAAATGGGGGTTTGAAAAATTAGGTAAAAGCACAATGAATGAGTTCTGAAAACCCTAGGCCAGACACATCTTTTTGATACCAGAGCTACATGTAAGGTTTCAGGATTTATGGTCATTTAGGAATATATGGGAAGAATAGAGGTTTCTAAATCAGTGGAGTTTTTATGCAACAGGAAAGTAACAGTTTTTCTTTGATAATAAGTATAAATAATATAAATAATTATTTGATAATAAATTAATACTTTTGAAAAAAAATTGGATGACAGAGCTAACTGCCCTTGTAAAATTTTACAGAAATTTACTCATTTATATTTTTAATGAGCTGAGTTTTACTTACTAGTACTGGAATAATTTATTTAATTCATTGAAGGAGAGGTGATTTTTACTTCCATTATTACTTTCATTGAAACTCAGAGAGGTAATGCAGCTGGTGAATAATGACAGAAAGCAATTCTCCATCAGTCTTCTGAATTTCCATACATTTGTAGAAAGACGTTGATAATTTTTGTTCTAGACTATTCAAGGATGTTGGTATAGCAAACAGCCTTGGAAGACAGAAACAGTGTGTTCTTCTTCAAGAGCAGAAGGCGGATTTGTTTTCAGATTAGGAAAACAAAGATAATGTCTCCCTATAGGGCAATGATGGGACAGTTTTCACAACAACGACTCATAAGATCAGGGCCCCTAAGTTCCGAGTGCTTCACTGTGATACAAACATGATGTGTATGTAGCATCCACTTGGGCCTCTTTGTATGTCATCTGTAAGACCTGAGGTCAAGAGGAATTGATGTGAACATGAAGTTCAAGATGCCTGCTGTGCTTGCATAATGAATCTGTTTTTGACTCCAAGGTTTCATCCTTCTGCCAGCATCTATGACACTGTGTCTAATTTGTTAGCTTGAAATCAGGGTAAAATTTCAGATCATTTACAGTTCTTGAAAATGGTGGAAGCAATATTAGAAGTTGAGGCCATCTGACTCTGGAGTCCTCATTTGAATCCAAGACTATCACAAGAATATCATTTGATTATCACACAATGTCTACTGAGGGAACCAGCTAAAAAGAAACTAGTATAAATACATTAGGTACATTTTCTTGTTCCCTTAGTAAGATCAAATTTGACCTTCCCAGATTAGCAACAGGACAATATCTGCTTCGTAAATTATATTATCAATATTGTTGTCTTCCAACAATGTCTAACTAGCAAAACACTACTCTAGAAGAATGACCCACAGTACATCCTGGCCAAGTAAATTGCAGGGGGAAAAAAGCAACGTTGGTACAACTTATCCTTAGAGTTTCCTAATTCACTGACATTTACACTCTCTAAGAAATCTCCAGTAAAGAAAATTATTTGACTTCTTTTACCACAAATATCCCAGACTAACTGATAACAAAACTTCTGCTAGCATCCTATGGATCTACTGTCCCACTAAACACATTTTAAGAATTACTGATTGGATGGATGTATCCTCTGGGCCTATTCTCATCCTGCTATCGCAAAGCTTTGAATAACTTCTAGTTTAAATGGTTGTACCTGTACTAATAGAGATAAGGAAAGATTTGTGAGTCCACACTTCGACTACAGCAATTATTCTGAACCTTGGATTCACAATAAAGTCATCAAAGTGATGCTAAAAAGTTGATATGTTTAAAACTCCCTGGGCTAATCTAGTGTGCAGTCAGAGTAAAGTACAACTGTGATAGAACAGTAAAGCCGGAACTCACTCCTGGGGAATTCAAAAGGAACAGAAGTCTAGAATCTATATATTGTGCTGTCAATATGGTAGCTACTAGCTACATGTCACTGTATAAATTTTAGTTTAAATTGAGGTAATTAAACAAAATTAAAAATTCTATTCTTCTGTCATAGTGGCCACATTCCACATACTCGATAGGCACATGACGCTAGCAGCTACAGTCTTTTTTTTTTTAAAGGTTTATTTATTTATTTTGAGAGAGCGACAGAGAGACAGAGTGAGCAGGGAAGGGACAGAGAGAGAGGGAAAGAAAAGCAGGGTCTGAGCTGTCAGTGTGAAACTTGATATGAGGCTTCACCCCATGAGATCAAGACCTGAACCAAAATCAAGAGTTGTATGCTCAACTGACTGAGCCAGGGGGGCTGCTAGCAGCTACAGTCTTGAAGCACATTTATATAATGTTTCCATCAACACAGACAATTCTGTTGCGCAATGCTGCTAGGTAAGGTCAAGAGTTCTCTCCCTGCATTGCTATAGTTAAACTTGAAGACTGTAGGTTTGGTTTTATTAAGATAGCTAGTAGTATTCACTAAGAGGGAAGAACAGGGGAAGTGTTTGAAAACCTGTGTGAAATATGTGTGATGTGTGGGCTTGCACATGTGTGCATGCATGTGTATTGTGGGAGAAATGATTGCCTCATTCCTATAGTGCTATGAAAGGTACTGTACTCTACAATTTTGGAATATAATTATAAAGCCGATGTAAGAAAATATTTTATGCAAGATTTAACATCCTTAGAAACTCAGCTATAGGAATTTTTCCAATTAATCAGTGCTTATTGTTTTAATATTACTTCCCAGAAGGACTTTCTCTAATTTCATTACTACTGATTTTCTCCCTAAGGTTTTCTGATTTCTCTGGCTCTTGTCCTGGAATGACCCCATAACTAGGGAAGAAATCATGACCAATAGTTTTGTCAACTATTTTATAAGACATTGATATTAACCTCAAGATCTGAAACTATTATCTAGATTTTTCTTCAATGTATTTCCTCCAAAAGGCTAGGAAATATCTCAGGGAACAAATGAAAATAGGCAAAAGAAATTATCTAGAGTTCTGAAAATACTTATTGTTTTGTTGCATAAGAAAAAAATGAGTTTTTGTGATAGTGGTTTTAATATTTAGCTACTATATAAAAACCATGGAGATAAAATAGAATCCTCTATAAAATTTTATGGTTATCAAGCTTGTGTCACTTAATGAATGACATGAAGTGTATGAGGAAAAACAATCCTTTCTTCATAATTCCTCATATCATTTAAAACAGCACTTAGCTATAGGGAAGGATGGTATGGTATTTCCTTTGAATTGAAATCTGAGAAAGAGAAAAATCTAAGAAAATAATTTCCCGACTCTAATCCAGGTTTATTAACCACAAACCTTCAACAAACAGGAAAAATCAATATTTGTTGATGAGTGATGTAAGGACCATTAACATCCTAATACTGTGTTCATGTTTCTACCATTTTATAGAAAATGACTCAATGCTCTAATTCTTTCTCATATTTTATGCTTGGTCTGCTTTTATTCACTGCAATTTTGAAAGGTATATGTGAGATTAGGGAAAAATATTGATTGAATTTAATAATTACTTCAATAACTATAAAAACTGTCCTGAAATGATCTTTTGAACAGTAAAATAGAGAGCATTAAAAGATAATAAAAGAATGTTATGATCAACTCTATACTCATAAGTATGATAACCTGGATGAAATGGACCAATTTTTTGAAAGGTAAAGTTTGCCAAAACCAAACAAGAAGAAATAGATGATCTGAGTAGGCCTATATCTATAAATGAAATTGAATTGATAATTAATAGCCTTCCCAAACAGAAAACACCAAGCTCAGATAGGTTCATTGTGAACACTAAATATTTAGAGGAGAAATTATACCAGTTCTTTACAGTCTCAGCAGAGAGATTATCCTCTACTTTATTCTATGAACTTAGCATTATCCTAATACTGAAAACAAAGACATCACAAGAAAACTAAAGCTCATTGAGCATAGAGGCAGGAATCCCCAACAAAATATTAGCAAGTAAAATTCAAAAATATTTAAAAAATTACACATCATGGCCAAGAGGAATTTATCTCGGTTATGTAAGGTGGATTCAACATTCAAATATCAATTAATGTAATTCATTAATAGGCTACGAATTGGGACGGGGAGTACTTCCTCAACTTGACAAAGAATATCTACAAAATACCTACAACTAACATCACACCTAATGGTGAGAAACTTGAGACTTTCCCACTAAGATCTGGGAAAAGACAAGACTATCCTGTATCACCACTGCTTGTCAACATCGTTCTGGAAGTTCTGGCTAATGCAGTAATACAGGAAGAGGAAAGAGACTGAGAAGGAAGAAATAAAATTCTCTTTGTTCTGAGATGACCTGATCGTTTATGTAGAATATCCATAAAAATTGGCAAAACCCTCCTGGAAATCACGTTTTTATGTAGCAGCAATGAACAGTGGAATTTGAAATTAAAAACACAATGTTGGGGCACCTGGGTGGCTCAGTTGGTTAATCATGTTGGTCATAAGATTGAGCGCTGTATCAGTCTCCTCACTGTAGGTAGAGCCTGCTTGGGATTCTTTCCTCCCTCTCTCTCTGCTCCTCCCCTATTTGGGTGCTCCCTCTTAGTCTCTCTCAAAATAAACATTAAAAAAAACACAATACTATTTATATAAGCACTTCTGAAAAAAATATTTAGATCTATATGAGGAAAACTATAAAACCCTGATGAAAGATATTGAGAAAGAGCTTAATAGGAGGAAAGATACAGTATTTTGATGGATAGGAAGACTCAAGATATCAGTTCTCACCAATTAGATCTGTAGATTCAATGCAATCCCAGTCAAAATTCCAGAAAATTATTTTGTAAATACTGATAACTGATTCTAAAGTTTATATAGAGAAGAAAAAAAGCCAGAAAGCAAACACAATATTGAAGAAGCACAAAGTCAGAGGATTGACACTACTTGACTTCAAAACAACATAAAACTATAATAATCAAGACAATGTGGTATTGCTGAAAGAATAGATAAATCTATCAATGGAACAGAATAGAGACCCCAGAAGTAGACCCACATAAACACAACCAAATGATCTTTGGCAAAGGAGCAAAGGCAGTGCAAAGACACAGAGATAATCATTATAGCAAATAATGCTTGAACAACTGGACATGTACGTGGAAAAAATGAATTTGGATAAACTTGTACCCTTCACAAAAATTAGCTCAAAATGAATCACAGACATACATGTAAAATGTAAAACTACAAAACTTCTAGAAGATAACATAGGAGAAAACCTAGATGGTCTTGGGTATGCCTTTTTACTGCAAGACCAAAGGCACAATTCATGAGAGACATAATTGATAAGCTGAACTTAATTAAAATTTAAAACTTGTGCTCTATAAAACATATGTCAGGGGTGCCTGGGTGGCTCAGTTGGTTGAGCGACTGACTTCAGCTCAGGTCATGATCTCACAGGTTGTGGGTTTGAGCCCCGCATCAGGCTCTGTGCTGAGAGTTCAGAGCCTGGAGCCTGCTTCAGATTCTGTGTCTCCCTCTCTCTGCCCCTCCCCTACTCACACTCTGTCTGTCTCTATCTCTTAAAAATAAATAAACTTTAATAAATAAATAAAACATACGTCAAGAGAAGGAGAAGACAAGCCAAAGTTTGAGAGAAGATATTTGCCAAAGACACATCTAATAAAGGATTGATATGCAAAATAAACAAAGAGCTCTTAAAAGTCAACAATGAGAAAAGTAACAGCCTAATATTTGGACAGACAAGTCATCAAAAAAGATGTCAAATATGCATATGAAAAGATGTTCAACATCATATGTCATCAGGGAATTGAAAATTAAAACACCAGTGAGCTACTAAGACCCACCTATTAGAGTGACCAAAATCCAAAACACTACCACCACCAAATGCCGGTAAGGAAGGAGAACCGCTCTTACTCATTTTTGTGGGAATGCAAAATGGCATAGTAACTTTGGAAGACTGTTTGGTGATTTCTAAAACTAAACATACGAAACATACTCTTGAGCCGCCTGGCTGGTTCAGTCAGTGGACCATGCAGCTCTTGATCCTGGAGTGGTGAGTTTGAGCCCCTTATTAGGTATAGAGATTACTTATAGAGATTAAAAGAAATAAAATCTTAAAAAAAAAACAACAAAAAAACCCTAAGCCTACTCTTACCATACAATGCAGCGATTGTGCTTCTTGATACTTACCCAAAGGAGTTGAAAACTTATGTCCACACAGATATTTATAGTAGCCTACGCACAGATATTTATAGTAGCTTTATTCATAATTGCCAAAACTGGGAAGCAACCAAGATGTCCCTGAGTAGATGAGGGATAAATAAACTGTAGTACATCCAGCAAAAGGATTATTCAGAGCTAAAATAAATGTGCTTCAAGTCATGAAAAGACCTGGGGAATTTATATTACTAAGCATGTATGTATGTATTAAGCACTTAGAATTTACATTACTAAGTATGTATGTATGTACTTAAGACATATTACTAAAAGAAAGTAATCATTTGGAAAAGGTTTCATACTCTATGACTCCAACTATATGACAAAGCTGTGGAGAGAGTAAAGAACCAGAGGTTGCCAGGGGTTAGTGGAGAGAGAGCTATAAACAGACAGGGCACAGAAGATTTTTAGAGGACTGAACTACTCTGTATGATTCTATATGGTTCATACACGTTGTTATACATTTGCTCAAACCCAAAGAACATACAAAACGAATGGCGAATCCTAATGTAAACTATGGGCCTTGGGTGATACTACCTCAGCATAGGACCATCAGTTGTAACAAATGTACCAATTTAGTGAAAAGTTTTGATAGAGTCTGTGCACATGTGAAGGTAGGAGTTATATGGAAATGTCTGTACCTTCTGCTTGATTTTGCTGTGAGTCTAAAACGTATGTAAAACACAGACAAGTAAAAATTTTTTCACATAATTTTTGTCTCCGTCTTCATTAGAATCATGCAAATTCAGGAAGGCAGGGGATTATTGAGAGATATAGGTATAGCAAATTCAAAATTGTGTGTGTAATTGAATACATATTATATTATTCAAAAATATTAATTTATATATAAGTTGAATTTATATATGTAATTTTAAGTTTATTTATTTTGAGAAAGAGAGAGAGAGATTGCGTGCAAGGAAGGGGCATAGAGAGAGGGAGAAACTCCTAAACAGGCTTCACGCTGTCAGTGCAGACACACGACTCTATCTCACCAACCTTGAGATCATGACCTGATCCAAAATCAAGAAGCAGACGCTTAACCAACTAAGCCACCCAGGCACGCCTATACAGTATACATAATTTTTCTAAGCAGCTAGCAGACAAAAAGATACGGCTTTAGTAAATGTTAAATTAATGCCTTTCTCTGTAATACATACACAGCTATATATTTAATAATATATTGAAATAGAAAATAGAAATAGGAGCACCCGGCTGGCTCAGTCGGTTAAGCATCCAACTTTGGCACAGGTCATGATCTCACAGTTTGTGGATTCGAGCCCCGTGTCGAGTTTTGTACTGACAGCTCAGAGCCTGGAGCCTTCTTCAGATTCTGTATCTCTCTCTCTGCCTCTCTCCTGCTCACGCTCTGTCTCTCCCCATCTCAAAAATAAATAAAAGCGTTTAAAAAAATAAAAAAAATATAAAAAAATAATAAAAAGAAAATAGAAATAGGCTGGCGTGAGGTAAGAGTGCAGAACTGGCATAGCTGAGATGATACAAATTTATTTTAACTACATAACATTAATATTAAAATGTAGAAAACAGTATCTCAAGCATTTCTATTCTGGGGGAGTTTCCAGATTAAGAAACAAACAAACAACCAACAAACAAACAGAAAACACAGCCTGAAACAAAAGCAGTTGAATTAACCATTTTTTCAGAAGTGCTCCAGTAGGTAAAATTTCTCATCAGAATATCATTGAATAATAACCATGTGAAGGGAAATATTTTCTTAGATATTAAGTGGTGTTGCACTTCTAAGCCCAGCTCCTAGTAACAATAACAGGCCAATGATTATATTTGAAAGCAAATGGATATAGCACAGGTCTGACAAAATGGTGGTACAGGCTATGATTTTTTCTGGAAAGTAACAAAACTTTGCAAATAGGCACTTCAAATCCCCACCAGGTCAAATTATCAATATTCCTTACCGTGAATATTTCTGTTGCCTGTAATATGTTGACCCATCCACTAAAGAAAATAGGAGTATCTAACAGAAAGATTTTTTTAAGTTTATTTATTTATTTTTGAGAGAGAGTCAGCGGGGGAGGGACGGAGAGAGAGGGGGACAGAGCATCTGAAGCGGACTCTGTGCTGACAGCAGAGAGCCTAATATAGAGCTCAAACTCGCAAATCATGAGGCCATGACCTGAGCCCAAGTCGAATGCTTAACCGGCTGAGCCACCCAAGTGCCCCATGACTGAAGGACTTCTGTCTCTGTTCTGTTTTTCTCAGCCCAGCGAATGCAGTTTCGAGGGTTACATTTCCTTGCTGGCCAGTGTGCAACTGTTGGCATTTTGTCGATGTACTTGCCCTTCCTCTAGTCCTCTGAAGTCCTAAAAGCCATACATTCCCACTGACCAGAATCTTCTCTATCTCCTCCCACCCATCCTATCTTCTTAAACAGGCCTCTCCTTTGTCAAGCTCTCCGCTTTACTACCCCGGTAAACCACCATCTCCATTTTTCATAAACATTAAATTCAAAAGAGGTGTCTGCGATTTTGCTTCTGCATCAACATTAAGCCCACAAATTGAATATGATATAAAGAACTCAAAGTGAATTTATTTATTCTATTGTTCTTTCAAAACAGGTCTGTTGCTAACAGGTCTCCAGGTATGCATATGAAATTCACACAGCTATAAAAGGAAAGAAACAAATGCCAGGCACACAGCACCAAGCTGAGAAACCAAATGTTAGGCAGGGACAATGAAGAATCTGAGCTTGGAGGTTAGCAGTGAGACCCACTACTGACTGCTTTTTGGAATATCAAACATTCTAATGAGCATGAAGCATTATAAGATTCCAAAGTAATAAAGAATGTTGGCATCAGGGCCCACACGGTAGCTAACCATTTAAGGATGAGATGAATAGGAGAAAAAGGCATTTCACAGTCTCCATCAAAGAAGGAATAGAGAGATAATATTTTAGTTCTTCCCTACTGAAAGCTAATAATTTAATAATATAATTAATGGTAATCTCTGCAAAATGTAGTGAATGCACAATTTGATCTAGAGAAAAGATGATGCTCCTGTTGAGGTGATAAGCACACTTCTAACAACCAAAACCTTATGTACTGGTCTTCAGTCACCAGATACTTTGTGACATGTCTTAGAGCAGTTCTGCTCTAGGACAAAAGGCGTTGTGTCTGTTGTAGACACTTCAGATGTAGTGGAAACCGCTGCTTCTAAGGGGCATTCGGTGACTTACCAAACCACCCCCACTGTGCAGCACTTTGCCTCCAGCTTGGAAACTGGAGGTCTAGGCTTCAGAAAAACCACCGTTTGAGTCAGCTATTGTGTAGCTGGGACATCAGGAACGACAGATTGTGTATGGATGCCCCATTACTGTCGCCAATTTGGAGCTCGTGGAGCAGAGTGAGGAAGAAGGTAAGGATCAGAATTCCTGCCTCTGTTCCTCGAGTCTCTGCCACCAATGTCCTCTTTAATTCAGGCAAAAAGGGCTTGGAAATGAGATTTCGAGTTTTTTTTTTTTTTTACCTGACCTTTCATTCTCATTCACAATAGGAGCTCCCATTCCCGTCCCTCTATTTCCAAATACTGTTATAGGAGTAGTGATCATTTCTACATTTTGAAATCAGTATTTCTAAATTAGGGTTCAAGCACCTGTATAAGTTTTTCAGCAATGTTGTTTCTAGTTAGAGATTGGATATTTAGTGACTTAATGGGCCAGGCTGATCATATATCTTTATGTACTGATCATCAGAAAAAGGTCTATTTTACAGCATATATTTTTAATTTTTTAATGTTTGTTTATTTTTGAGAGAGAGAGAGAGAGAAACAGAGAGAGAGAGAGGAAGAACAAGCTGGGGAGGGGCAGAGGAAGACGGAGACTAGAATACAAAGCAGGCTCCAGGCTCTGAGCTCTCAGCACAGAGCCTGACATGGTGCTCAAACTCATGAACCGTGAGATCATGATCTGAGCTGAAGTCAGATGCTTAACCAACTGAGCCACTCAGGTGCCCCAGACAAAGGTCTATTTTAATAAATTATTTCCTTAGTCTTTCATTACTGTTTTTCTGCTTTACATTCACTATAATTCTAAATAGAGGGTATTTTAAAAACAAAGAGTAAGGGTTTTGTTCAGGGGAAATTATTCTCAGACACTGAGACTATCTTTGCTAATAATTTATTTAACACAGATTCACTGCAGGAATTATTATTTATGACAATAGTATTTCACATGCTGATAGCATACAGGATAATATCTCTTCATAAGCCAATAATGTATTCCAAACCAATGATAGATTAATTACACTATTGTTCCAGGCATAAGGATGATGAAAACAATGATAAAGTCCAAATTTAGTTGAGATATACTTTTCAGTGACTTGGTTCTCAGAAGAGTTGGCTTAGCCAACCAACAGCCGATGTACAGCTGTGAGCACAAATCAGAAGTCCCTTGTTGCTAGAGCACACTGCTGGCTGAACAAAGGTGCTGGGATCGTCAGGCAAGTCGATCTTCTTCATAAGGCCTCTGCATGGTTTTCATCACTTCCAGGATCAGGCTTGCTACAGCAGTAGCTTATGTCCATAGGTCTTTGGAGACCTATTTAGATCAGCAAAGAGTAGCCTTGCCCATACTGAACACTCCTACTAAGTCCTTATAAATCCTTGGTATTTAATGTTTCAATGCCCATTGCCGGGGTCCAGGTCCAGTGAATCTAGGGGTCCCGAAGGATGGACGGTCAGGCGAAAGGAAATGAGAGAGCCATGAGAGAAATGTAGTCTGATGACCAAGCAGGCAGCCCTGGCAATTCTGGCGTCTCCGCCCTGCCGGTCTCAGTATCTTTATTTTTAAAGGTAGTAAGTGACATTACATCAATGAGTGACATTCCATAGTGATCTCTTTGATAACAATGCATTTTTACCAGCAAGGCAGCAGCAACTTCCTCAATCCCGTATGTTGGTTTTAGGTTAATTAAACCGGAGAAATCAGGGTGTTGCTTTGAGGGCTATACTTCCAACTACAATGGCAAGGGTGGAACTCTCAATGAGTACATTTACATAGTCTCTTTTAGATGTTATCCATCAATGCATCACATTCCAAGTTCCCTCTTTTACTTGAATGTCATAAAACAAAAGAGCATTACCTCCCTTGAGGTCAACGAGGGCTTCTCAAGAAATCCAGGCCTGAAAGATTATTTGAAGGAGGTGGTATTGGGGCCCTTTTTGGCCGGCATGACCTCTGCGTTTTCCACACAGGGAGGTTTCTCTACCTGTGAGCTCAAGATGGCTCCCAACAGTGGTATTGGGGCATTATTTCTTGGCTGGCAGGAGCTTTGCCTCAACCGCCCTTTCCACACAGAGAGGTTTCTCAAGCTGTGAGCCCAAAATGGCTTCCAACAGCCCATTACGTCATAGTTCCTTCTTTGTATATTCTTTTGATAAACACTCAGTAACACTATTTTGATGACATCATCCTGACACAGCCTCCCTAAGCTTACATCTAAATAACTTAAGCCAGAAAGAAGTTATTCTCTGAGGCCAACATTACCCTGACACCAAATGCAAACAAAGATGCCACTGAAAAAGAGAACTACAGGGGCACCTGGGTGGCTCGGTCAGTTGATCATCGAACTCTTGATTTCGATTCAGGTCATGATCTCAGGGTCATGAGATTGAGCCCCGCATTGGGCCCTGTGCTGGACAAGGAGCCTGTTTAAGATTCTCTCTCTTTCTTCGTGTCCCCCCGCCCTTTTTATTCACTCTCAATCTCTCTCTCTCTCTCAAAACAAAATAACAAAAAAAGAGAATTACAGGCCAATACCCCTGATGAACATGGATACAAAAATTCTCAACAAAATACTACCAAATCAAATCCAACAATACATTAAAAGAATCATTCAACAAAGTCAAGTGGGACTTATTCCAGGGTTGCAAGCGTGGCTTAATATTCACAAATCAATCAATGTGATATACCACATTAATAAAGGATTAAGAACCATATGATCCTTTGTGTAGATGCAGCAAAAGCATTTGACAAAGTACAACATCCATTTATGACAAAAACCCTCAACAAAGCAAGGATAGAGGGAACATACCTCAACATCATAAAGGACATCTGTGAAAAACCTACAGCTAATAGCATCCTCAAGTGGGGAAAAACTGAGAGCTTTTCCTCTATGGTCAGGAACAAGACAGGGATGTCCCCTCTCACCACCAGTTATTTACCATAGTACTGGAAGTCCTAGCCTCAGCACTCAGACAACAAAAGGAAATAAAAGGCTTCGAAACTAACAAGAAGAAGTCAAACTTTCACTATTTGCAGATGGCATTATACTCTATACAAAAAATCCAAAAGACTCCACTAAAAACTGCTAGAACTGTTACAAAAAATTAGTAAAGTCACAGGATACAAAATCAAAACACAGAAATCTGTTCCATTTCTATTCACCAATAATGAAGCAACAGGAAAAAAAAATATCAAGGAATCAATCCCATTTACAACTGTACCAAAAACCTTAAGGTATCTAAGAATACACCTAACTGAAAAGGTAAAAGATCTGTACTCTGAGAACTATAGAACACTTATGAGAGAAATTGAAACAGGTCCAAAAACCAAAAATGGAAAAACATTCCATGCTCATGGATTGGAGGAACAAATATTTTTAAATGTCTATGCTACCCAAAGCAATCTACATATTTTAAAGCAATCTCTGTCAAAATACCACCGGCATTTTTCACAGAGCTAGAACAAAAATCCAAAAATTTGTAAAACCACAAAAGACCTCAAATAGCCAAAGTAATCTTGAAAAAGAAAAGCAAAGCTGGAGGCATTCCAATTCCAGACTTCAAGCTATATTACAAAACTATAGTCATTAAGACAGTATGGTACTGGCACAAAAAAAAAAGACACAGAGATAAAGAAGATGTGGTACACACACACACACACACACACACACACACACACACACACATACACACAATGGAATATTACTCAGCCATCAAAAAGAATGAAATCTTGAAGTTTACCATGACACAGTTGGAGCTAGAGAGTATTATGTTAAATGAAATAAGTCAGAGAAAGACAAACACCATCTGATTTTATTCATATGTGGAAGTAAAAAGCAGAACAGATGAACATAGGGGTGGGGAAGAGAGGCAAACCAGAAAACAAATCCTTAACTATAGAGAACCAACTGAAGTTTGCTGAAGTGAAGGTGGGTGGAGGCATGTGTTAAATGGGTGACGGTTATTAAGGAGGGCACTTACGATGAGAACTGGGTGCTGTATGTAAGTGATGAATCACTAAATTCTACACCCAAAACTAATATTACACTGTATGTTAACTAACCAGAATTTAAATAAAAACTTGAAAAAGAAAAAAAAAAGTGGATTTGAAAACATGACAAATGAGAGTACATAATAATGATTCATGTGATTTCAAATCACTTAGACACTAATTCTCAGGGTCTAATGCCCTATAAAAGTCTAAGATCACAAAAGTAACAATTCACATCGTAAGTCTACATTGCCAGTAGTCTAATTTTCCTTTAATTTAATTTTCTACAGTTTTGTTACTGAAAACTTTATTAAATCAATTTCCAGTATTATTAGCAAAAACACAACAAACAATTCTTTAAAATAGTACCAGTTTCAATTTCCAAAAGACGAAAAATTAAGTTTCTGAAACCACTCTGTTAAGTAAGCTTCCTCGATAATTATGTTTCCATGTAAAACCCATGTTTATAAAGCTCCAGGAGGTACAGACTAGCATAGTGCTATCAATAATGTGTTTGGTTGCCATAACATCAGAATTCAAGGCTGTCATTATTTTAGGGAAGGCATGTTTTTGTTCTTTTTCCAGTTCCTACAAAGTTATTTTTACTTTATTAGCCTTATCTTTTAGATGTTCTTAATGTTTCTAATGTATGATTTATTTTATTAGATTAATTTTAGGAGACTCAGTATGGAATATTTCTCTAGTTATTTTAATAGCTTGCCTATTTTCTATTGACATCAAATAATACCTTTTTCCTTCTATCGTCGTATTTACTACCTGTTCTTCTTTTATAAATTCCATCATGTCGCGTTTCTTATTTTCCCCTTGATTTCAACTGGAGAAGGTAAGGTTTGGCTTAGAGCACACAATCATGGTCCAATTTCCCATATTATGCTAGTTGAGAAGGCAGCAACTAGTACTTGTGCCATAGGTGTATCTAATGGTCTAGCAGCCAACAAATCCTTAGGAACATGTTTCACTTCTCTCCCTTTTGATATAGGAAACCATAAAAGTGTGACATTTCCTCCTTTAAGTGCCAATATTCTAATTTCACCGTTGCCCAAGGAATCACAGCTATTAGGATGTGTGGTATCTATTCTGATAGACTCAGATTATCTGCAATATCATTCAGATATCATGGCTGTTCTAAGCATATTCCATGTATTTACCACCTTAATTGTAATAATTGACAATCGATCCTTTAAAAATATCCTTTATATTGTTTTCTAAGGATCTTATTATTTTTATAATTATCTCCAACTGCTTTCTTCAGAATATCCAGTGCCTTATCTGTTTCTCCGTCAAAGTCATTTATGTTTCACAAGATGCTACTAATCCTATCCTCCTATGCGGCCGATGATGATGAAGCTGTGACCACATGGGAATTAAGTTGTGTTTATTTTCAAAATTTTTAAAGTCCAAATTAATTTGATCAAGTTAAAAATGTGAAAAGGCTGCTGCTATTACACTTCCGATTAATCCTCCCGCAAGTCCAACAAGGAGCTGTAGGGGTTTTCTTACCTTTAATGAATCAGTCTTTGGCATACGTTATAGGTTAGGCATAAAAGTAGATGGATAAAATGGACCATAATTAGGGTATATATATCTGGCCTTATAATTCTGCATGTTGAATTTTAAGGTATATGCTACTAGGGTGGCCTCTGTTATTACAGTAAGAGATTTAATGAGCATAGGTGCCTACACTTGGGGAGCTGAGACATCAGCAGTGAGATAGAAGCCTATGGTGCAGTACATTGGATAATGATGCATTTTATGTTAGGTTTTCAATGTGTCCTCTATATATTTTACATGGTCTCCTATTTTCTTAAAGTAATAGGGTCCATGGAGCATACAGTTCTAATGGGTGAATATGTGTTATTAAATGTAAACTGTGGGTGTTGTAAGTGATCTAATGTGAGCCTATGAATATTCAATGATATAATGGCTCACAAATTATTGTGAGGGTGTGCTGTAGTTGAATCATTGTGAGGGCGTACTGTAACTGAATCACTGAGAGGGTGTGCTGTAACCGTATCTGTCCCTAAGGCATCACCATTGCTCAGGGTTACAGTATGATACTTAGAATTCCAAATGGTAGATTCTTATTGGCATGCTCTTACTATTGCTTGTAAGTTGTCCCACACATTTAATCTCAACATTTTATATCCAACCTTAGGTTTCCACAAGTCATCTCTAGACTCCTCGTATATTCTGTGCCATAAATAACCTATTGTTTTAGACCAGTAGCAATCTTTGTGATGCTACTGGTATAAACGTTATAGTATAGTATAGTAGAAATGTTTTCATTGAAAACTCCAGGCTCTTGCTTCACATCCGGTTGTGTTTGCGTCCGTGTTAGATTTCCTGCATCCTAATGCATGTACTGGTTCTGTGAAACCGGCTTCTAGCTATTAAAACAATCAGCCTGCGACTTCTATTCACAATACATATATGCCACATCATATGTTCTTTTAACAAACATACTGGTAAAATACAAAGTAGGGTAAGTAATTTTGGGCATGAGCCACCATAATTTTGGTTCATGGTAATGTTATTAGCACATCAATATTTGGACACTTAGTGTAGTTTAATTAATTGAAGCTTAGTTTATAATCTATTTATGGCACTGCTGTATTGATGTGTTTTGCGACAGCACCAGCTAATAAATTGTATCCCTTTGGTATGGGTATGAATTGTTCTATACTATCAGGACCAGAGGAAACATAAGTATAGATTTTGCCCACATTTGAGATGGGCATAGTGCTACTTGTTCAATTTTACCTGGCTGGTTTCATCACTCATTGTACCGTTGTCATTTTGTTCAGGAACCACTGGTGTTCTCTCCGCATTACTCATGTTCTTAGATCCAGTCATATCGCCAGGTTTGCAGTCATCCCAATAACATGGATAGAGCAGAAAGGGTTTTAAGTTTTACATCATGACATCATTTTACTATCCAAATCACATATTGGGTACTTACATACATAACCCATTTTTAGGTTTCATAATTTAAATTTGTTAGTACCAGAGTTCAGATTGTGAAAGAGAATCAGTGTAGGATTTGAAAAATACATCAGAGTTATAGAATTCTGCCCTAGATGTGGCAATGGTTGTGTCACATAGACTTAAATTACCAGAATGAAATAAGTTAGGCCATTCTGTGACATAAAGTCTAACCTCTTTGCCATCAGTGGTATTACTTTCCCGTGGAACTCCTAAGTACAGATGTTGTTTGCTTGAAAATGGAGATAGTTTGTAGTTTATTTCAGATATCTTTCTGGTAGAATCAATAACTGTCTCATTAAATACAACAATTGGTATGGTGAATGTTTGTGTTATAGGAGTATTGTGTGGTCTGTGTGGTATTTTCCATTTCCTCTACGGTTTGCTTTATTTCCTTTTTCTTCATAATCATAATGGACTTATTCATAATCTCCTGCTTTGTCCCATGCCAATATCCACTGCCGATGGCAGGTAATATAGTCTTTTAGATGAGGTCTGTAAGTACCAATCTCATAATCTATGTGTTTAAAACTGTGGTTCCATATGTGTCATTAGAATTGTCATCTTTTGTTCTGCCAGTTGGTAAAGTGAGGTCCAAGACCATCCTGCTGGGGTGCCTGGCTGGCTTAGTTGGTTGAGTATCTGACCTTGCTCTTGATTTCAACTCAGGTCATGATCCCGGGGTCATGGGATGGAGCCCCATGTCTTGCTCTACACTGATTGTGGAGCCTGCTTAAGACTCTCTCTCTCTCTCTCTCTCTCTCTCTTTTCCTACCTCTGCCCCTCTCCCTTACTCATGCTCTCATGCTCTTTCTCAAAAAACAAACAAACAGGGGCGCCTGGGTGGCTCAGTTGGTTGAGCGGCCAACTTCGGCTCAGGTCATGATCTCACAGTCTGTGAGTTCGAGCCCCGCATCGGGCTCTGTGCTGATGGCTCAGAGCCTGGAGCCTGCTTTGGATTCTGTGTCTCCCTCTCTCTCTGCCCTTCCCCTGCTCATACTCTGTCTCTATGTCTCTCAAAAATAAATAAACGTTAAAAAAATTAAAACAAACAAACAAACAAACAAAGCATCCTGTAATGGTGAAGCATTCCTGCATTTCTACACATGCAGTTTTTGGGTCTGTGTTTAGAAAGCACATACAATCTCTCACTTTTTTTGCTATTTAAGTGTCTGCAGTAGTCCCACCAGTGTGGTAAGTGGTAGTTTCTCCTCACTACCTGTTTATTTCTTTCATAGCATGGGATATTAAATTGGATGTTGTATATTTTTCTACAAAAGAGTTTAAATATTTTTTTCTAGTAATGCCTTATTAACATGTGCATACGTGGGGGTTTGGATGATAGTTTGTAGCCATGCTTGATCTATTGCTAAAGACAAATATTTGCCTTTCTATTGCATGAGATTTGGATCTACTGGGTCAGGATCAGTGGCAGAGCTAACTTGAGATGTTTCAACTACACGTAAAGTATGTGTAGGAGATAAAGCAGCACACAAACTGGGTGCTGAGGGTGTGGAGTGTAGAACAGAGATATTTGTGCCATCAACCTGTAGGCTTTTTTTCCACTTAAATGAAGATAATAAGCAATTTAAACAACTTATAATGTCTAGGGACACCAAATGGGTGGATAATTAGGCTCCAGGTTCTGAATAAGCAAGGGCAGCAAATTGGCCTAGTATACAAGTGGTGATAAGATTTGAAAGGGGTCTTGGCTATGGGTATCCAAGTGCCCATTCTGCATTTTCAGCAGCTGGTCTTTTACAATAAAATGCTAGTGTACCAAGTAAATCAGGAAATAATCAAGTTTATTTTCAGAGTTCTTGCAATGTATCCAATAAAGCTCTTAATTCAGTAAGCCCGAGTAGAGGTAAAGAATAAGGTAAATGCCTGGGTGCCTTGGCATATATGCTGGGTTATAACAGCCAAAGTCAGTTAGCAGTTCTTACGTCAGTCCTCATTTTCCAAGTTGGTATCTAGGTGTTCAGGATTCTTTCTGGTCCCTGTAGAGATTGAAATGGATGTGTCCTCTGCTTCATCAGCTTCCCTCAGTAGTTGGTTTCTCCATCAATCAAAGGTTTCCCAGTGAGTAGACAGTGTTGATGGTGAAGGGTGGGGGTGGAGAGGTTGGACTTTGTGATGCTGGTCATGCCGGTGAGTCCTCAGTTGTAATAAGGTGACCAGGATGGCCGCCTATAGAGGAAGCGGAAGGTGTCACGAATGACAGAAATGTATCCTGAGCAGAGAGTGGCGTTTCATTTTGGAGTGCATAACTGCTCTCTTCAGTGCTATCCATGGAGTGTCCATTGCTGCATTGAGTATGGTATTCAATAGTGAGCAATAGAAAAGTAGTGTGGCTGGCAGAAAAACATGTCACACTGATTCCTGTTGGCAATAATTATAGGATTCAAGGTGCTTAGAGGGTTCATGCCTGTAAAATAAAGAATTTCCTGTAAATTTCTAAATCTTTCTTGTTGTTCTTGCCATTCAAGGAAATCTATAGCTGTTATGGCCATTACTGCCAATTTTGCCCCCATCGTAATAGCCCTGCACCATGCTAGGCTAAATATCCAGTAATGATGTGTATTAAAATGTATCCACTACTAAGTGTTCTGCCATCATTAACAGAGGAAATATCGATGTTTTTAGTACCTACATCCTGTATTGACACAAAGGAAGACGGTATACTTCATGCCTGAAATTTTTTTGTAGAGGCATCATATTGTTTTTTAAATTTGATGTACTATGCCTCTTTCTTTGGTCACCTGGTTGGTTTTCAATTAGTGGTGTGTGCTATAATTTCCAGTAAATATATATTTATATGTAGATAGATATATCTATATCTATAGATAAAATTATATGAGATATACAATATATATCTCATGATCTATATCTATATCTATATACCTATATCTCTCTCTATATATATAAAATTATATGAGATACATATATAATGTAAATCTCATGATATATAATTTTATATATCTATATATATAATTACATTTTTAAATTAATACTTTTCCTTTTAGTTTAGATTTTGGGGTGTTAGTGCAAATTCTTATCTCAGTAAGTGCCTGAAATACTGATTCAATAGGAATTTTTCCATACATTTTATATCTATTGCTTAGAGATCTTGCCACCTTCCACATTGCTTTAGCCTTTGCTTTCATATCTAGATTGTTAGTACACCACCTAAAATTTTGTTTGCGCAAGTCATTATACCATTCAGTTTAGCCAGAGGCAGATGTGTTGTAGGGTAGGTAGAAGTTCCACATTAGGCTCTGTTTTTGGTGCAATCGTCTATTATTTTTTTCTGTGAAGTGGGTTCTCTGGGATGATCGGGAGACTCTAGCAGGTAATCCGATTTTCAGTGCTATGATGGTGGATTTTTGATCACCTTTCCTTCAGGGATAGACTAATCCTATTTCCGACCATATCTTTACAGTGGTGCATGGTTATAGTTTATTTTCTGACATAGCCATGGGTCATATATAATCGATTTGTATAATTTGGAAAGGTCTGCCAGCTTTGATCTTATGTGGAGTATTCCTTAATGGCCTCTAAGCTTTAAAGTTTTAGCAATTCTCATATCTCTTAATCTGAAATTGGGTATATCTGCTAGGTATATGCATGTTTCTTATTCTAACCATGTACCAGGGCTGTGTATACCTGCATGACCTGTTAGGTGACGTGCCCATGTCGTGTTCCTATCAATTGGCACATCTGTTTGTTCAGGTTTTATGTTCCATTGTCCTTCTTGTTTATGTATTGTTATATTTTTAATTTGTTTCTTCCTTATCCATGAATCACTGTATTTCTTAAGATAAATCTTAGGAATCCTTGCTTCATTAGTTTTCCTAGTGAGTTTGTCTACTCGGTCATTAAGTGTGGTTACTTCCGAGTACTTCCAATGTGCAAGGACATGTGTGATGAATGTGGAGATGTCAACTGGTGCCATTTTCTGCCATATGTCCTTATCGCATATGTCCTTATTTCCTATTTCCCAGGTAGGAAATAAGTATTCCATTCCAAATAGCTATTCCATTAGCTATTGCCCATGCTCTGAGAAAAGATATACCTCATTCTGATTTTCCTTAATAGGTTGTTCAATCACCAATTTTATGGCTATTAGATTAGCATATTGTGCTGATTCTCCAGAGCCTGATTTTTTCAGTTGACCCTCATTAGTCCTCAAGGACACAGATCTCCAGCACACTCTGATAGTGTCATGGAGACAGGTCCATCTGTAAACCATGCATGATTGAGTGCTATGGACCAATAATGCTCCTCATGGCCCAACTGCTTGAGCTTGGATTGGCTTGTCCTTTGTATACACCAGTAAGTGTACTATAGGTATTGCTGAGATGTCTTCAGATAATGCAGAGCAAGGTTGACCATCCATCTGTATGTTCCATTCTGAAAGATACCATTTCCATGTTAGGACTTTATGGTTAGGAATAATTCCCTTCTGTTTTTCAGGGTCTGTTTTACCCAAATCCAGATTAGACTATTGGCATTTAAGTATAATTAGTTTATTTCTGTTAGGGGCTCTGTATGTTGTAGAGCCTCCTAGAGTGCCTAGGTAAGCCTTTCAATTGGTTAGTATCTATTCTTAGATCACAGGAACTTTCTAGGTCAAGTTCCAATTGAGCAAAACTTTGGGTCTTGCAGTGTTTTTGTGACCATGCTGCAAACCCTTGTGAAAATAGTCACTCTAGTTTATATTTGGAGTCCTCATTTGTTGCTGCTATGTGTTAAATTTCCAGTAGCATTTTTTTCAAATAAGTAAAAGCTGCCTCTTGAGTCTCTGTCTACCTAGATTCTCTACTCTTCTTAGTTACTTCAAAGATGGCTTTTAATATTATTCCCATACACAGTATGTGTTATATGCAATATCCAAACGGTATTATCAATTTCTGAGCTTCTTATGGTAGAAGTTGGTATGAAATTTATCTTGTTTATGACTGGATCTGACATTTTCCTGCATTCAGAGAACCAAATTATTCCTAGAATTTTTCGTGTAGTTTGGGGTCCTTACCTGGGTTGCTCATTCATCTTCGAAGTATAAGAAATTCAGTTAACTCTCTCTTGACCCTAGTCTGTTCTTCTAAGGCATCACCATAAATAAGAATATCATCAATATAGGAAATAATGGTTTCTGTGTGTTGTGTTCTCCTGAAAGGCCTGGATGTCTTGTATGAGAAGGTTGTGGACTACCGCTGGGGTGTTAAGGTATCCTTGTGGTAAACTACTAAACTGATATTGTGCCTTCCAATGTGAATGCAGTCATAAGTTGGCTCTCCTGATCAACTGAGTATAGCAAAGAACATGTCAAATAAGTTTATCATTGTTCAATAAGTTCAGGATGCAGTGGTGATATTGTTCATGAGAGTGTCTGCATCTAGGAGTGCTCCCTCATTTTGGGAGAGTGTTTATTTAAATTCCTATAATCTACGGTAAATTTAAATTCTGTCTGGGTTTTTAACAGGCCATATTGAGTTACAATGTGGTAAAATAGTAGACACAATAATTTTTTCTTTTAGGAGTTTTTGAATTTTCTCTTTAATTTTAGTATATCCTCTCTTAGGGTGGTATTGCATTACATCTGTTATTTTAGGTGCAGTAGACTACTTAACTGCAGTCCATTTTTCTATAGCCAAATAAGTTTTAGGAATTGATACATCCTTATTTGTTATATGGTATCCTATTACATCCATTCCAGGAACATTTTCTAAATTGGAACCTGTAAGAAATTTAGCCTTAACAGGTGGGTCTATTATCAAGTATTAGCGATCTATGTATCCATGTCCCTGGAGTTGATTTCCCTCCTATTCCCTCAATTAATCCTGTCTTGAGGTTTTCTAAATTAATACGATGTTCTTGTATCATTGCTACTTGTAATCCAGTATCTAATAATATAGTATCATATGTAGTATTTTTATTTACAAATGAGGTTTCTATTGATATGGCCACTGTAACATAAGGATGATTTTCTCCAGCCTTGGCCAAGAAATGAAGATTTCTGACTTCTCTAGGGAGTTCATTAGGCTTTTTCTTTTTCATCTATCAGTGGCTTATCTATTAATGGGATTAGGTTTTAAAAAGGGGTTATTATCGGAGCGCCTGGGTGGCTCAGTCAATTAAGTGTCCAGCGATTGGTTTTGGCTTCAGTCATGATCTCATGGTTTGTGGGATCAAGCCCTGCTTCAGGCTCTCCACTGACAGCATAGAGCCTAGTTGGAATTCTCTCTCTCACTTTCTCTCCACCCCTCCCCCCACCAGTTCATGTATGTGTGTGTGTGCATGCTCTTTCTCAAAACAAATATATAAACTTAAAAAAAATAAAAAGGGTTACTGTTTATAGTAAATTGGTTATTAAGTGTATATGTGGATTTGTTTACACTAAAAGTTAGTTATTTCCATTTATTTGCCATTGTAATTACCTCAATTATTAACCCTATTGGGGTTTTTATTTCCATAATTAGGATTGACAGATGGTGGTCTAAATGACCTAGGTCAAGAAGGCCGTATGAGTTTTATTCTATTAGGTCTATTTACACTAGTTTAAGTCCTTGCTGCCTTTCTGAGTGAACAAGCCAATAGTCAATTTAACAAACATTTGTATAGGACTTATTAAACTCAAGTCAGTGGTAGTAAGCATTATTAAATCAAAGATGAAGAAGAAAGTGAAGAAGAAAAAATGATGCAGATAGCTCGAAGAGTTTTATCACAACCTGAAAGATTTTAGTTCTTCCTAGGAAATGCATACATTTCCAGAATGCATGGGTCTATTATATGAGGAAGCTAAACTTTACTTAAGGGAATCTATACTGACTACCATTGTGAACAAACCGTGTACATTGTAATTGCTAATATGTAATGTTGACAAAAATAAGATTATTGATGCATATAGGGTAGAGTGGATAGAATAGCTTTATGGAAGAAGCAGCAGAGACAGTAGTACAGACTCCTTACTCAAGCCCTAATTTTATTTTTTAATTCAAATCAAATAAATATCATTGAGTACAACAGAGATGTTTGGAAGCATAGAAATAGCCGTCTAATTGTGGTTGACTAAAGCAGACTAGCTGTATTGTAACCTTAAAATAATGCAAAACACAGTATTGATACTATTTACAATTGTATCCAAACCTGTAAGATATCTAGAAATAAACATCACCAAAGAGTTAAAGATTTGTACTCTGAAAACTATAGAATACTTATGAAAGAAATTGAAGAGGACAAAAAGAAACGGAAAAACATTCCATGCTCGTGGAATGGAGGAACAGATATTGCTAAAATGTCTTTACTACCCAAAACAATCTACACATTTAATGAAATCCCTGTCAAAATACCATCAGCATTTTTTGCAGAGCTAGAAAAAACAATCAAAAAGTTTGTATGGAACCAAGAAAGACCCTGAATAACCAAAGCTTTCTTGAAGATGAAAAGCAAAGCTGGAGGCACCAAATTCCAGACTTCAAGCTATTTTACAATGCTGTAGTCATCAAGACAGTATGGTACCGGCAAAAAAATAAACACATAGACCAATGGAACAGAATAGAAAGCCCAGAAATGGACCCACAGCTAAATGGTCAACTAATTTTCATCAAAGCAGGAAAGCAGGAGAGAATATCCAATAGAAAAAAAAAAGACAGCTTCTTCAACAAATGGTGTTGGGAACACTGGACAGCAACATGCAGAGGAATGAAATTGGACTGCTTTCTTACACGATACACAAAAATAAATTCAAAATGTATGAAAGACTTACTAAATGTGAGACAGGAAACCATCAAAATCCTAGCAAAGAACACAGGAAGCAACTTTTTTTGACCTTGGGCATAGCAACTTCTTACTAGACACATATTCCTGAGGCAAGGGAAACCACAGTAAAATGAACTATTGGGACTGCATCAAGATAAAAAGCTTTTGCACAGTGAGGAAAACAATCATCAAAGCTAAGAGGTAACCAAGAGAATGGATACTTGCTAATGACATATCAGATGTTAGATATTTGCTAATGACATATCAGATAAAGGGTTGGTATACAAAATCTATAAAGAACTTATCAAACTCAACACCCAAAAACAAATAATCCAGTGAAGAAATGGGCAGAAGACATGAATAGACATTTTCCAAAGAAGACATACAGGTGGCCAACAGATACATGAAAAGATGCTCAACATCACCCATCATCAGGGAAATACAAATCAAAAACACTATGAAATACCACCTCATACCTGTCAGAATCTCTAAAATTACCAACACAAGAAACAACAAATGTTTGTGAGGATGTGGAGAAAGGAGAACCCCCTTACACTGTTGGTGGGAAGGTGAACTTATACAGCCACTCTGGAAAACAGTATGGAGTTTCTCAAAAAGTTAAAAATAGAACTACTCTACAACTCAGCAATTACACTATTAGATATTGACCCAATGAATACAAATATAGAGATTTAAAGGGGCACATGCACCCTGATGTTTATAGCAGCGTGATCAACAACAGCTAAACTATGAAAGAGCCCAAATGCCCATCAACTAATGAATGGAAAAAGAAGAATTGTGTGTGTGTGCGTGTGTGTGTGTGTAATGGAATATTACTCATCCATTGAAAGAATGAAATCTTGCCATTTCCAACAACATTGATGGAACTAGAGTGTATTATGCTAAATGAAATAAGTCAAGAAAGACAGATACCATGTGATTTTACTCATAAGTGGAATTTAAGAAACAAAATAGATGAATATGAAAAAAAGTGAGGGGGGAGCAAACCATAAAATACAAACTGAGGGCTGATGGAGGGAGATGGGTGGGGGATGGGCTAATTAGTGATAGGTATTAAGGAGGACACTTGTTGTGATGAGCTCTGGATGTTATATGTAAGTAATGAATCACTAAATTCTACACCTGAAGCCAATTTAACCATATATGTTAACTAACTAGAATTTACATAAAAACTTGAAAAAGAAAAAAAGCAAAACAAAGCCCAGTAAATGTTGAGAAGTAGAAGTAATTAAGTAATCCATATTTTTGTTCCAATGGGGCTAGGTCAAGATTGATCTCTCTCTGCTCATTCTCCATTTTGTTCTCTTCTTGGCCTATCCCTGTCAAGCAGCCTTAAGGGTTGGTAATAGCTAGTACAACAGTTGAACCTGGGGTAGCCTGCACTGTCTTATTCCTAATCAAGCAAATCCAAAGTGTGTGAAGTTTTAGAACATTGATGATAAGCAGGAGGAGGGAATGGTTAAATCCTGAGGAAAACAAATTATGGATATAATTACTCATAATTCTACATGTATAATGTGTAAATTAATTAAAATCCAAAAGAGTAGAGTAGCTTTAGTGGTAGCATAGCATAGAGTAAAGAGTTCAAATTCTGAAACCTGTTGCCTGCCTTTAGATTCCAACTTTCTTCCCTACTAGATTTGCATCTTTGGGCAAGTGGCTTAATCTTTCTGTGCTTAAGTTTCCTGATATTTAAAATCGAGGTAGAAATAATACTTACTTTATGGAGACTGGATGAATCAATATTCGGAAAGTCGGTAGACTGAGTCATACATTATGTAAGAGTTCTATAAAATAAAATAGTTGCATTTAAAATTATTTTATAAAGTCCATTAAATGGTACACTTAGTTTATGTGTATGTGTGTGCTTTTCAAACTGCTTTTATTGATTAGCTTATGGTTGACTAAATGTGTCACCTGAGACTGGGACAAAGCTTCTTTTACAGTGGGAACTGGTCTGACACTTAAAACTACTGGTCGTGGTATTGTTCAATTCTGTTGGATGTAAATGATCTCACAGAACACCAACATCAGACAAGGCCACTTTGTGAAATTGATAAAATGAGATGAAGGAGAAGGAGAAAGATAAGGAGAAGACAAAGACTACTACTTCATGAGTTTGTCTAAGCACCTTCCCCATCTAGAGTCTTCACCCCCAAGTAAAATGAGTGGTCGCTGTTTCTTGACACATTACAACTTTAGTCTCACTATACTCTTCCCTTTTTCTAGTTAAGATTTATTAAGATATGCAGTTGTAGAATTATCCCTGCTTTCTGACATCACCCACTCTAAAAGGGACTTCTGCTTCCTTGAACCTCCCCCCAGGTCATCACCAAAGCACACAGCCTGTAATAAACCTTCTCTAAAACCCCCTTACTGATACCTCATGGTTTCCCATGGTGTATGGTCTGCCTCATTCTAACTTATCCAACTATGGTGGATTCTTGGTTGTCTTTGGCTAGAGGGTGTCGACAGACTACTCACTATGTAGATACTTTTGTTCATATAGAATATCCACATTTTTAATATCTATGCAATTCAGTCTTGGCTATTGAAAAAGCATGGAAGGCGTTAAATCTGAAATCATCTCAATTTTTATAACTGTCTCAAATATTGTAAAATGATATGGGTAACACCACCACCACCACCAACAAAAAAATACATCTGTGTTTGAATCCAATACTATCAACCAGCAGCAGGTTTTTTTTTTTTTTTGCATGTATTATTATTTTTATTCACATTACATTTCTGTTCCAAATAAGAGAGATTATTCATTGTTTGATTTGGTGGGGGCTGGTTTTTCTGAGGTATTTGTTCCCTTTTGTTTCCTCAGATTTATGAGCCTGGCAAGCTTTTCTGTCTGTTGCTGAAAAGACTATTGTGCCCGTGCACACACTGTCCTAGCAAATAATTTATTTCAGACCTCCAAAAACACTCTTTTTTAACCCTTAAGACATAGATTCTTTATTTCAGTCATCTGTCGAATCTTAATAATGATTCTGTAATGTCAGTATTCATTTTCAATAAAAATAAGAAACAAGTTAGAATTGAGAAGGTTTTGACATAGATGAATGGAATAGTGCTAAAATGATTCTAGATTTTATGTTATTTGTCACAAAAATTATGGTCAGGGGTAAACTTTTAATTTTTAAATTTTTCTTTTTTTTTTTTTTTGCTTTCTGTTTCTTTTATCCTAACCTTGAATGTTATGAAAATAAGCATATTTAATTTTAGCAACAACACATTGGAATGGAAGTTAATGATCCTCTTAGTTCAAAGAACAACATGTTTTAGTTTAGTTTAAAAAGAGAAATCCTTTGCTTCGACTTATCTGGATGGTTATCTGTGTTGTCTAGAGGTGTATCGTTGATGACAGAATTATGTTATTATTTCTCCACTTTTATGACTTTGATAATCATGCCTTAGATTTATGATTCCACTTCATGTTAATTTGTATCTTTTTATCCATTACAAAACATTATGATCTTGTCACATTATGTGCATATAATTATATACTCTGTCACATTTTTCTATTATAGAGCTAGATGAGACTCTGGAAATTGGTGTAGCTTATTCTCTGAGATACAGAACAAACTTTGCTGCAACTATCCTTAAAAATAGTCTTTTCTTAAAATTCCCCAAAGAAGATGAAGATTCTTCAACCTTTCATTCTAAAAAGAAACCTGACTTTTAAAGAAATGACCAGAGAGACCTTGACCATGACCCATAACAACTTGACAAAGGTATACATTTATCATTTGGTTTTGAAGGTCTCATACTAAACCTTGTGATACTGACATTTCACAGAGTCTGCGGATATTGTGTTTTCTTCTTCCCTGTCCTGATCATCCCTTTGTCTACTTGAACATGGACTATATTGGGATTAAATGCCTGGATTGTTGAACAGGAAAAGATGAGTCTCATTTTAGCTACACTGTTGGCAGCAGAACTATTCTAAACCATTCATTTTGCAACCTTTATGAAAACCAGCTGCAGGTCTCACATGAGGGCAAAAATTAGCATGCTTTTGGAAGATTTTGTATTCACGTTTTCATCAGCTAAGAAATGACAGTTTTGACTCGAAACTGCTCAGGAATAGTTTTGCCAACATTCGCAAAAAAAAAAAAATGATATAAATTTGCTCATCGAGAAGTCTTTATTAGTGATCATGGGAAAGTCACTCAATCTCTCTCTTGCTTGTTTTTTTTTCAATCTCAAAATTGACAACATTTACTTCTGTTAAACTCATGTAAAACATGTGTTGACATGGCACAAAATATTCCTATTCTATATACATTTAGGGAATAATTTAATATTTTGGAAAAGGAAAAAAAAAGACTGTTAGCATGTGGAAAACCAGGAAATATTTTATTCTGTAACATTTTTAAAAGCCAAAATAGTACTTCACACAACCACTGCAGAAAGTAAAATATACTGGTGTTGATAAATTAAAGTATATTTTCATAGTCATTTATCAGTAGGAAGTCATTTTTGTATTTGGCACGTAATACATATGTTTTCCTGATTCCTTGTTTCTCTACAGGAGACACGTTGTATTTTATTTTGGCATTAGACAACAGCACAATTTCTCATACCTTTGGCTAAGGACAAGTATTCCTTGTCTTGGGTATTTATCCCCTTTGAGCATGGAGTCTCGTGTGTATTTATAGCGACTAAAATTTTCCCCTTAATGCTCAGATACGGTCTAAATGATAGGGAAGAATAGTTAGAATTTTTAAAAATAATCTTCCTGAAAAATCTCAGTTTACGGTTTAGATGAAACGAGGTAAGGATAATCTAAACAAACTAGGTCATGCAGTTATGTGGATAAATGCGTATGTCGCATTGGGGTTATCCTTCTCTGCAGGTTTGCAAGGAATTAGCCTGTAATAATTCCCTACATCACTTACAGACTTTCAGAATTAGAAGGAATATTAGAGACCATGATTGATCCTTTTATTTCATAGAGAAAGAAGACTCAGAAAGGCAAGTAAAGACCAGAACCTGGATCCCACCCCTGCTGTTTCCTGCAGTGAGCCCCTTTTCTCTACTTTCCATCAAGTCTGTCAGCTTCTAGTGCATTCCTCATTTTAAGTTGATAATTCATATGCCATGTGACCCTTTTTCACTTTTACAATGGCAGTAGCTTCCAGAAACTGGCAAATCTAAGGGACGCTCTCACAGAGTTGCTTCGTTAACATTATTCCTTCGACCTGTGCGCACAACCACTTTCAAAGTTCAAGCAGACATACGAGCAATTTCTCATTTTAATATATGGTGCTGAGACTCCTGGCCTTCCGACATGCATGGGTCAGTCATTTGCTTGTATATCCCGCAGAGACCTACATGACCAGGATCGCTAAACCTCTCTCCAGGTGCGAACTGTCATCAGCAAGAAATCTGGTCTTAACTCTAAAAGGTTATAATAGGGCCGCCTGGATGGCTCAGTTGGTTAAGTGGCTGAATTTGGCCCAGGTCATGATCTCATGGTTCGTGAGTTCAAGCCCCACATTGGGCTCTGTGCTGACAGCTCAGAGCCTAGAGCCTGCTTTGGATTCTATGCCTCCCTCTCTCTTTCTGCCCCTCCTCTGCTCATGCTTGCTCTCTCTCTCTCTTGCCCTCTCTCTTGAAAATAAACATTTAAAAAAAGTAAAAGGTTATAATAAAATGTATGTACAATTGTTTCTCTTTCATATATAAGGTAATGCTCTACTGGTTCTCATGAAGTAGGATTGCATTCTCTCTTATCCTCTGTCTTATACATGAGAATGATGAAGTCATTGACAATCTAAACATGTAGGTAGATAGTATTCTCTATGCATTTACCAAAAGGGAGGTCCTGGGCCTCAAGCTTAACTTGCAGAAGCCACCATGAACAATGTCCATTAATGAGATAATCAGTCTGTTTTGAAAATCTCAACCGTTCCTGACTCTTCATTTATCTTCTTTTTTTTTTTTTTCTGCATTTAGCTTTTGTTTAGTTCATGGTAGAGTAAAGATGGCTGAAACTTCTTTACTACTCCTCTCAGTGAGAGACAATATTCCTCCCTTTGTCAGGACTAGCTTTAGTAAGTTTGACTGACAAAATCCAGTGGAAATGACATTCTGGAACCTGTGTGGCTCACTGATTAGACATTTTGCAGCTTCTGCGCAGGTCCCTTGGAAAGCTTGCTGGGTTAAGTTGGCTATCTTGTAAGAAGTCTGAGTCCCTTTAGAATATGAGGCAATGAAAAAGCCCAAATAGGAGGAAGACCACATTGAGAGACTGCATGGAAAGTAAGAAAACCCAGAGAAAAAGAAGCTCAGGCAGCTGTTAGCTTTTATATCCATTCTAGTGCAGATACTAAGCAAATGATTGGAGTGGCTCTCTTGAATATTCCAAGTCCCCACAGTGATGATATAGAGAACTGTGGAATCCAGATGCCAGCCAGAATCAAGGTCTAAGACATATAATCCAGGCCGCAGGCCTGACATCCCAGGCATCCGCAGTCATTTGAGCTACTCCGCCTGAGTCCCAACCATCAGACACACTGTCCCCATCCTACCGTGCCCAAACTCCCGAACCACAAACATGTGAACACAGTTGCATGGTTGTTGTTTTATGCCACTAAGTACTGGGGTGGCTTGTTATTCAGCAGTAGAATGCCAGAAAATGATTTGATTCCAAAACTAAGGCTCTACTTTAACAGAACCTAAAACATGTAACATGGGCTTTGGGACCAGGTAGAGGACATAAGCTAGGAGTGAAGAGGGAGAGATTAAGGTCAACATGAGCAGAAACAGCCCTTGGTGCCCTGCACTAACCTTGAAACCATAGTGCTTATTGCTTTTAATGGAAATTTCTCGATGGCCAACCTAACCTGGAATGACACTAGGAAATGTTATCTCTGATTAACTAAACTGATTCAAACCCATCGCACTCTTTTGGCATGACTTGAAAAATATGGCCATTGGGGTACCTGGGTGGTGCAGTCAGTTAAGCATCCAACTCTTGGTTTTGCCTCAGGTCAGGATCTCATGGTTTGTGAGTTCGAGCTCTACATTGGGCTCCATGCTGATAGTGCAGAGCCTGCTTGGGATCTTCTCTCTCCCCCTCTCACTGCCCCTCCTCTGCTCACTTTCTGTCTCTCTCTCTCAAAATAAGTAAATAAAAATTAAAAAAAATTTTTTTAAATCAAGAAAAATATGGCCACAGACATACTCGGTCTCTTAAGATCATTCCCAAACTAGATCACAATGCTGATTTTGGGCCGAATTGTTTCCACAGTTCCTCCACTCTAGGCCAGCTCTAGAATGACCACTGTCAGCCTTCAAAATAATTTAGTAAATTATCAGTTATTCCAAATAAAAGTTTGATTCTTGCATTGGATACTCTGCAGGTTAAAATCCATAGTCATCATCGCATATAAGTATATTCACGGTTCGACTCTAACCAGCTTGCAACTAATAAACATAATGACCCAGGTTTCCTGTGCCTTTTGAACACTTATGTTTCTTTTAATTTTTTGAACAAGCTATGTACTTTCATGCTTTTGTAATTATCCCCCTTGTAAATCCTTGCTTATTTCTTAGATCAAACTCAAATGTCATCTTTATTCTTTCTCACAAACTCTGTTGCATTCCCCACTAACCAATGAAAATCATTCATTCTGTGGACATCCTAATACACCGATTCCTATTTTCATTATAGTGGTTCTTGTTTACAAAATACTTTTTGGACACCCTGTCTCTAACTCTCAGAAGACTTTGAGAGCTTTAGAACTGAACTTGTTGCCTTACTTATTTGCAAATCCTCAGCCTTTATAAAAGTTCTGAGACTTATGAAGAGCTTAATATACATTTGTTGAAAAAATGACAATATTCCAGTAGGCAGTGAAAATATAGTTAAAGAAGAGTCCTTGATATCCAAGTATACAGGAATGCATATCTTGATTTTAGTCTTTAGTTCTTTCTGATTTTATGGAAATGGAAATATTTAACTTGTAATATCTAAGTATATAATAAAATGTATTAGTTGACTCTAATGATTTATATGTGTCTGTGCTTATGTGATGTGTATCTGGAGGGCAAAGAGTATTAATTCAGCTTAGAATCCGTGTGGTCCATGTAAAATCAAATAGATTCACATTTATAACATCTGTCATTAATTAGATACAATTAGCAATTTGGTAGGAATTGAATTACATTATATATTAAATTATAGTTCCTTAATTTATTCCTTTTAAATTATTCTCATATAAATAAACCAATCACTTATACTATTGTGTTGATCTAATTTACTTTATTTACATTATTACTGAATTATTTTGCCAAAATGATTTGTGAGTGATGTAATAATTACAAATAAAAATAGTTCTAATTTAAACTCAAAATATCATCAAACTATTCCTAGAATATCTGAAAGCTATTAGACAGTTTCTTTCTTTCTGGGATATAGACTGAAACTGAGGTATTTCAGTTTATAAATGATTTTAATGCCTAGGACACATTACTATTTGGAGAGTAAATTCTTTTTCACTACTCTTGAAAACTTACACCCAGATTATGCTGGAATATTTATTCAGTGACAGTAAACTAACCACTTCTCACTCTACCCCCTCTATTTTGGGGAGAGCAATGTCTATTAAATTTTTTTTCTCCATTTTCTTCCTACCACTAACATACATAATAAACCAAATCTTCTGCAGAAAAACTCTTAAATTATTTCAGGACACCTGCTCTGGATCCCTAAATATTGATTGTCTGTGTGGGGAAATTTAATTTTATTAAGTCTATCAGAAAATATGTGAAAACCTACCGTGTGTCAGGTATTGTGCTAGGCATTTATGGTACAGTTTATACTGTATAGATCTGGGTCTGTGCCTGTGAATTCACCATCTAGTAGAGGAGTGCATCATAAGCAAGTAACATGAACTTTTTTTAAAAACCCTTCACTATTTTGATCTCACTTCTTTGTATACTCGGTTTCCACTATATTCCTGTTGAGTTGTTATTCCTAAGCTGATACAATATTCCAAATATGATCTGATTAATGATAACTTGAGGCATTACCCTCATTGCCTCTGTTTCCTTAATGATAAAAGAAGCAATCACATCCTTAACTGTGTTTTTTTTTTAATTTTAAAAAATGTTTATGTATTTTTGTGAGAAAGACAGATCATGAGCAGAGGAGGGGCAAAGAGAGAGGGAGACACAGAATCTGAAGCAGACTCCAGGCTCTGAGCTGTTAGCACAAAACCCTATGCGGGACTCGAACTCACAAACCGTGAGATCATGACCTGAATTGAAGTCGGATTCTTAGCCGACTGAGAGCGAGAGAGAGAGAATACCAAGCAGGCTCTACACTGTGAGCGAGGAGCCCATCGTGGGGCTTGATCTCTTGAATTTTGAGATCATGACCTGAGCCAAAATCAAGAGTCAGATGCTTAACTGACTGAGCCACCCAGGCACCCCTAGAAAGCAGATATTATGGCAAGAATTACCTTTTTAGTGTTTGAGAGATGAGATTTTATATAGAACAAAAAGAGGATAAAACTCTGAAGATTCCTTTGCAAGCACTAGCATATTATAAGGTGTTCTTAAGTCTTACCCTATTTAGTTAAAAATGCTGTTCTAGCTACACTGAGCCCTGTTTGGCTCTGTGAGTGATATCCTGAGATGAGATTAACTATACAATACAGACTATCGAACCAACAAATTCACCAATTTACAGACCAGAGGGATAAATTCTAAGTAATCATAATCGTAATCATATACAAAACAATAATAACAATATTTATATGATTAGTTAACTGAGACATACTATGGTAATTACAAAAAAAAAAAAGCAGGAAAGAAAAGAAAAAAGCAGACTTAAACAAAGCAGCAGATGCATCTGTTACAGCTGCCAAGAGACACAAGTCCTTTATATGCAGACCATCTGAAATTTATTGTAAAACTTTTGTCGGCTGAAAGCTATCCGTACCACCAGACGTGCCATTAAGGGAGAGGTGCCATCTCTTTTACATAAATGATACAATGCCCAGAACAAGTCATCTGTGGAATAATGATATCACTTTTGATATCCCTGAAAATGGTATCAGATAAGTGGTAGACAGATTTATTTTACTTGTAAATGCATACTTGTCTAGCACCCACTCACACAGATATTTGTTTAAAGGGTTATGTGTTATTATTCTCTCCTGAAGTACTGCATAGGCATTTAATATCATCTGCAGGGAGCAGACAAGACTAGAATCACTATTATTTCATATATTTTTGAGTAGCTGTCCATTAAGACCCTTGGGACAGTGTCTCCTTTGTGCTACATTGCAAGCACTTGGTTAGGCTGCAAGTCAGTTATAATTACAACTGCAAATTAAAAAGCTACCAAGCTCCTTAATTATCTGAATGTATTATTCTTTAAAATAATTTTTAATGTTCGTTTATTTATTTATGTACTTATGTGTTTATTTATTTTGAAGGGGGAGAGAGAAGGAAACACAGAATCTGAAGCAGGCTTCAGGCTCTGAGCTGTCAGCACAGAACCCTACGTGGGGCTCGAACCCACAAATCATGAGATTATGACCTGAGCCGAATTTGGACACTCAACTGACTGAGCCACCCAGATGCCCCTGAATTTGTTATTCTTTAAAAAGAAATGGTTTTGCAGATTTTCTGAGTGGCTCATCAGTTCTGACAGAATCGGAAAAGAGAATGTTATCTGGGGCTTTCAGCTATTCTTAAAGGACTCACTCACTCGTTTTTAGGGCTAGAGCCCTCTCTAAAAGTTTTATTGTTATTAGAAGCAACAAAAGATTACTGATTCCTAAGGATACCAGCTTACCAGTATACCTAAGAATACTGGACAAACAGTAGGCCAGCAAGATGGTGGCATGTTCTTTTGAATCTAGTTCTCTGTGGCCACTCAGTTGAGATTACTTAACCCCTCGAAGACTGAGCAACACTGTGTGTGTGTGTATGTGTGTGTGTCAGGGGCAGGGGGAGCCCCAAGGCTTATACACATTTTCTTCTTATTACTGACAGCACTCAATACCTCCTCTTTGATCTCCATCATTGACTCAATTCAGCTCTTTAGCATTTATTACCTTTCTTATTGCAGCGGACGCCTGGCCAGTTTCCTGGCCTCCACTTGGACCTATTCAGCTCTGAAGAAAATCAAGGAGAACCTGGCATGTCCATGACCTTTGACGTAAGTCAAACTGGAGTCCGAGTGAGGAGCTTAGAGTCAGAGGATATCAGATCCCAAGGGCAAAGAGCACCTGACAACGAGGGCCAATGACAACAACAGTGGAAACACCAAATTTGGGGTCAGATCTGAACAGACGTGTGATGCAGTTTATAGCTAGAGCAGCTTATTATTTTTTAAAATTTTATTTAAATCCAAGTTAGTTAACATATAGTGTGGTATCGGTTGCAGGAGTAGAATTTAGTGATTCATCACTTACATATAGTACCCAGTGCTCATCCTAACAAGCAATGCCCATTAGCCATCTAGCCCGTCCCCCCACCCACCTCCCCTCCAGCTTATTTAAAAAAGTAAGGGTTCATAGATTTTCATTACCCCATTTTATTTTTACTCAAAAACTGATTATGGCAGCCTCCTGTTTAAGGGTATCAATAATATATATATATTTATATTGGATCACTAGAGCAGTGCCCCACATTGTCTTACTCCATTAGGACTGCAATAGCAAAACACCATAGACTGGGTGGCTTATGGACACCAGATACTTACTTCTCATAGTTTTAGAGGTTGGAAGTCCAAGATGAGGGTTCCAGCAGGATTGAGTGAGGGGTTGCGGACTTCTTATATTTTCACATGGTGGAAAGGGCTAGGGAGATCTGTGGGATCTTTTTGTAAAAGCACTAGGCCCACACATGAGGGCCCTGAGAACCTCCCCAAGTCCTCGCCTCCAAATACTATCACATTGCGCGTCGGTATTTCAGCATTAATTTTGAGGGACAACAAATATTTGACTATAGCACGCATGTAGCGTGCACTTAAATGATTTAAATTTAAATTATTTTTGAAAGACAACTATGGCAAAATAATAAACAAATAACTTTTTTGGTTTCTTCACCTTTTGTAAAAATGAAAAAGTTAAAATAAGGGATTTCTGAAACTCTTAAGTTTCAACAATTTATAATTTAATAATCCACAGGAAGGATAGCAAATACTAACTTAATAATTTTCAAATCAAAATTATTTATTCTTTCTCTCTGTTTCCTATTCTGGCTAGATTTACATTTTTTTTAAACTTTCTATTTTCTATGCCTTTTCATGGTAACCAAAGATTTGAAGACAAAACATAAGAGACTCTCAAAGACTAAGAACAAACTGAGGGGATATGGGGGTGTGGGAGGGGGGAGAGTGGGGGATGGGCACAGAGGAGGGCACTTGTTGGGATGAGCACTGGGTGTTGTATGGAACCAATTTGACAATAAATTATTTAAAAAAAATTTAAAAATGGAGTGGAAAAGAAACTTGAGATTTAAGGAAGTGACTATCAATGGGTCTCTTCTTTAATAATGTCAATCCAGGAAAACAAACAAAAGAGCAGGAAGTGGGGCACGGTATTCTTTGGGCATCAAATATATCTGAGACATATTTCAGCTAGAGTTCAAGATTTTATTGGGAAATAAAAGGAAGAACTTGGATTCCATCCAGATCTAGCTAAAATTAAAGCACAGTTAGTAACTTAACAACTGAGGTAAAGGACAGAAAAAATAAGAAATATGTTTAGTTCTTTTTTTATATATTTATTTATTTTTGAATGAGAGACAGTGTATGAGTAGGCTAATGACAGAGAGAGGGAGACACAGAATCCAAAGCAGACTCCAGGCTCTGAGCTGTTAGCACAGAGCCTGATGCGGGGCTCGAACTCTTGGACTGCAAGATCATGACCTGAGCCCAAGTCAGAGACTTATCCAACTCAACCACCCAGGCATCCCAGAAATATGTTTAGTTCTTGAATCTTCACTTAAATTTTCTCTAACAATATACTTACGTAACTTATAGGGTTAAGAGAAAGGAAAGCTAATATACAAATGGAAATAATATTTGGACTTTGGCAAGATATGTGTCTTATAAATTCCAAGACTTTGAAACTCTAATTATTTACAACTGGCAGTGAAACAGTCTGTTTTAATCTTCTTATAGTTTATAGCAAACATCAATTTGATACTGATATCAGATGCATTAAAGCAATTGGTTCAATAGCTAACCAACAGTCAGTGGGAAATACTGTATATGCTTGTGGGAAGGGGTTTTGAGGAGTGAAGAATGATATTCTGGAATACTGATTGCTTGATTCAGATTTTTCCTTGACTACACACAGTAAAACTTTCAGTGTTATTTTCAACCATAACAAGAAGCAGACAAAATGAAAATTTACTTTCATAGACTAAATGGACCGGTAAGAATATATAAGCCTAAAATATTAATTAACACCTCTAATACACTTATTACTGACAATTTTTAAAAGGATTAAATGCACATGATATAATTAACATTTGCCGTGATTTAAAACTTCCTCATGTAAAATAACTTCCTCATGTAATGTGGATAACTTCCTCATGTAAAATATTACCTCCAATTAGAGTATGCCAGCTAACCATCAAATACAGTTTTCTTTTGGAGGCATCATTCTGTTTAAGACATATGTTGCTAATATTTTAATATTTTAGTATTTATTACTTTAATAAAGTAATAAGAAATTCCTAAGGCCAACTTAACTACTCTACAAAAAGTGATTTCTTATGAAGGTGATTTCCTGTCCCTTGTTTCAAACTGGATGATATTTTATGAGAAAATTTGTAGAATATATTACTTTAGATCCAGAAAAGAAAAACACATGCAGAAAAGACTTATTTGGTAATCTATCTTCTGCTGAAAAGCAGATTTTAAAATGCTATTTATATTTCCAATTATAATGGAATACCTACTCAAATCATGAGTAAATATTTTATCTATTATTGCATCCTTTTATTACTAAACAATGGAAGAACAATCTAATTTCAGCTGTTCTGATTCATTTACACTTAAGCTATCAAATTTTTATGTTTGCAAATGTTTTTAATGCACAAAAAGCTATAATGATAGCTTTGATAGCGTTTTCATTTCTGCATCATAGACGTCATATTTTCTTGATGTCTTATGAGTCTTATTTAATAAAAAAACAAAAGGGAAATGGAAATAAAGAGGAAGTGGTTTTCTTGATTTGAGCTATTTCTTTGTGGTGTTACTAAAATCATTTTAAAATGAAAGAGTCATATAAAAATTCAACGAGATTTTTGCAGCTATATAATGGCAAAGAGATGATCAATATTATTGAAGGTCAATATATTGGTATATTGTGTATATAATATAAACCCATTTATGAGTAGGAAAATGTGGTAACTTAAGGCTTCCAAAGAAAGCCATTTTGGTTTGACCATTCAAAAATCTACCACCAATTATGTCTGAAGCCATGTTAAATTAGCAAAATGAATCCAATTAAATTTTACCTGCTAATAGTTATACAGATAATAATAACTGGATTGTGTAGAAGATGTGAGTTATGTCAGTATCAAGATTCGGTCATTTCTTTTTTTTTTTAATTTTTTTTAACGTTTATTTATTTTTGAGAGACAGAGAGACAGAGCGTGAGCAGGGGAGGGGCAGAGAGAGGGAGACACAGAATCCGAAGCAGGTTCCAGGCTCTGAGACATCAGCACAGAGCCCAACGCGGGGCTCGAACTCACAGACCGCGAGATCATGACCTGAGCTGAAGCTGGCCGCTCAACCGACTAAGCCACCCAGGCGCCCCTAGATTCGGTCATTTCTTGAAAAAGATTTAATCAGAGTTATTTCGAACTGCTTATGACCATTCTGATGTAGTCCAGAGAATGATCAGAGATGAAGATTAGAAACCAACATAGAATTCTGTTGAGGAATCACAAGTTGTATGTCATATTTTGTACTGGACTATCCTGGTGACAAGTTATTTGCTTTGATAATACGCAAATAATAATGGCAAAAGAAATAAAATCTATAAAACCATATTTTTAAGTTTTTCCACTTTGTACCTAAACTACAAACCTTGTATTATTATGTCCATCAACAGTTTGAGCAGAATTGCTTAATTTAACAGTTAAACAATGACTCAGGATAAATTTATGAAATCTTGGAAACATTCAATGCATTCATTTATTTATTCTTTTACAATTCACTCGTTTATTCAACAAGTGTTCATTGAGTGCCTACTATGGCCTGCCATTTACTGTTCTAAGTACTGAGGATAGAACAGTAACAAAACTGCAAACTCTCCTGATTCATGATGTTTTCATTCTGGTCTGGAGAAACACAGAGTGAACAGATAATGAACATACGCTACGTGGTGAAAACTACTATGAATAAAAACAAGGCAGGATAAATATCAGGCAGTTTTAGAGAAAGTCATCTGAGAGGCCTCTCTGATAGCATCGTTTGGTAGTTGCCTACAAACCATGTGCACTTTTGGGGGAGGGCTGTGCTAGGCAGAAGGAAGAGGAAAGGCAGCGTCCCCCGGGGAGGATCCTGCTTGTCACATACAAAGGATGGTAGGAAAATCAGTGTGCCCGGAGCAGGTGGATAGGACAGGAAGCTGGAAAGACGTTATTCAGAGCCTTCTTTACACTCAGCATGTGCCCCTCCTGGAGGGGACATGAAAATATAACCTAGGCTCTCTACTGTTACAAAGCTTTTATTCTGATAGGGAACTTAAGACTAATTTACATAAAGAACAACATAATGCTTAACATAGCGAAATTATTGTTTAGAACATATTTTATGGTAGAAGCTAATTGTTCTAAAATTAAAGTCTCCTGACCTTGCAGGAATGGTGTTAACTTATAATTACCTTCAAACTGTTTTTCGTAATACTTGAATCTTCCTAAAAAATGATTTGAAATGCACAGCTATAGTTTTCAAAAACAGACCTAACTGCACTCTGAAAAATAAACAATGGCTAATTAAACACGGGTGAGACATACATTTCTCAAATATTCATTATGCTCTGGTTTATAGGCATTTGAAACGAAAACAGTAACGCCAGGAGTCAATATTGGTTGACTTAAAACAAGCTATGTTAGCCTTAAATTTTCTTTCTTTCTTTCTTTTTCTTTTCTTTAAGGATTGTGATTCTGGTAGAGCAGAGAAATTTGTTAGGCACAGACAATCATTAATGTTAGTTGAATCCAGATGCCATAAATTATTTGTAAAGTCTAGTGGATATATTAGAAATAAGGAAGAAATATGAATATGATAATTATGCATTTTGTAGACTGGCAGCAGGTTGAACAATTTCATTGTAGGCTGTTTATTGGATTCTATGACTCCTGTCATACACATGCAATTGATTTTTGAGCATTAACCAAGTGGCAAATTCATTGTTACCATGCACTGTGAATAGGCTGATGAGAAAACACACATATTTCTTGCTCTCATGCAACTTATAATTAGCAGAGAGGACATAATATACACAATTTCAAGTGTGTCTTCTGCTTACAAACTTATCTACTGCACCATATGTATGAAAATGGTTACTCAGGGGTGCCTGGGTGGCTCAGTCGGTTAAGCATTCAACTCATGGTTTCAGCTCAGGTCATGGTCTCACAGTCATGGGATTGAGCCCTGACTTAGGTTTTGTGCTGGGCATGGAGCCTGCTTAAGATTCTCTCTCTCCCTCTCCCTCTGTCCCTCCCCTGCTCATGCTTGCACTTTCTCTCTCTCTTAAGTAAAATAAAGAAAGAGAGAGAGAGAATTAAAATAAAAGAAAATGCTAACTTGGAGTAGGGTTTAGACATAGGAAATGTTTGCATGAGGCAGTAATAATTTATGATGTATCTAGAGGATAAGTAGTTTTAGCTAAGTGAGTAAGGAGCTGACCATATAGTACAGAGTATTCTAAGCAGACAAAACAGGAATGTACAGCTTTTCTGATGCCGGGATCACCATGTCAGAAAAATTTAATAGAAGTATAAATGGAACATGAAGAGCAAAGAGTGGAGACACAGACAGGGGTAAAATGATATAGGGTTTTTGCTGAATGTATTGATGTACTGGATTTTATTCAAATTACAATGGAAGGCCATTAAAAGGCATTAATTATACAATAAAATAAAAGGAAGATGTAAGAAAAAGAGAATACGTTTGTTTTCTCTTATGGGATGAATTCTTACCCACTAAATCTCAGATGAGGTCTTAATCCTTAGGAGGTCAAAATGTGACCTTGTTTGGAAGCAGCATCCTAGCAGATGTAATGAGTTAAGATGAGGTTGTACTGGAATAGCATGGCCTTTACCCAGGATGGCTGGTGTCCTAATAAAAAGGAAAAGTGTGGACAGAAGTCAGAGATTAGAGTGATGAACCAGAAACCAAAGATTGGCAGAAAGCACCAGAGGCATGGGACACATTCTCCCTCACAGCCTTCAGTAAGGAACCAATCTTGCTCAAACTTTGATCTGAACTTTCAGCCTCCAAAACTGAGACAATAACTTTCTGTTGTCTGAGACACCCAGGTTTTGGTACTTTGTTACAGCAGTCCTAACAGCGTCAGAATCAGAATTCATAATAATCCCTAAAACTATAGCAATGAGGTGAATCTAAAATAGATGAAATTATGTAGGGTTAAATGTAAAATCCTCGCCTGGGTCAAAACCTTTCATGTACAAGTAAATGATGGCAGAGGTACTGTTTAGCAGTTCCATGAGATTTTTAAAAAGATATTATGTATTTAGTTCATACGTGAATCATTGGTATAATGAGTAGCTCAGGCAATATCATTTCACAGTGCATTTAAAAATATGATATTTCATGTATTAAGAATTTATCTTGAGATATCTGTCAGTGTGCTTTTCTTCTAGTACTTCCTCATTACTTGACCCTTTTATACATCACCCAGGAACATTCAAAGTGCATTGAGATTTAGTTTTGTTATATTGAAATGACATAAATGGAGAAAATAGATTTTTTTCTTTCCTAAATCCAAAATATGCTCGCTATGTCTTATTAGAAGTAAGTTTTAAAATCTGAAATTTTATTTGCAAAAACTAGAGGTTTTGTATGTTTTGATATGCATTTGCTTATGTTTGAGAGAAGGATGACAGAAAAGGTCCCAACGGACAATAGGAAGGATGTTGTCTCGTGATCTAAATTGATGAGCAAATTTTTTTCCCAAGAACTTCTGCACTCCCCACCTCCCCTGGTTTCTTAAGGTAGAAGTTAGATAATTGATTCGAAAACTTTCTACTTCTTTAATAAAAGTATTTTATGGTATCCATTTCCTTGTAAGTACTGTTTTTGTTGTTTTCTCCAAATTTTGATGTGTTAGATTCTCATTTTTATTAAGTTAAAATATTTCCAAATTTTGTTTCAGATTTCTTTTTACCTTAGGTTTTAGAAGCGCATGGTTTAGTCTCCTAATAGTTGAAAAGTTTTCCAGATATCCTCCAGTTATATTAAGTTAAATTTCACAATAGTCAGAGAATATACTTTGTATGGTAACAGTCCTTAAAATTTTATTTAGTATATTTTTATGGCCAAGGATTCTAGTTTAGTGAATGTTTTATGTGTACTGGAAAGAAATGTGTATTTCACTCCTCAGTCACCTAGGTCCAGTACAAATTAGGTCCGGTTGTTCAAGTAGTTTATATGCTTTCTAGTTTCCTATCTACATATTTAATATTGAAAGAAGAGTGGTAAACTCTCCAATTCTGCTTATGGTTTTGTCTATTTCTTCATATAACTTACAAATTATTGCTTCAAGTATTTTGAAGTTCTGTTACTAAGTGCATACACATTTAAAACTGTTGTCGTCTTAGTTAATTGATACCATTATTATGTAATGTCCTTTATTCATTATAGGTAGGTTCTGAAATCTCCCTTTCTGATGTAATTTAGCCACTACAGGTATTTTTGATTAGCATTTTTAGAGTACATCTTTTTTTTATCATCCCTTTTCCTTTTAGCCCAAAGTATACTTCTTATATTTCAAAATATATCTTATATTTATATATTGTATATTATAATAAATAAATGCTTATGCTTATTTTAATAGTACTATTCTTCCAGTCACCATTTGATTGAACTTTGCCATTTTATCCAGTTTCACAAATTTTGACTTATAACTAGAATATTTACATAATTTACTTTGAATTAATTATCAGTATGATAAAGTTTAAATATATCATCTTATTAAGTGTTTTGTATTTGTATGTTTTCATGCTCCTTCTTTTTGTCTTTTCTGGCTTTCTTTGGATTAATTGATTATTTTTTATAATTCCATTTTTTCTTCAATCATCACTTCTCAAATAACTCATTGTTTTATTATTTATTTAAATGTTTATTTATGTTTATTTTTGAGAGAGAGAGAAAGAGAGAGAAAGCATGAGCAGGGTAAGGGCAGAGAGAGAGGGTGAGACACAGAATTTGAAGCAGGCTCCAGGCTCTGAGCTGTCAGCACAAAGCGCAACACCGGGCTCTAACTCATGAACCATGAGATAATGACCTAAGCAGAAGTCAGATGCCCAACTGACTGAGCCACCCATGCGCACCTCATTGTTTTATTTTTAATGATTATACTAGCCAATGTTTTGTGAATTTTAGCATGCAGTCAGAAGGCTTTTAGGGGCGCCTGGGTGGCTCAGTTGGTTGAGCGTCCGACTTTGGCTCAGGTCATGATCTGCGGTCCATGAGTTCCAGCCCCGTGTTGGGCTCTGTGCTGGCAGCAGGGAGCCTGCTTTGGATTCTGTCTCCCTCTATCTCTCTCTGCCCCTCCCCCACTCATGCTCTGTCTCTGTCTCAAAAATAAATAAACATTCAAAAAAAAAATCTAAGGAGTATTAAAAAAAAAGAAGGCTTTTAAAAACAGAAATTGCTGAGTACTACTCTCAGAGTTTTTGAACAGATTGATTTGTGTATATATATATATATATATATATATGTATATATAAACATATATACACACACAAATATATGTATACATACATATATATATATATATATATACACACACACACACACACACACACACATATAGTGCATACATATAGTGGCAGAGTTCCTGATATACCATTGGTTCTACTTATAAGACAAAGGGATTTTTCATTTTTTTAAGTATATTTATTTATTCTGATGGAGACAGAGACAGTGCAAGTGGAGGAGAGGCAGAGAGAGAGGGAGACAGAGAATCCCAAGCAGGCTCCCTGCTGCCAGCACAGAGCCCAATGCAGGACTTGAACTCATGAAACTGCAAGATCATGACCTGAGCTAAAACTGAGCTTGATGCTTAACTGACTGAGCCAGGCACCCCATGAGATGTTTCATTTTTAATTAATTGATTGATTAATATGTATTAATATATCATGTCATTAGCCTTCAAAGACTGTCACTGGAGACCAGTATTCTAGTCCCTTATGAGTGCATCAGATTCAATTTCAGGTTTAGTTTATAATGAGATTCATGAAGTCATATAAATATAATTTACAATTTTATTTATAGAGATGAACTAGTAAGACCATATGGACAAAACACTATACACATTAAAAATATTTTTTAATCAAGTTAACAGCTTTAATAATTTCATTAAGAGACCTATATCTGGTCCTTGGGAAAGGTAGTAAAAGAGAAAGTTAAAAGTAATATTTGATATTTTTAATTCTGTGACATTGTCCCCTTTTATAGGACTTTAGTCAAACACATCATATTAAATATAATTTTATCGAGGAACCTCCCCATGACAGATGAAAGAACAGTAGAATATCCTTGCACTAAATCCTGATTTGGTTGGGTAGGAATATCTATTTGGAATATAATATTAGTACAAAAATGAGACCAAAATGAGATGTAAGCTAATTATATGAAAATCACTATGATAATTTCCTAACTTTTATCAATAGCTTAGTAACTTAATTTTAATTTTAAACAGAAAAACTGGAGAACTAATAGGATATGTATACATAAATATATACAAAGGGATTTATATAAGTAACTGGATCGTTTGATTATGGATGCTGGCAAATCCAAATCTGTAGAATGGGCCAGCAGCCTAAGACGGGGAGAATTGATGGACACAGTTTCTGTCCTAAAGAAGCCTGCCAGGGGAATCTCACTTGCCCAGGGAGGTTTTTTGTTTGTTTTTGTTTTTTTCTGTTAAGGTCTTCAGCTGATTAAACGAGGCCCACTCACATTACGGACAGCAATCTGCTTTAACAAAAGTTCATGGATTTAAATGTTTGTTTCATCCAAAAATATCCTCTAAATTGATGTATCAAATTCACTATTACACTAGTTGAATATTCTATTTCCTTAATCTTACATTGTAACTGAAAACCAACATGAAAAACAGTAAAAACAGTAATAAAGAAATATATTTACAATGTTCCAAAAGACTCCATTATATGACTGAATTAAACAACCAAAAGTTATTGAAGATAATTTGTCAGATATATACTAGCCTAAAAATTTCTAAATTTTGGACATGAAGTTAAACATCTACATAATTTTATATGAGAATTCATTAAAACTGAATCCATGAGGCACCTGCGTGACTCAATTGGTTAAGCCTCTGACTTTGGCTTAGGTCATGATCTCACACTTTGTGAGTTTGAGTCCTACGTTCGGCTGTGTGCTGACAGCGTGGAGCCTGGAGCCTGATTCCGGTTCTGTGTGTGTCTCTCTCTCTACCCCTCCCCTGCTCATGCTCTGTCTCTCTCTCTCAAAAATAAATAAACATTTAAAAAATTAGAAAAATAAAAATAAAATAGAATCTAGAATAGTATTCTTTTTAATTTTTGTTGTGATTTGATATACGAATCTGTATAATTCATATAGATCTTTTACATATTATTTTCTTCATTTAAAATATGTTAAAATTTATAATAGTTTTATACTGAAATACGTTAAAATAATGTAGTAGCTTTTTATGACTTGTTATGTAAAGATCCGGAAAATAATTCTTCTAACCAATTTCCCCCATTCCATTTTGGCTAAAAAGATTGTTATTTTTTTAATAAACTTATAAATGGATTTTGATCTACTTTTCATTTTCGTTTAAAATTACAGCTGGGATGGGGTGCCTTGGTGGTCAGAGGGTTGAGCGTCCAACCTCAGCTCAGGTCATGATCTTGAGGTTTCTGAGTTCAAGCCCTGCATTCAGCTCTCCACTGACAGTGGAACCAAGCTTGCTTGGGCTTTTCTCTCTCCTCACTCTCTGCACCTCCCCCACTCATGGTTTATCTCTCAAAAAAATAAACTTAAAAATTAAAAAAAATGTTATAAAATTATATCTGGGATGTTAATCAACTAGAATTTAGATAAAAACCTGAAATAAAAATAAAGAAATAAAACTACATCTAGGATATTGACATTTTTCTAGATGTTTATTTTGAGACAGAGAGAGAGAGAGAGAGAAAGAGGGAGAAACAGCAGAGCAGAGAGAGAGGAGAGAGAGAATCCCAAGCAGTTTCCATGCTGTCAGTGCAGAATTCAACAGAGGCTTCATTCTATAAACTGCCCATTTTTGATTGGATTATTTGTGGGTTTTTTGTGTGTTGAGTTGAATAAAGTCTTTATGTATTTTGAATGTTAACCCTTTATCAGATTTATCATTTGCAAATATCTTCTCCCATCCAGTAGATTGTCTTTTGTTTTGTTAATGGTTTCCTTCACTGTGCAAAAGCTTTTTAATTTGATGTAGTCCTAATAGTTTCATTTTGCTTTTATTTCCCTTGCTAGAGGAGACATATCTAGAAAAATATTGGCTATTTCTATGGCCAATATCAAGGAGATTATTGCTATGTTTTCTTTTAGGAAGTTTATGACTTCAGGTCTCACATTTAGGCCTCTAATTTACTTTGAGTTTATTTTTGTGTATGGTTAAGAAAGTGGTCCAGTTTCATTCTTTTGCTTATAGCTGTCCAGTTTTCCCAAAGCCGTTTATTGAAAAGACTGTCTATTCCCCAGCTCAAATTCTTGCCTCCTTTGTCATATATTAATTGGCCATATAAATGTGGGTTTATTTCTGGACTCTATTCTGTTCTAGTGGTCTAGGTGTCTGTTTTTGTGCCAGTACCATACTGCATTGATGGTTATAGCTTTGTAACACAGCCTAAAGTCCAGAATTGTGATGCCTCCAGCTATGGTTTTCTTTATCAACATTACTTTGTCTATTCAGGGTCTTTATAATCCCATGCAAATATTAGGATTATTTATTCTAGGTCTCTGAAATATGCTGGTGGCATTTTGATAGAAATTGCATTAAATCTGTAGATTACTTTGGGTAGTATGGACATTTTAACAATATTTGTTCTTTCTATCCAGGAACATGCAATATGTTTCCAGGTGTTTGTGTCATCTTCAGTTTCTTGTATCCGTGTTTCATACTTTTCAGAGTAGGTCTTTCACCTCCTTGGCTAAGTTTGTTCCTAAGTATTTTATTATTTTGGTGCAATTGTAGATGGAATTGTTTTCTTAACTTCTCTCTCTGCTATTCGTGTATAGAAATGCAACAGATTTCTGCACATTAATTTTGTATCCTGTGACTTTATTGAATTCATCTATGAGTTCTAGTCGTTTTGGGGTGGAGTCTTTAGGGTATTCCATATATAGTGTCACGTCATCTGCAAATAGTGAGTTTTACTTTCTCATTACCAATTTGATGTCTTTTATTTCTTTTTCTTGTTGTCTGATGCTGTGGCTAGGACTTCCAGTAAGTACTATATGAAATAAAGGTGAAGAGACTGGACATCCTTGTCTTATTCCTGATCTTAAAGAAAAACTCTCAGTTTTTCATCACTAAGTATGATGTTAGCTGTGGGATTTTCATATATGGTTTTTAATATATTCAGGTATGTTTCCCCTAAATCTACTCTGTTGAAATTTTTGTTCACTACTTTTTAATCATCGATGAGTGTTGTACCCTGTCAAATGCTTCTTCTGCATCTATTGAGATAATCATATGTTTTTTATCTTTTTTCTTGTTAATGTGATTTATCACTTCTTTGTGGAGAATGATTTTTTTTAATGTATTGTTGGATTTGGTTCACTAATGTTTTCTTGAGGATTTTTGCATCTATGTTCATAAGAGACATTAGTTTTCTTCTTCTGTTGTGTCTTTATCTGGTTTTGATATCAGGGTGATGCTGGCCTTGTAGAATGAATTTGGAAGTTTTCTTCCTCTTCTAGGTTTTGGAATAGTTTCAGGAGAATAAGTATTAATTTTCCTTTAAATTTTTGATAAAACCCATCTGTGAAGCCATCTAGTCCTGGAATTTTCTTTGTTGGGAGTGTTCTTATTACCGATTCAATTTCTGGTTATTGGTGTGTTCAACATTCCTATTTCTTTGTTTCCGTTTAGGTAATTTCATGTTTCTACTGCTTTTGTTTGTTTGTTTTGGTCTCTATTTCATTTATTTTTGCCCTAATTTTTATGATTTCCTTTCTTCTCCTGTCTTTGGGCCTGTTTTATTCTTCTTCTAGCTCTTTAGTTACAAGACTATGTTGTTTATTTGAGATTTTTCTTGCTTGTATTGTCATAATCTTCCCTCTTAGAAGAGATTTTACTGCATCCCAGAGATTTTGGACTGGTGTAATTCATTTTCATTTACCTCTATATGTATTTTGCTTTTTTTTTGTTCTTTAGTTTCCTCTTTGATTTCATGGTTGATCCATTCGTTGTTTAGTAGCGTGTTGTTTAACTTCATGTATTTGTGTTCTTTCCAGATTTTTTCTTGTGATTGATTTCTAGTTTCATGCCATTGTGATATAATTTTTTTTTTTTTGAATTTATCGTGACTTGTTTTGGGGCCTAGTACATGATCTGTTCTGGAGAATTTTCCATGTACATTTGAAAAGAATGTATATTATCTTGGTTTTGAATGGAATGTTCTGAATATATTTGTGATCTGGTCCAATATGTCATTCAAAGCCATATTATTTGTTGATTCTCAGTCTGAATGATCTATCCATTGATGTAAGTGGGATGTTAAAGTCCCCTACTATTATTGTGTCACTGGTCCTCCTTCTCTGCCATCTTCCCAGAAATCTCAGCACTTATTTATTTTTAATCTGAGAAGAAGGACTTTATAAGAACTCCCGTCATTACCATTATAAATTTATTATTTCTACCTCTCTATTTTTGATGTGAATTACTTATTATGCTTTCATTATTCCCTTCTTCACCATTATTATTAATAAATGTCAATTACCAATGCATACTTGGCTATTTGTTCAAACTATTATCCAATAGTCCTACCAAATAAAATATGATTAAAGTAATTATAAGGGTATTACTCCTACTTTACTTTCATCCATGAGGAATGGTGGCATAGCATTTTAAATCTGAGATGTTTTATTTCCATCATAATTTTTTTTAATCCTTTCACAAAATGTCGACCTCTCCTTTTGCTTACTGACCTTGTATTTCAACACTTGGCATTTGAAATTGAACCATACATTTTATTTTTCTGGATTATAATAAGATCTGATTTTTCAGCAAAGATCCAGTTTATGGGAGGTAATGAGATTAAGGAAAATATGTGGCCAGTTGCAGTCTGATAGACTATCATGAGAAGGAAAGATTTAGAAATACTTTACATAAAAACATCAGACCTATATGAACAATTATGTACCCACCTGAGACATAATAGTCAAGGAGGCTATCTGAATTGTAGTTTTATTTTTATACATTATTCAAGTTCTTTGCAATTGAATCCAACATAATGCCTATCACAAATAAAAGACTATTAACTCTAATGAATGCTAAGCCATTCATTACTTAACATCATCTACTAAATATATAAATCATACATTATCATAACTTTGTGGACAAGTTACAAAAAAAAGTATTTCTTCTGGTTCCTGCTTTTCAAGATCTCTAATAGAGATTTCTCCAATTTCCTGACATCATAATATTGTTCTTAGGGGCAATTCAAGAGTCATGATGTACTCAAGAATGCTATTTCTACTTTGCTTTAATTTCATCGTTGTGAGATTTTTTAAATGTTTTTATTTATTTTTGAGAGACATAGAGACAGAGTGTGAGTGGGGGAAGAGCAGAGAGAGAGGGAGATACAGAATCCGAAGCAGGCTCCAGGCTCTGAGCCATCAGCACAGAGCCCGACGCGGGGCTGGAACTCACAGACCATGAGATCATGACCTGAGCTGAAGTCGGCCATTTAACTGACTGAGCCACCCAGGCGCCCCAGATTTTTAATACCATGTAGATACCTACCTACACAAAGTGTGTGAACTTAGGTATATTTGTATTTTATAACTGTATCACTTTGTGTTTAATTGTTTTGTATTATTATTTAAAGAATTAAAATCAATATATATTATTCCAAGGAAGTGATAGCAGGATGTTATCAATGATTTTAGTGGCTTGTAACCTGGCAAATATAATAAAATTTATTAATTTGCACAGCATATCTATTATATTTTTTAGTACCCTGTTAGAGAACTTGAAATCCTAAGTAATATTCACCAAGAAAACCACACAGCAAAATGGGGCTATTTCAATAATGAAAACAAAACATAGCATTGAAAAAGCTCTTCACAGAGAAGTGATAGTATCTTAAGTATTTTTATACAGATATTGGGGTAGATTTAGATAGATTTGTGAAGTCGGCAAATACTTTCCTATGTAACTCCCTTCCTCTTTCCCAAATCCTTATCTCTCATTTTAGTGTTTTATCAGTTGGGCAACCTATTTCTTTTTATCCCGACTTCTATTACTTCAACTGGTTCTCTTTTCTATCTGCTAATGTTTCGGAGAAAATGATTAATAATGGGCATTCTATCCATTCTCCCTTTTACAAGGGCAGATTCTCCAAAGAAAGAAGGAAGCCCTTTAACTCTCCATATAAGCCTTCAAAGGCAGACTACCCTGAAAACTAACTAGTAGTATTTATTAGCCAGGGAGTCCTTAGGTATGTAATTCCTTTAACAGGGTGTACCTAGTCTGTCTAGATTGCTTATTTTAAACACACCTGGAAATTAGGAGTTTATGGGGCATGGATTTACTAAGAATGTCACACCAACTATGGAATTAATCTGAATATAAAATAAAGATGCTTCATGCTGAAATGGCTCCCTCCTGTGTAAATAAGATAGCCACATAGTTATTTAGAATATTCTTTTGTAAATCTGAGTCAAAGAGCCTTCTAAAGAGTCAAGGAAGGACCAGGTTGTGCTTATTGTCCCAGACCTCTCCTTGCTCATTCTATTGTCTATGATTACTTCAATCTTCTTCTTGTAAGTCCGATTTATCAAGCCGATCCTTTGTCTTGCTTCAGCATCCTGAATAGAGTTTCTTTCCAGGATTCAGGTCAAGTTACCTCCAGAGGTGCCATCCAGGAGTTAAAATAGATTGTTATAAAAAGTGACCAGAGGTTAAAATAACAAAATGGTAATTAATGCATTATTATGCCACATGTTATCATCATTCTCAAAAGGGGACTGTGATTTAAAGACTTGACTCCAATGAAATGAATTAAGCTCCTAGACAACCCAAATACATTAGAAAGCAGGTCTCTGGCTATACTTCAAATCACATATATTGGAATAATCTCTGTGTGTTTGAAGAGAATTGGACCACGATTCAAAGAAACATATTTTAATAGTTTTCCTGCTTGTTAAAAGAACTAATTATTAACAAGGTACAAAAATGGTGGAAGTAAAAATCTTAGGAAAAGCTTTCCAAACCCAGTAGAATTTCTTATCTTTATTCTTAAGTAAACTATTTGATATGAGTTTCTAGGAAGGGCTTAATAAGAATTTCTTAAAAGAACACACATAAATAAGAGTCTTGCCTACTTGTTGATGCAGATTTGAATGAATTTAAGAAAAGATTAAAATACTTTCTTTTATAGCAATTTTAGAGTTTTTAGTTCGCTTGGAAATAGAAAGGTTGTATTGACAAAATGAAGCCAGACATGTGTTTAATTATGAAGAGCTTTTTTTCCACTTCAAATTTAATATAAAAATGAAGGTGTGTGAAATAAACTATGTTTCATTCAGGCATTTCTTCATGAATTATAATATTCCAGACAAACTCCCACAGGGGTAAATATGTTTTCATTTTCTGCAGGTGCACTTAGAAGTAAAAAATCTTCTAAAGAGCACTATTTCCCAACAAATAAAAATATTTCCATCTCCAACCAGCCTTGAAAATGTTACTCCTAGGAATAATAAATTTTCTATGATGCTAAGGCCCTTGTTCTGGATCCATTATGTCATGGACAGATTAAAATATATCATTTTCCCATCTGTGAATTTTGTGTTTCACTCCTTATTATTCTCACTATTCACTTCTTATTTCTCTCCTCCTCTTCTTTTCTAAGAAATAGGTTTATTTCATTTTAATGATGATTATAGCCTATTATTAAACTCATGTGACCAAAAAAGTAAAAACAGGAATGTTGCATTTATTACTCAGAAACTATGCTTAGAACATGTCACCAGTATGCCCTCACAGAAATAAAATGCTACACTATTTGTTGCTATAATTAATTATTAGTTTTAATTTTTGTATATACTAAAAGTCAATTTAACATGTTTGCTATTGCTTGAACTCATATACACCATAAGTCAAACAATGTCCCTCAATGTATCTAGTGATTATAATCAACAAAAGCCTAAGTATTATGGCCTAGCAAGTGAATATTTATTCTGTGTTTATTAGTATGTATGATGCCAAACTAATGTTAATAATAGTAAGACAGAGGGCTAATTAACAGGTTTATCACAGGCATACGGTAATAATTGGAATTAACTCTTTCTGTTAATAAAAAGAGAGTATCCAAAAAAAGTAATGTTAATAAAAATGGAAAACTAACAAGCTTTTTTATTTCAAAAACTACTTTTTAAACTATTAATGTGTAGCTAAATTTGAACAGAAATTAGATGTAAAGTATATCCCATTTCATAAGTGATGAGCTAATTTTCTAACAGTTTTATTGAACAATACATATAAGAAATCAGATAGCAAACATAGAGATTGAGCTTAATTGTTTAAGAATCTAAACATTTCGGCAAATTCATGCGTTTATATAAGCACGTACACACACATGCACACCTAGAAACTGTTGAGTGTCAGTTTTGGTACTCAAACAAAATTTGCTTGGGATTCCCTGTCTCCCTCTCTCTCTGCCCCTTCCCTGCATGCTCTCTCTCTCTCAAAATAAATAAATAAACCTAATTTTTTTAATAAAAAAATTAAAGTTGCTGTTTCAACTAGAACTCACATTCAGGAATGAAGACAGAGTTAAAATAAATCAATGATAAACACACACACACACACACAGAAACATAAGTATATGTAATTTAATATGTAGTGTGTATAAATAATAAATTAAGGGACAACATGGATTTAAAATTCATATTTACTAAAGCCTTTTTCATTTTACCATGGTTTCTGCATTGAATATTATCAGACTCTTTCCTGAACTAGTTGAAGTAAATAGCCATTCAACAAACTGTGGAAGGCACATTGACTGACTTAATCAATTCCTTCTCTGCTATTCCCTTCTTTGGTCAAGTAGTCATACTCTCAAACAATATTATTTAACTGTTTGTAGACCTAAATACACCAAGTGACAGAATATGATATTAGAATTGAGGATACTGACAATAGCATGAAATGACAACTAAGAAGCTGAAGAAGTAACTAAGATATTAATTAAAAATAAATGATAAGAAAATAAAAACCACACTGAGATACCACCTTACATCTGTCAGAATGGCTAAAATGAACAACTCAGGAAACAACAGATGTTGGCAAGCATGCAGAGAAAGAGGAATATTTTGCACTGTTGGTGGGAATGCAAACTGGTACAGCCACTCTGGAAAACAGTATGGAGGTTTCTTAAAAAAATTGAAATTAGAACTACCCTATGATACAGCAATTGCACTCGTATCCAAAGGATACAAGAGTGCTGATCCAAAGGGGCACATGTCCCCCAATGTTTATAGCAACACTATAGACAATAACCAAAGTATGGAACAAGCCCAAGTGTCCCTTGACTGATGAAAGGATAAAGATGATATGGTATACATATCATGTATACATACAATGGAGTATTACTTGGCAATCAAAGGGATGTAATCTTGCCATTTGCAACAAGCTGGTTGGAACTAGAGTGTGTTATGCTAAATGAAATTAGTCAGCAAAAGACAAATATAATATGATTTCACTCATATGTGGAATTTAAGATACAAAACAGATGAACATAAGGAAAGAGAAACAAAAATAATATAAAAACAAAGAGTAGACAAACCATAAGAGGCTCTTAAATATAGAGAACAAGCTGAGGGCTGCTGGCGGGGCATTGGGTGGGGGATGGGCTAAATGAGTGATGGCCATTAAGAAGGGTAATTGTCAGGATGAGCACTGGGTGTTATATGTAAGTGATAAATCACTAAATTCTATTACTGAAATCATTATTACACCATATGTTAACTAACTTGGATTTAAATTAAAAAAATATATAAAAAAATAAATGATAAGAGACCTTAGGAAGACTTAGATCAGAAATTTGCAATTTCAAGGTTTCTTATTGTTATGACTTAATTTAACACAGTATGGTTAACTTGCTTGGATAATATATATTTTTAAATCTAAATCCATATCATCATCATAATAGTTTACAATTATTAATTGATTTAAAAAGTCAGGCACTGTTCTGAATGCTACTTGGCCTATTAAGAGATTCTGTGGTAATAAAAAGAACACAGAGATTTTGACTCAGTCGTCAACCACAGTAACAACTCTTTGTAGGGAGTTTATTAATGTTCCTGGTTATAGTTTAGGAAGTTAATGTAAATAAAAAATAGTAAATGGCCAAAAAAGCATCACTTGTATGTGGTAAAGCAAGATTTTGAATCAAAAGAACATGGCTTGGCAGACAGAATATTTAAACCCTGCATTAAAGTGGGAAATGAGATACAGTAAAAGAAAATCTAGAATTTAATTTTAATTTTTCTGAAAACTAACTTGAGTTAGTGCTCATATACCACAAAAGATGCATTACTCTATTTTTATTATTGACACTACCTTCCACCACACACACATATACATGCATGAAACCTTGCTATGCTGAATCACTTTAAAAAGGAAAGTTCATAAAACATATTGCAGTTACAAATACAATCTTAGAGTTGTGAGACTCATTTTAGATATTTTCAGTTTATATATACAGTCAATAAGCCTTTAAAATGATATATATTATTACATCTGCTCTTAACTATTTATTTATTAAGGTATTCTTTCATTCAAAACTCATTATTTAATTATCAATAGTTATAGGCACCCTGGTGCTGTGCTAGGAACTAGGTGTATGAAAAAAAATTAATGCCATAATCTCCATGAGAGACAAGTACAGAGATTTCAGTGTCTAGACTAGAAAGACAAATTAACAACTAGATTTACTTCTGTAAGGCCAATGCATTCATTAGTATGAGATATGAAGGGGAATAAGAAAAAGGATACATGATCAGGCCTGAAAATGTGGGGGAGGCAATGAAAAAGCCATCCTCTAGGACCTGATATTTGACCTGAGTTATAAAGGAGAAGCAGAGTTAGACACACCAAATATGGTTGGAAAGAAGAAAGACTTTCTGGGGAGAAGGGATACAAACGTGCGGAATCAAGAACATAATTACCTGGGAGTAGGTGATGTGAAGTAGAGGTTAGCAGTGGAGGTGTTAAGCAGGAGCCTAGAGAGTCATGTCAACTTGCTTGCCTTTTCTTCCGTAACTGATATGTAGTCTTTTGACAGATTAGACACAGAAGCGACATAGGCTGATTTAAACTTTGAAAGGATCGGGGCATCTGGGTGGCTCAGTTGGTTAAGCATCCAACTATGGCTCAGGTCAGAATCTCACAGTTCAGGATCTCACAGTTCATGAGGTTGAACCCCTCATCCTCATCCGGCTCTCTGCTGTCAGTGAGGAGCCTACGTCAGGTCCTCTATTTCCACTCTTTCTGCTCCTCCCCTGCTCACTCTCTCTCTCTCAAAAATTAATAAATATTAAAACAAATTTTTAAAAATTGAAAGGATCATTTTGAAAGCTCTATAGAGAAAAAATTTGAGAAGGACAAATGTAGAGAAACCAGTTAAAGGCTTTATTGTAGAAGTTCAAGAACCAATGAGGAATAGAGTTATGATAGTAGACTTAGAAAGTGATGAATAGATCAAAGGAATATAGAGAATATCTTATTCAGAATTTTAAGATCGATTTGGTATGTATTTGAGGGAATGAATGTTGAAGTCGAGACATGTAAATCTACAGTTTCTATGTCTAGGTGGAAGACGACAACACTAATACTAAAGGCAACTTGAGAGAGAACAATGTGGGCACTTTGAGTTTGATACGTCCTTAGTACAGGTTGGTAGAAGACTCCAGCAGGTGGTTTGATAGATATGTTTGAAGGTAAAGAAAATAAAGCTGGAAATGATAGATATAGACAATTCAGCATGCAAAAGCTGTGTAGTATATATATGAGTGGAGACAATTCCCTCAAGAAAAATATAATAATTGAGATCAGTGCCTCAACACTGCAGCTCTGGGGAATGCAGCTACTGTGGCAGAACGTTGTGGATGTCAAAATGTAATGTCTTCTTTAAAAAATAGTCTGATGGAGATCTTGGGGTAACTTACATGAAGATAGAGATATTTCAGCTCAAAAATCATAGGTGATTACATTAGGTTAGTGAATTTCACCATTCCTTAGAAGGTCAAATTATGTTCACTTTCTAAACTGAATAAAGGAGAATTTTGTCCAATATTTTACAAGCCATTGTAACAGTCTCTTACTAATTCTTTTTCAGCTTTCTCTTTTCTTTCTTTTCTTTTCTTCTTTCTTCTTTTAAACTAAGCATTCTGACAAGTGTCTTTTTTGGAAAAACTCCCATTCGTGGGGTTCTCATTTTTGGTTAACGGTATGCCGTTTATTTCCCTTCTCTTCTCACTAGTATTAGATGCCTAGTTTTTCTCAGATATCTACCAACATAGCTCATCAGCAGAGAATGCTGACTTAGCTTTTAGCTTCAGTCAGCCTGTATCTCAGGATTGCGCCAACCCCCTGTTAACTTTGATACTGGCACATGACACAGTTCAGATTGATGAGATCCTTTGTTGTCATCTCTGGGAAATGTCTTTCTCTCTTGGAAACGATCTGGAAGCATCTCACTGTTTTGGCTTCTGGTATCATTGTAAGAGGTGTGAAAAGGCCAGAAATCCTGTGGGCATCTTTGTTGCAGCCCAACTCCAAAGAGATCTACAGGAAAAGAGAGCTGTGAGAAGAAATAGAAAGTTCTGTAGCAGCCCCCACCCCGAGGCCTCTAGTGACTAGAACAAGTAAAAAGTGTTATCATTAAAGCCCACTCAGTGTTTTGTTTTGTTTTTAAATATCTGCAGCTACAAAGATCTTCCTCCTGTTAATTTTGACACACCATAATCGATTATAATTTAAATTACTCAAATATTCAGCAAAAATAAAACCAAGCATTTATATTTGATGTCACATGTAACACATGCATGCACTCACTATTTGGTTTTCCATTGAGGTTTGTGGCTGTCAATCAGAGAGGCAGCTTTGCAGATAGTTACTTTTGGGGAGGAGGAAAGAGAAAGAAAAATATTGCTTAGAGGAATGGTACCAATTCAACGAACAGCAAATCATAAAGCTCTGTGAGGCATGCAAGAAACAGAGCACAATCCTTATAATTTGTAATTCTGTTCCAAACCCCATATGAGCTAATCACATCTTTCAAAGTAAGAGTTACCCCATGGTGAAATCTAGAACTCAAACATTCCAAAGAATTAAGTGAAGTGAAGTGAATTGAATTTCTTTATTTTAATTTATTTTATTTATTTTATCTTATTTATTTTTTAAGATTTTATTTTTACGTAATCTCTACACACAGTATGGGCTCGAATTCACAACCCAGAGATCAAAAGTCACATGCTCTACTGAATGAGAAAGCAGTGTACCCCTGGAGAATTGAATTTTAAAAACATTACTTGAAGTATCCGATTAAGCAAAAGCAGAGATTTGGGTATATTATTTCATCCTGATTGTCTAAATAACCAAAACCTTCTTTTGCTATTTTCACATGAAAATTGGTTTGATTAAAACACACATGAAAACACATAAACATTTTTTGGTAAAATTATTGTGATAGGCATATAATAGTCCCCAGGTCCTAAATCTTAAAACCTATATTACCTTATATGGTAAAAGGACTTTGTAGATGTGGTTTAATTAAGGATCTTGAGATGGACATATCCCAAATTATCTAGATGGGCCCTAAATATAATCATAAGTGTCCTTATAAGAAGGAAGCAGGAAGAGATTTGTCTACACAAGAGGAAGTAAGAGATGTGTTGACTAAAGCAAGGAGTTGGAGTTGTTGAAGATGTCTTGAAGAATGCAGGTGGCCACCAGAAGTTGGAAAAGGCAAAGAAACAGGTTCTCCCCTGAGCCTCCAAAATGAGCCAGACCCGTCAACACTGACGTGGGTCCACTGAAACTGATTTTGGACTTCTGACCTCCAGAAACATATACCATATAATAATAAATTTGTATTTTTCAAGCCACCAAGATTGTAGTAATTTGTTACGGCAGCTATGGGAAACTAATACAACCATCCAAGTTTTTCTCTTGAAGATACCAAATAAACCAATTTAACAGAACACATTAAAGAGAAAGAAAAGTTACATGGCAACTATAAGGAAACCTGAAAGAGAGATACAGGAGGGGCATCTGGGTGGCTCAGTTGGTTAAGCATCTGACTCTTGATTTCAGTCGAAGTCATGATCTCACACTTTGTGAGATCAAGCCCCGTGTTGGACTCTGAACTGAGAATGAAGAGCCTGCTTGGGATTCTCTGTCTCCCTCTCTCTCTCTCTGTCCCTCTCCCCTACTCCCACTCTTTGTCTCTTTCTCAAATAAATAAACTTAAAAAAAAAAAAAGAGAGAGAGACACTGCAAAGGAAAGAAACCTAGAGACATTAGACAAGTTCACTTATTGGGCTATTACTTGGTTTGGGGGTTTCTTACTTCATGTAGAATCCATCTTCTTAGTCCCAGAGATGTGTCCCATCTTTCTAAACAGTCCTTTCACAGTCCCTTCTCCAGTCTTGACACTCTATCCAGGTTTTACACTATTGGAACTATTGACCATAATCTACTCACTAATTATTGAATATTATCTGCCTGATAAAGACACAGCCTTCACTGATTCTCATGGAACACGGAAGTTTTGCTTGCCTCTCTTAGTCATTGTTAATTTTGTCCAGTAGAGAAAATTAAAATGTAACTGATACACCCTTAAGAAATTGAAAACTTGTATTTTGAAAATCTGAATCAGGGATTTTTAAACTATTCTGATGTGAAGAACCAAATGATTCTGTGGAGTCATTCCTATCTCCAAATCCTTAGACATGTGAATGGATGTGAATCCAGCACGCCCCCTTCCCACCATCCCAACAAAACCCTGCATTAATTTGTCGTGCATATTGGTCATGCTACATGCAATTTTACTTTTGCATACAGCTCCTCAGCTCACAACATTTGAAATAATATATGTTAGGTTGATGCCAGGACTCTCCTACATAGTAACATTCTGAAAAAACCTATATCTTATTTTTTGCTAGACAAATGTGTATTCTTAACTTAAAAAAATCACTATTGCTGGAGAGATTATTTCTTGCATTTTGCATAGAAAGTGCTCAACAGCTGTTAACTTCAAGAAAAATATGAATCCATCTTTGACCAAGCACAAAGAGGGAGAGTAAAAAAACTACTTCTTTTCCCTATCAACAGATTCTTATATTCCATTCTAAAGCCAAATTTACATCCATCTGGGATCGTTTTTTACGATATCACTTCCTTAGGGTTTTTGGTTCCTGGGGCATGTTCTATCTTCATGTTTGGTGACTCACACTTTCAGGGCAGTGACCAAAATTGCATACAGTATGGTCTGAGGCACTGTGGTATCGTACTTCGAAGAGATGTTGGCTTCAGATAAAACTGGATTTCATTTCAGGTGTCTGACCTCCAATAATGTTTTAAGAAATATCTTTAAGCCTCAATTTCCTTATCTGTAAAACAGAGAAAATAGTTTGTTCCTAGGTCGTATACAGTCATTGTCTGGCATCATAGTCTGTTCCATAAGTACAGTTGTTATTACTCAGCCATGCAATAACAGACAAATATTCAGCTATTTTGTTTTTTGATTTAGAAATAATGCGCATTAGTTTTTAACAACAAATTGTCATGTTTTCAAAATATGCATTGCGTTTTTTGAGGGACTAAATGGAAAATGGTGTTTATTGAAAAAAGTTTAGTGCCTAAAGCAAATGTATTTTTGAATACGCCATGAAGAGTAAAGAATAAATCCAACTATTCAAATGTAATTAATTTTCTAGTTTTGTAACAAAATCTAAAGCCAAACAAAAAGGACAGTAATAAGTACCAGACAGAAAGTTTATAAGATGATGTTGGGAATATATTTTCATTTGCCTTAAACTCTGTATTTTTGAAGTTGGAATGGAGAAGGTTTGTGCTGATTCAAACTGCAAGCACCATATTAATCGGCTACTTTAGCTAGGAAAGAATGCATCAACATATTCTCTTTTCTTTAGAAACATTAAAAGTGAATTTAAAAGCCACTTAAAGTAGCATCATCAATGAATTGTTTTATTACCAAACCTATCCCCCCCACCATCACCTCGACTATCAGTACTAAAGTCTGGATCTATAATCTGAGTTCCTTCCTTCTAAATAATGACGACAACGTAATGGTTGTTAATTTTAATTAAATTCACAGGGATAAATTTTGCTGTCAAGAACTTACTCCAAACTCTTGTAGTAATCACAGATAATTTAACCTGAATATATAAGAGCAGAATGTGGCCCTTTTTGATTAGAGAGATTGTAAATTAGTAGTTTTATGATAAAGAAGTGTTAGGTCAAATATTCTTGGCTTAGCCCTGTGTGTCTGCAATGCTTTATCTTCTCATTTCAAATCCAGCTTTACAACCTAAAAATTGAATTATACCCCACAACATTATTAAAATCAAAAATTTTGTTTGGCACTCAATTTACTACGTTGGCAGGCCATAACAACCACATTAATCTGAAATGACTAAGATTTTCCCTCATTTTTGTTATTTAGAGAAATACATACAGAATATCTATTAAGGTTCAAGTATTTGAAAAAACATGTAAAAGGTGGACAATATTGACATTAGTGAACTTGAAGTTAAATGAGAACTATCCAGTAAAAGAAAAATTACACTCTGAGTAGGCCATATATGGCCCCTAGAAAAGAATCATCCAATGTGAAACCCAAAATATGTTGTAGACTTTGATTTAATGCTAAAAAATTAGACGTCAAAGTTGGTTTTCTGAGAAGATGGAGCTATAAAACGTTATACTTTGGGAGATTATTTGCTTATGTTATTTAATGAATTTAATTTAATAAAAATGTTAAGCAACATTTTAATCATCAATTACTAAGCAAGTTTATCAGGTTTTCAAGAGACAGTTCATTGAAGGAGACCCATAGATGACTAAACAAGAGTCTGATAGCATTGAAGGTAAACATCATTAGCCTAAATTCAAACTTCTTGCCAGAGATGAATGTTCCAAAAATCATCTTCCAGATTGTCGAAAGTAAATATCTTTCTTAAAAGAGTAAAAGAGGAGAAAAGCAAAGATGTTGAATTTTGTGGAAAATCCACTCAGCGAATAATTATAGCATCCAAAGACAACCTTAAAAGATGCTAGTTCTAAAGAAATTACATTGAATATTGTCTGAAATAAAAATAAAACCAATATTATTTTCAGAAGGTTTTTAATGTCTAAGCTACAGATCATTTTGGTCCTTCTCAGAGAGAAAAGAAAATAAGTTATCTCATTAATTCTGAAATGAAGTTCACTGAGGAAAATATTCTCATATAGCAACTATATTGAGCCTGAAATAATCATAATTCTTAGAATATTGTTCATTTTTATACTAATGTGATAATGACATATTACGTACTTGTGATTTTTAACATAAAAGCACTGTTTCTGCACGAGATGAGATTAATGCACAAAGGGATGCAAAAATATCACCTACCAACCACACATTAATACTCTTGGAGCAAGTCAGACAGGGATTGACTGACTGACAACATAGAGCATTTCACGAGTTGTGAGGCATGAACTCATATACCAAACCAGCTGCAGATGGTACCTAAGAGAATTTCGCACCTGGAGGGAGGAGAAAATGCAATTATTATAAAATAAGATGTTTCCTTTCTGTTAGTGAGTTTCCCAGTTACAATTAGTGATTTATTTACAAACTGAATTTAATCACTCTCAAGTAAATTATGACCACTTGTACATATTTTGAAGGGGGGAAATATGTTCTGTTGTATTGCTACCAAAAACAGTTTGTGGTCTCTGTTCATTATGAGCACAAACCGCAATGGTAATTATGTTTGGGGACCAAAAAGAAAAAAGTTCTTTTTATGATCTTGAACTTAAAGGATTATATTATCCTAGTTGACAAAGACTGATAGCATGGCCACTATGAAATTCCACCAAAGCCTAAAAAGGGAGACCTCCATCAAATATCATTAGATTTATGTACAAAGAATCTACACACCAACCCATGCCTTTGGATACATTTGAGAGGAAAGGTTTATATCAAATACATAAACACATCATCACTTATATCACATACATCAGAACTTCCTGGGAAGCCTTGTATTTTATATAATGTATGTGAACTACAGTATCTTCGAGTCCCTTTCACTTGTAAAGCATATTGAAAAAATAGTTTTCTATGTGAGTCAGGGGAGACAGAGATTAAGCCACGATGTTCTCATTTGTGGGCCTAGTGACCTTCCCTTACACAGTCTAGAAATCTAAGGATCTCATGAAGAAAAAGACACACGTGAGCTGAAATGATGTAGGATAGAACTTCGTTTTATTTTTCAATATTCACTAGAGAAACAGGGTTTTGTTTGCTTAACACACATTTGCCTTTCAAACATTGGTTTCCACTAGACCGAAATAACTAGTTATGAAACTATTTATCTGCTCCTGTTCATTCTGATATCATTTAGTTGGAGAGAAATATATTGTATTAGGTCCTATGTTCTAACTACCTCGAAGTCACCAACGCAATGAATTGGATGGTTGATCAAACACTGAAATCTTCAGCTTATATGACTCCAAGAAGAACTAAAATCAAATGCACTCTAAAAATGATATCCTCCTCTTGCTAGCTATTTTAAATTAAGAAGCTGGAAGCATTTTTCACAGCAATAGTCAAAACATTCTCTCACCTCCCCCACTCTCTTCTCCTTATAACCTGTTAAAATAACACTGTCTACAATTACGGCATCATTTGTTATGCATGATATAATAGACTGCAAATATAAAGAGGTATTATCATTACTTTTGTCCTTTGTTCTTTCAGGCCAGAATATTGCATACTTCTTTACTTTGACATTTATTGCTTTTAGATTGGTAATAGAATGGTTTGTGTTGCTCATTAACTTGAATGATGATAATATTAGAGGTTGGGGAGTCTGTGTTCTCTGTTAAGGAAAGTAAAGACTTCGTATAATTTAGCAAAGGTTATTACTGGACAATTACCCAGAATACAGTTCAACTCTAATAATAAGTTTAGTCATATCCAGTCTTAAATAGAACATTTACTATGGTTTCTAGGAAATTGGCCAAGGTAGTATTCATATATACTTTTTTGCAGCTCCTTCTCACAAGTTCATCCAGACTCTTTCACTGGCAAAAATTACAGTAACGTAATTTGCCTCCAACAAAATGCAAACTTATTAGGTTTTGAATTATGAACCTTCATATTATTTGGTAAAACAGGTATATATTGGTAAATTTTAGTCTCTGATGGTACTATACTCTATCCTGGCATACAGCTTTGTTCTCTGTGAGGCATCTCCAAGTCTTTCATAGCTATATCCAAATATTCCATGAAGTTGATATGAAAAAGAAAAGAATTCAGCCAGAAAGATAATTTTTCCACAGGGAGCCCAAACGGTCATGTCCACAAAGAAAAGTATTTTTCTGTATATGACTGGCAAATAAAATAAAAAGAAAAATAAGAAAAACTCCTAAAAATAATTAATAATGTCAATATTAGGAATTCAAGAGATAATACAAATTTAAATAGTGACACATATTAAAGCATATTGGCCAGGAGTCTGGCATGAGGCTTGTCACTTTTTATTTAATAGCCAAGTTTGCTCAATAGAGGCACAAAATTTCCATGGATTTGAGACTAATATTATTTGAGAATGTATTTTAAAGGTAGATTCCTTTTTAATCTGTGCAGTAGCATAAAGAATTTGCAAATACCTCAGTTCAAAACTTCTGGAAGGAAGGAAGGCAGGCATGCACAGTGACCCTTAAAACACTAGAACTTCACCGAAAGTTGAATACCAATGTAACCAAGTATAATTAAAATATGTATTTAAATTTGCATGTAGTAATGAGTACGAGAAGTAAAGTTTCTAATCACTGTTATACCAAATATATTTATCAGTGATTCTATTATTTCAATAGAATATTATCAATTTGGCATATTTGTTAATTTACAGATATTTCATTAAAATTACTTTTTCTAGTTTACTGATGAAGTGTTTTTTTATATTTGTAAAAAATATAATATGTCCATATTACTATTGTTGAAATAGAAATTTTCTTATATCCTACTAGGATAGTTTACTACATGCAATACTTCAGTTAAGTGGCTTACTATGTCATGAGGAAATATTATTCAAAAGAGAATCTATGAAAGAAAGAAATCATTTTTGGTTGAATTCAACAGATATGTACCGAGCACCTACAATATGCTGGTTTCCATCAAGATACAAGACCAGATGAAGAATGTCAAAATTTTAAACTACATTTCAAATTATATGTGGAATTGTTTTATCAAAAATCATTTATGCTTATCAAGCACATTTTGGATAGCTGAGCTTGTGGTTTTCTTTCCTGAAGCAATGCTATAACAATTGAGATTTAATGTACCAAGTCCCTATGTGTATGGGAGATTTTATGCAATAGTAGCAGGACTTAATTACTATTGAACAAAAATATTTAAGACACACTAAGGTAGAAGTTGTATATTGATTCAAGTTAAGATGCAAGCCATCTGGATCACTGCATCTTGTTCACTGTGCATTCAACCAGTGTAAATAGAAAACATTTTTCATGGCATGCCTCCACAGCAGATGTTTTGTGAAGCATCATGCTAATGGAAAATGCTCTGGAAATTGAACTGTATGATATATCTGGGGGTAGTTTAGGTACTTTGGGTGAAGATAGAATAAGCTAGTGTTACAACAACCACTCAGACATTCATCAAAATATCCATTAAGTCAATATTAATCGAACAAATTAAAAACGTTAACCTAGATAAAAATGAGTAGATTATGTACTTTAATTATTCACAGATCTGTATGGTAGACAAAATAAAAACTTCATGCCAACTGGTAATAATTTGCATAAGACCCAAAACTTAAAAGTTATTGTTCAGTTATCTAACAGCAGCACAGTAAATTACCCTAAAATATCACTTAAAACAATCCATATTTCTGTCTCACAGATTCTGTGTCAGAAATCTGGGCACAGTTGAGCTTGGCCCTCTGGTTCATGTTCTCTCAAAAGAGAGAGAAGTCATCTAGGGGTGAGGAGTGGTCTCCCAATATTACTTGGTTGTTGGTAGGATTCAGTTCCTTGAAAGTTCTTGGGCTGAGGACCTCAGTAAGAGACTGAGTTGCTGGCTGAAGACTGTTCTGATTCATTGTCACTTAGAACACTAACATGATAGCTTGCTTCATTAAAGCTGATGGGAAAGAGAGGGGAGAGATTGGTTGCAAGGTGAAAATAACTATTTCTTATAACTTGATCATGGTAGTTTCATCTCCTCAGTGTTGCCATAGTCTACTGTTTAGGAGCAAGTTACACAAGAGGAAGGGGTTACATAAGGTTGTTGAAAATAAAAGGTGAAGATGATTTGGGGACATCTGAGAAGCTACCTGCCACAGAAGATTAGGGGTGTATATGATTAAGATATTTTTTTTCCACAATGATGAATTATACTTCAAAGCCTTCTTGGAAAGGATTTCTATGCTTAATAATTGTTTTTGTGTCAATCACTGGACTGAAAACACCGTCAAACTCATCTAATTTACCCTTCACAGAAACAATGTAATTTGGATTTTACTGTCCCATTATGTAGATGAGAAAAATTAAAACAGACATATTTAGTAATTTATCCAAAGGTATATGGCCCATGAATAACACATTCAATATTCAAATTCAGTTAATGACTACACAATCAATTATATTAACCACCATACTATATAACTTTATGAAGGAGTTTGCATCTGAACTATGATTTCATACTTTGTAACCCATGGAAAAATAGGCATAGAGGAAAGCAAAATTAAAGGCATAAAGTCAAAGAAAGAAGCTTTCTTTCCATGAATAAGAATTAGGTCTTAAATTGGGGCAATAAAATGAGCCTAGGGGAAATGGAAGAAATGTACATATTAAGTAAAGAAGCATAGAATGGTCAAGATTTCTGATTGCAGTTAGACAAAATTTAAGTCTTTGGCTCTTTTTTAGCTGTATGACATTTGGCCAATTATACAGTCAAACTGAATCTCTGTTTCCTCACCCGTAGTGTGGAGAAAGCAATAAAGTTCAACCCATACAATGGCTCTATTGCTTGAGCTACTTTTGAATTAATTTCTTTGACAAAATCCTTTATTAATAGTTATCACTTGATAAATATTAGCTAGAAATATTATTAGTTTTTTTCCAACAGAACTTGAGATAAATGTAGAAAACAAGAAAAAAGGATCAAACACTATTGGCATGAAGAGAGAAATCATAAATAGGAAATTAAAATGTATGATAAATATAACCACCACATAATTGCAAATTAACATAATATAATTACATTTTTAATAATTACATTGGAAAAAATAAGTAGTTAATTTTAGTGAGGAAACATTGAGACAATATTCTCATATAACATTTTAGAATATATATACAATAGAGTGAATTTTATTTATTTTACATTTTATTATAGAAAATGTCAAACATTTGCAAAAGTAAAGAGAATGTATCATGGATCCAATATAATCCGATTCATCTTCAACAATTCTTAATTTATGGTCAAATTGTTACATCTTTACATATTGGTCTATCCATCATTTTTATGGTGTTTCTCATTATAAAACATAATACAATGAAAAATAATTCCTTGTTATTATTGAATATCTGGACAGTGTTCAGATTTTCCCAATAGCTTCATTGTTAACTTTATATTGCTGAAGAGTAATCTATGTTATCGTGTATCAGAATTTGTGGAATCATCCACCAGCAGATGAAAATTTTTGGTATTTCCAATGAGAGGATGTAAAATACATAAAGTGACTATAAACATTCATATACAAGCCTTTTTGTGGATACAGGATTTCGTTTCTCTTGAGTAAATACCTATAAGTCAAATTGTGGAGTTCTGTAGTAAGCGTGTGTCTAGCTTTAAACAAAACTCCCCAACTACTTTTCAACTACTGAATCCTTGTGCATTCTCATACACAATATATAAAAGTTCCATTTGCTCTGCATTTTCTCCAACACTAGGTATTGTCAATCATTTTAATTTTAGTCATTCTAGTGAGTGTGTAACAGTATCTCATTATAATTGTTAATTTGTATTTCCTAGTGACAGTTATGTTGAACATGTTTTCATATGATTATGTAACACTTGTATAACTTTTCTTAAAGTATCCATAAAGTTATTTGCCATTTTTAACTCAACTTTTTATTATTGAATTGTAAGAATTTTATGTATACATATTGAATATCAATATATTATCAAATATGTCTTTTGAAATTATTTTCTCCTAGTCTTTTCCTTTCCTTTTTAAATTTTTCTTAATAGTATCCTTTGAATAGCAAATTTAAAAAAATTTAATGAAGTCTAATTTATCAATTTTTTTATTTTATGGTTATGAAGTATCTGTGCCCTACCTAAGAAAATTTTTCCTATCCCAAGATTACAAACATTTCATTTATATTTCTTTCTGGAAATTTTAGTTTTACCTAACACATTTAGGTAAATTATACATTTCAAGTTAATGAATATAATGTGCATATTTATATATTGTTTAAATCCAGGATCAATATTCATTTTTTTCCATGTGAATATCTAATTATTCCAGTACCATATTGAAATGATTATCCTTTCTCCTTTATATATCTAGCAGTTTTACCAGAAATGAATTGAAACTTTATGTATGAAATGTTTCTGGACCCTATTTTGTTCAACTGGCCTGTATGTGCATTCATAAAGACCAATACCACATTGTCTTAGTTATTGTATCTTTAACTAAGACACAGAAGGATGACTTTACATTAAGTAAGTAAAGTTAACCTACGAACTTTGTTCTTAACAAGATTCCATTATTTCCCTTGTATTTGCATATACATTTTAGAATCAGCTTATCAATGTCTACAAAGAAGCTATCCCAAATTTTTATTTGGATCGAAGTTATTCTATAGACCAACTTAAGCAAGAACTGAAATCTGCACACTGCTGAGCTTTCTGATCTTTGAATATGGCATATCTTTCTATTTACTTACATTCTTTAATATTCTCAATGATATATTGTTAGCTAATCCAAAAGTATTGTGCCTTTCTTTATGCTACTGCAAACAGTATTTTAAAATTTCAATTTCCAATTGTTTATTACTAAAATTGTTCATTTCCAAAATATGATAAATTTGTATAAATTTAGTTTGCTTCTTTGAATTCGCTCAGCTCACTTATTAGTTCTAATAGATTTTTGGTAAATTTTCTAGGGTTTTTTTTGCATATAAATTGTATGTATACCATTTGTTTCTTTTTCTTGCACTTTTCCTCTGGCCGGGACTCACAGGTTGAATAAATGTGGTAAGTTACCTCCTTTCCTTGGAGGAGGTAGACATTGAACATTACATGTGACGTCAGTTGGAGGTTTTGTGAATTCCCTTCACCAATTTAAGGGAGTTGCCCTCTATTCCTCGTTTGCTGAGAGTGATTCCTTTTTTAATCCTAAGTGGTTGTGGAATTTGGTGTTAATTGTTTTGTGCTTCCTGAGATAATTTTTTTTGTTTGTTAATATCATGATCATATTTTTGTTTTATTTGACTCTTATATAAAACTTGCATTCCCAGGATAAACTACACATGATTGTTATGTATTATCCTTTTTATATATTATTTAATTTTCAACAGTATGTTGTAGATTTTTGCATCCATATTAAAGAGAGCTATTATTTTTTTAAATCAATTTGTAGTCAAATTGGTTTCCATACAACACCCAGTGCTCATCCCAACAAGTTCCCTCCTCAGTACCCATAACCCTTAAAGAGAGATATTATTATGTGGCAGTTTTTCATGGTCTTTTTCTGGTTTTGGTATCAGGGTAATGCGGTCTCATAAAATCTTTTAAGAAGTATTTCCTCTTCTATTCTCTGCATTTTGGTAGGCATATTTTCAAGGAATTTAACCATTTCAAATTATTAAAATAATAAATATTTATTATTAATTGATGTGGATTAAATACCTTCTTGAATTTCACTTGTTGAGTTTATTGGCCCAAGAACATTTCATATTATCCTTTTAATGTCTGGAGGATTTGTAGTGATTTTCCCTTTTTCCTTTCTAGTATTAGTAAGTTGGGTTTACAACCATCCATTTGGCTAGATCTTTATCAATTTAATTGATCTTTTGAACAGAAAAGGCCAGGATGAGGGTAACACCTTGGAAGAAGTAGCTGGGGACTGAGACTACGGAAATGTACCTAGGGGAAAAAATTCATAGGATAATGATATGACATGAGAAATAGACTCAGAATCTAGAAACATAAATCAGAAAGCCCATTGTCAATTAGCGGGAGCTCCATGGACTGGTGACTGACTGCTAATCATCTCTTACCATTTTGAGGACGCAATGTGTTGTCAGGGTGAAGGAGTTGTTGACTATTTTTCTCATTGCTCTTGGGTGATGAGATTTCATCGCAATGTTACTCAGCATGAGAAGAAAAGCTGTTCTCTGAGACTTTGTTTTGCTCTATTTAAAGTTATTATTATTATTATTCAGGAGAAAATGGAATCCTTGATACTTAGATGCGAGGAGGTAATATGAAAGGAAAGGCATTAATGCTTGAAAATATTGAGGCAGGGATAAAACCTGTACACTGGTAATAATGAGGGAGATGATTTCTCGATAAGTACATCATTCAAACCATTTTTCTTCCTCCATATTTAGTTCTGGACATTACCCTTTAAAGGATTAACAGCACTAAATTGTTAAAGAGAATGTATGCAAAAATTCTAATTTTTGAATTATTTTGGTGAAAAATACTCTCCAAACCAACTAATGATTGAATATTTTTCTTTTATGTACTCAAAAAAGGATTAAGATTAAACCCACCATTCAGCTTGTGTCCATGTAACATAGAACCAGAAAAGTAAAAAAAAAAAAAAGAAGAAGAAAAAAATTATCAAATCCATTATTTAGTGAGATCCCTATGAAATGACTAATTTTCTGACATAGCTTTTCACTTTTGAAATAGTTCATATTTTGATAATTAGCAGTTGGATATTTATATTATTGATTACACATCATCAAATATTATTATAAAAAATACTTAAATGACTGTACTGATTTATTTTCCATAACAGAATATTAGGCTTACTATGTCATAAATCACATTAATATATTGAGAAATATAGGTAGATTAAAATGGTACTCTGATTTCTCATACTTATTTTTTTACTTTTAATATGCAGAACTATCATTTATGATCCTCGAATATGTCATTTTTTTAGATCCCTACCTAGCCAGGCCTAAATTAGTGAACCTCTTCCTCAAGCAGACAACGTCATTAACAATTTAGTGGAATAATCAGAAAATGATAAGCCATAATGAAAAACCACAAAGCGTCCAAAAAAATCAAATCTGCAGAATTTTTGCCTGCTGAGTCGACAACTTCTAAAAATATTACATTTTCCAAATTTTATTACCTAAATTACAAATATGGTGAGTGATCAATTTAACATACAAAGTAGCATGATTTATACATTGAAATCTAATCAAATTTAGCTTAGCCATGATGCAGGGAAAAAAGCCATAATCCTTCTATGTGCTGTCTAGAAGAGACTAACTTAGATCCAAAGACAGTCATGGATTGAAAGGATGGAAATGAATATTCCATGCAAATAATAACCAAAAAAAGATCAGGGGCAGCTATATTAATATAAGACAAAATAGATTTTAAATCAAAAAAGATTATAAGAGTGAGAATATTGTATAATAAATAAAATTTCAATATGACAAGTAGATATAACTGTTATAAATATGACAGACTATCAAATATATGAAGCAACAATTAACAAAATTTGGGGCACTCAGTCAGTTAATCCTCTGACTCTTGGTTTTGGCTCTGGTCATGATCTCACAAGTCATGGGAACAAATCCCCGTATCAGGCTATGTGCTGACAGCACGGAGTTGCTTGGGATTCTCTCTCTCTTTCTCTCTCTCTGTCTTTCTCTCTGCCCCTCCTCTGCTCATATGAATGCACGTAAACTCTCTTTCAAAATAAATAAGTTTTTTTAGATAATTGACAGAATTGAAGGGAGAAATAGACACTTCAATAAAATATAGTTGGACGCTTCAATACCATACTCTCAGTAATAGAGTATGTAATATAATATATATAATAATTTATAAATAATACATAATTATTTATATATATTAATATATATGTGTATATATATGTATATATATATCACCAAAACACACTATCATGAGAGTAAGAAGAGAAACTGCAGAATGGGAGAAAAAATTTGCAAATCACATATCTAATAAGGCATTAATATGAGATATTAAAACTCATCAATAGAAAACAACCAGATTCAAAAACGGGGAAAGGACTTGAATAAATATTTCTCCAAAGAATATGTATGAATGACCAATAATCACATGAAAAGATGCTCACCATCACTAATCATTAGGAAAATGCAAATCAAAACTCCAATGAGATAACACCTCACACACAGCATGACTATTATCCAAAAAACAGAAAATAACAAATGTTGGTGAGGATGTAGAGAAATTATAATCCTTGGACAATGTTGATGAGAATGTAAAACAGTATTGTCACTGTGGAAATAGTAGAGCCATTCCTCAAAATATTAAAAATAGAATTTTTATATAATCCAGCAATTCTACTTCTGGAAATATACTCAGAAGAATCAAAAGCAGGGTCTAGAAGAGATATTTGTACATTTATCTTCATAGTAGCATTATTCACAATAGCTAAAACATTTAAGCAACCCAAATGTCCCTTGACAGATGAAAAGCAAATTGTGGTATATTCATACTATGGAATATTATTAAGCCTTAAAAGGGAAAGAAATTCTGACATGCTACAACATGGATGAACTTTAAGAACATTATACCAAGTGAAATAGATCATTACAAAAATACAAATACTCTTGATTCCAGTTATATGAGGTTCTTAAGAGTAATCAAAATCATAGAGACAGAAAGTTAAATGGTGGGTTGCAGGAGTTGGCAAGAATGGGGAATTGTTGTTTATTGGATATAGACTTCAGTCATATAAGATGACAAGCATTCTGGAGATGAAAGGTGTTGAGGGTTGCACAACACAATGTACTTAGTGTCACTAAACTGTATTAAAATCAGTTAAGATAGTAAATTTTATGCTATGTGCATATTACTACAACTTAAAAGATGAGAAAACATAAAAAATGGAGAAAAGATGGAAAGGAGAAATAAAGACTTTTCCAGATTAAAAAAAATAATAATAAAAGCTGAGGAAGTTCATCATGACCAAGCCTACCTTACAAGACATACTAAAGGATATTGAACATTAATACAAAAGCATAGGAGAATATAAAGTGCATTGGTAAAGGCAAGTAGGCAAATACATATTATTGTAATACTTCAAAAAACAAGACAATCTCTATTCAACAACCCCCTTTTACACATCAGGCAACCTTGAAAACGAAGAAGACTAAACCCAAAGTGAGCAGAAGGAAGGAAGTAATAGATTAGAGGAGAAATAAAGAAAATAGAGAATACAAAAACAATAGGGGAAAAATCAGTAACACTAAGAGTTTTTGTGTTTTTTTTTAATATCAACATAATCTAGCTAAGGAAAAAATCTTTATCTAGGTTAATGAAGAAGAAAAGATAGAATACTCAAATAGCCAAAGTCAGAAATGAGAGAAGAGACATCACAACTAATGTCACATTTTTTTCCCACATATTTCCCCTGACCATTTTATTTCATTTTTTTTTTTTTTTTTTTTTTTAGTACCCATATGGTGTTTGTTTCAAAACCTTTATTCCCATTCCAGATTTCTTGTTTTTCCAATTCATATCTAAGTACACAGTTTAAGGGGCTCTTGGGAATATAATAGGTCCCCCCCTAATGTTACCATCTTTATATACTCTCAAATGTTAGTGAACAGTAAATGTTCATGTAACTGTTCACTCGCTCTTTTTCTAATCCCTCTATATAATCTCTCACTAGGTACTTTTTATTCTGTTTTCTTAATATCTCTCATATGTCTGCTTTCAGGCCACAGCTAGTAAGTCACTATCATATCGCTCCTGAATTAATAAAGCTTCCACAAGTTTCAGATTGTTTCTATGGATCTATTGTTTATGCTTGCAGCTAGGATGATTATTCTTGAGATAAAACTTGCTCATTTATCTCACCTACTTAATGCCTCAGTGGTTTTCCATTGCCCTTAAAATAAAGTCCGGTCTCTGAACTGGCTTATAAAGTAGATTGTGAGCAAATCTCTTTAGCAGCATACTTTGTCAACGCTCCCCCAAACAGTGTACATTTTTCAGAAAACTCTTCTTCATGATCTAACCAGGGAAATTGTTGTATATATTATTTTATTTCCTGTTTCCTATTAATATCTGCTTATAGCAGTCATGACCCTGTGTCACCCCGACTCTACCAACTTACTCCTGGTGGTCCATAGCAATTAGCAGAAATATAGAGGAAATTAAATAATTAAATTTGGATAAATAAGAATATGTTCTTAAATTTCTAAGAAGAAGCCGACGATTATTTCATGATGCTTGTGCAATTTTGTGAAGAAAGGTTTTGTAAATTTGAAAATATCCATAACATATAAGGTTATCAAATATGTATCGAAAATTTTAGCTCCTATTCAAATACAATTTGGTACTGTTTAGAGTTTCTCTGAGTCATATATCAGAATATGGCTTTGTTGCAGTTGAATAAAATATGTGATATATCTTTTACAAAATCAATAAATCTGTCTTATACTTCTTCAACGTAGTTCATACCTTACTGACAGATGGACACAGTTTTTCAGAGGACTTCTATTATAAAGTATGTAAATTTTCACACGAGCGATAATCAGAGGGTTTTGTGGACTATTCTTGTGTGGGGGTGAGAAGAGAGAATGATCTTTCTTCCCTGAGCAAATATGCAATATATTTTTGTATAATACAGGTAAAAATGACTAATAAAATATGTAATAGTTACATTGGAATTTTCTCTATTGCCTAATTTTAAGGGAAAAAATACTTGGGATAAAATTATAAAACCTAAATGTCACCATAAAAGTTAGTTGGTCAGGGGATGCCTGGGTGGCTCTGTTGGTTGATCGTCCTACTCTTGATTTCAGCGCAGGTCATGATGCCAGGGTCATGGGATTAAGCCCTGTGTCAGGCTCTGTGCTGAACGGAGCCCACTTGATATTATCTCTCTCTCTCCCTTTGTCCCTCTCTCTCTCTCTCTGACCAAAAAAAAAAAAAAAGTTCAGATATTATACCTTGTTTACAGCTATTGATGAATAATATTTGAGTTTCACGTCACTCATGAAATGGTTATATTCAGTAGAGAAGAATATTGTTTAATCCAGCATAGACTGTTTTTGCACTTGGGAAACATTTCAACATTAGATGTGCAGTGAAAAATGTTGTGATTTTAAGTCCAAAAATAAATGCAATAATTGTTACAGTATCAAACGGAAACTTTGAAGAGTATCTAACCCCAGATAAACAAAGATACGGAATGGTGCAAATGTTGAAGAAGCAATCAGTGATTTTAGAACAATATGAAAGCAAGCTGGATCATTCAGATAAGCATTCCCTTCCCTTCTCCCCCTCTCCACCCTATTTTATTTTTCAGAAATAAAGGTGATTTCTTCATTTTGTTTGAATCAACTATGTAATTGTTGGAATCTTTACATCTCATTTAACTTTCCTGTTGACAAACAATCAGATGCAGTTTCAGCTGATACAAGCACAATCTGTAGGATGCTCTCCCCAAATACTGCTGTGCTTGGTACAATGTTTATCAGCAGGGAACCAGCTCCGAATGCATAGAAAACAAGTTAATGTTAATCGACCCTGGGTTTTGTTATCTAAACTGTGAAATTTTTCATATGCTTGAAAAATATACAGGAGTGCACCCAAACTGCTCATTTTTACAAATATGACACTTTATCCCCCATGCTTTATTATAAACTGATTTTTCAATTTATCCAGCAAAAGAACAGGCTTAAATGTCAAGTAAACATTTTCTTTTTTTTCTTTATAGATGCCTTTGTACTAAGTTGAATAAGAGTCAGAAAGCTTATGTAATTATGAAATAATTTTAACCTCAAAAGTATTGCTTTCATTTTAGAAACCCTCTAGCTTTATTGTAAAAGAAAAAAATTCTGCAAAAATATGCTCCTTCCGTGAATGTTCTTTGCTTTGCGTTTTTCTGTTGTTTGGTAGCTCCATCATTGGTAGATCAAAAGTTCATAGCACTTCTATTACCCATAAATATATTATTTCAAGTGCAAATAAAATGAATTTTATGTTGTCAGTTGTTTGTTCACATTCCACACCTTTGATTTCTTTTCAAAGAGAGATGGAGCTGTCGGGGATTTTCAAACCTGGAGCAAGTTAAACTGCCAGCGACCAGGAAGTTTATAGAACTTCCGTCTATTATACTGACAGATCCTCTCTAACACAACCGGCATCTCTCTTTAGGGCAGTCTAAAATTTATAATCCTGTTATGAGGTAGGATATGAAGGTGTTCCCACATGCCTTTCCCTTCTATCTCTAGTCGTATATAACTTCATCATTATTTTTTCGCTCAGCCATCCAAAATACTGAGAACATTAGGGGACAACAAAGGGTTTAGCGGCAGAGCCATTTAATGGTTCAAAATATTTAACTGGTCAAAGTAAATGTTTTAAAAGAATACTCAATTATTATATTATTATTTTTTACAAATAAGTTGCAATCAAGCTCTCTGCTGTTGATTATAGCTGTTTTCAGTTAGAAAACAAAGCAGAACTTCTTCAAAGCGAAGCAACTTCTGGGATGTCATTGATTAGCTGGATGAATAAGGCCCTTGTCTTTTTTTTAATTTATTTTTTATTTATTTTGAGAAAGAGAGAGAGAACTAGTGGGAGAAGGGCAGAGAGAGGGTGAGGACAGAAGATCCGAAGCGGTGTCTGTGCTGACAACAGTGAGCCCAAAGTGGGGCTTAACTCATGAACCATGAGCTCCATGACCTGAGTCAAAGTCAGATGCCCAACCAACTGAGTCCCGTAGGTGCCGCTGGCCCTTGTCTTTTCAATCAAAAGTGTAATAGTATTTTCCTGTCATGTGATGGACATATGATGATATTTTAAAAGACATTGTTATTTTATCTCTTAAAAGACAATGTATTTTTCTTATAGGGACCACACACTCGCGAAAATAAAGTAAAAATATTGGCCTTCACGAAACAGTTAAGACATTTTGTCTTTAGGTGTTCTGTTGTCAAATTTCCTGGGAAAATATTTTGTTTCCTATCAATTAGAAATGGATCTTATTTGCAGTTTTGCTTATACACACCACACACATAGAGAGTCACGCACACAGCACACAATCCAATGGGCTACACTGGGGAACCTTTGCACTGACAGATGTGTCACGGCTTATGGTCTCATTCTGTTACAATGTGTGGCTTAAACCAGCAAGTTGACTTCTTTTGACCCAAGCACTCTCATCTATAAACTAATGACATTAATATTTTCTAACTTATTTAACCCTCCTCAGCTGTTATGAGAAAACGGAAAAACAGCATGCAAGAGTACACATGGTAAAAACGAACACGTTAAAAGTATAGGATGGCGTACAAATGAAGCTATGATCATTAAAAATAATTTATGATGACTCATGAAGCATGTTGTATTTTCTCAGGAAATATAGCGATGTGTAGTAAGAGCCTTTTGCTCTAGATTGATAGTTTCCAAAGTACTAATTTTTCTGTCAAATCAATGTCATCCAACCAAGACGGCCTTAATGTTCCCCTCAGTTTAACTAAATTATAGACAGGATTTTTCCTAACTTCAGGCCCCTGACCTCCTTTTCCTTGCAGTGTTTACTTTAGAAAACTTGTAAATTATTACTCTATTCCTTTGAGATTTAAATCTTAAAAAAAAATTTTGCGTGTGTGTGCCAGTTTTATAATCCAAGAATGTCTTTCTCAAAAACTTACGAGCCATCTCTCTGAATGCAGTCATCAAAGAAGATGACATCTAGATACCCCATTTTCTGTAGGATGGGGGGAGGGTTAGTGCCTTGCTCTAAGTTGTAAAACTATCCTATGTCATAAAGACATGCTAATGTTTACTAATGTTACCATTAGAAACAGCAGTTATCTGAGAAGGCCTGTGATCTCCCCACTATAGCTCTTAAAGTGTCTCTAACTGGGGCATCTGGGTGGCTCAGTCAGTTAAGCATCCTACTATTGATTTTGGCTCAGGTCATTATCTCATGGTTGGGAGATGGAGCCCCACATTGGGCGCTGCACTTGGTGTAGAGCCTGCTTCAGATTCTTTCCCTCCCCTTGCTTGCGTTCTTTCTCTCAAACAAACAAACAAACAAAACTCTAGGTTTTTGTTTTAGTGGAATTGAGCTCAGACTACATTCTGGCTTCTACGCCCTATTACAATAACCTGAGTCACATGTCTTTGCCTGTTTAGCTTTTCCAGTGCAATTTTTGCTTTGATTCACACCTCCAGTGCTTTGCCAATGAGCGTCTCATGTCTGAATTAATATGGCCTTTTATGGAGGTCAGTATGGCTGACTCTAGCAGTGAGAACAAGGGGAAAATAACTAAGATTCATTTATTGCCCTTCTAATGAATGTAAAAATCCAGACTGGTGACCTGTCTGCCAATTTTGGACTGTCTATAACACTAGTTAGAACTTTGTTTTTCCTTTACACATTATATTAAAATTTTAGTTATAAAAATTATGTTTTTAAGCTCATACAGACTTCTGATTTCATTCCTATGTTAAAAATGTAGGCTTATGGTTCACAACAAGAATGTATTACGAATGAACTCATTAATTGAAGACTTCGTCACATGTAATTGCTGTAATCTTTATTTCTTCAGACTTTTTTTTTTTTCAGTCTTAGAGTAAAACTGATATTCTTAAATTCCACTTGTATGTTGAATCTGAAAAGGTAATAATGACCAACTAATCATAGCTCTTGTTTTACAAAGAAGGAAACCGAAACCTGTAGAGATTAGTGACTCTTCCAAAGTTGCATAGTTATATGCAGAGTTGGGCCTAGGACTAAGTTGCTTCAATTCCTAGGTCAATAGAAATAGCTTAACGAAATCAAATGAAGTTAAATGTTGATTAAGGTATTTGATGTGGTTGGTTACTTACTGCAGAAAGTCACCAGAGTGTTTAAAAGCTAACTACCTCTGTATATTTAATTTACTCTTTTCAAATTTATACTCGTAAAGGCTACTGCTACTGCTAAAAGGGTTAATCTAAGCCAAAACATCTTTATTAGACACGGGCTCATTTATACAAGTGTTGATTGCTCAAACGAAGTTCTTGGACCATGTACCTGTTTTTTTGTTTTGTTTTTGTTTTTTTAAATATCAACTTCATGATGGAAATTTATGCCTTGCTTCAAGTCTTTTAGTTGTCTTTAGCCCTAGTCACTCAAATACCTACTAAAGTGATGAGTTGATCTAAGAAAATAATTCCCATTTTGGCAGATGTTATATTTCTCAAAGTAGACTGAGAGGTTTCCCCTGGAATATATTCTCATGAGCCTTTAAATTTCACTACTTCCACTGCTATTGACTCTAAGAAAGTGAAAAGTTAGTACTGAGCGAGGTGCTCGTAACACCTTAAGACCAAGCAAGTGTTAAAGAAAGACGAATGGAAATAAGAGTTTGCTTTTAAATTAATCAGTGACATTCATTCATTCCCTGAAACTGACTCATCCCTATACTGTAATGTCAATTTATGGTTTTTCTACTAGACAATAATCTTAATCTATAATTTGAAATTATAAACGTTGGATATAAATAGCCATTTGTTATATCTTCTTTAAAGGTCACATTTTTAAAAAATGTTCTCTGCGTGACAGTGGTGCTGGTTGTTGTTTGGAGGGGTAGGAAAACACTTCAACCATTGTTTTTGTAAAAGGACTTTGAGAGTAGGTATATTCCTTATTTTAAGGAAGATAGTGAAAAATTATACTTTTTTTTTTCTATTGTAAAATGTGTCTTTAAATCTCTAGTATAATTTTATGAGGAAAGAGACAGTTTTATAATAAGCCCCAATATTTTAACAGAATCAGGTGATATTTAAAGATAAAATAAACAGGAGTTGAGACCATGGCTCTGAGTTCAGTCTGACTAACATTCCCTTTTATTTGCACCAGCGTGTCTTTTCACACCTGCTATTATTTGTCTACTTCCTTAGTAATGAAACCAAGTGAAAGAACAAATACACAGGTATACTTGTGCTGATTAAATAGTTCTGGCAAGGTGTTTTCAGCAGAAAGGTAACTAGCTCCAGAGATCACCTCAATAAAATCTGAGGAATCTGGGTGGAAAAGATTTTTTAATGATGAAGAAAGGATAAAACCTATAGATATTGTGATAGAAGCAAAATAAATAAATACACAAACAAACAAACAAAACCATCCATCTTAATGATGGTTTCCTAATTATCCTTACTACTCACCCCTCACCCCCCTTTTGTTCAACTTAGTCTTTGTCCATGGATCATTTCGTATTCAGACTCTGCTTTGAATTTCTCTCTCCACCCAAACTTTCTGCTAATTGAGTATGTTAGGTCAGACTAGAAATAGAGCAAATATCTACATTTCCTTGATTAAAAATTAGTAATTTTTCTAAATTGTTGCATTTACTAACACAGGAAGTTTGTTTTACATGAGGGTAGATTTAGTAACAAAAAAAGAATTAATACACTGCCCCCAAAGAAGTGTTAGAACACCCTTCTTTTTTATGTTTTCTGGGTTTTTGTTTGTTTTTGTGTTTTGTTTCTTGGTTTGTTTCCGGTGAGAATGTTTTGTAGCTCACCTCCTAATCCTAAAGTAAACAAATTCTTCAGATTCACTCCTGTGCTTTCAGTGAAAATGCAAATCTGTCCATGCTTTTAACATATAATCCATTATTAGACTCAGTCTGGGTACAGATCTGTGACTTTACCCAGCTCTGGGGCTTCATAAGAAGGTTTTGGGGAGATTTCTTTTCCTCTGGCCATATTGAAATATTCTGAAATATAAGTGGAATCTTTCTTAGGAATTCAAAGCACTATTGAAACATAAGAAATTTCTTAAATTTCATGCCTCTCTTGGGGTGCATCATAGTCAGAATGAGAACTAAAAGAGCTTTGTTTATCGGCACCGCCCCCCTCCGGAAAAAATGTTGCTACCAAAAAAGATGATAATAGCAAGAAATTGCACATATTAAACAGAAGTTTTAGGTACTATCACGGCAAAGACTGTGCTTTGTTAAACCAACAAATAAGACTACTACAATAGGGAAAAAAGGCCACAGCTGAGTCTGAATTCAGATTTGCTGAAACAAAGGATGAGAGAGTTGTTAAGACTAGAGTGAGCTGGTTCAAGAGTAGTAGAGGATATTTGGGAGGGAGTTGATCAATGGGATAGTTCCAGGACCTTGAGTTATTATGAGTATGGAAATATTATCCCTTGTGATTCCTTGAAGTTAGGCTTTACCTTCCCATAGAAACACAGAGAAAGAGCACTATCTTCCTTCATGACTACATTTTTATTTATTTATTTGTTTGTTTTTTTGTTTAAGTTTATTTATTTTGAAAGAGAGAGAGTGTGTGTGCATGCTCACACATACACACACACAAACGGAGGAAGGGCTGAGACAGAGGGAGAGACAGAATCCCAGGTAGGCTCCAGGTCATTAGCATAGAGCCCCATGGGAGGCTCGAACTCACAAACCATGGATCATGACCTGAGCTGAGATCAAGAATCAGACACTTAACTGGCTGAGCCACCCAGGACCTCATTACATTTTTGAAAGACAGCACCTTGATCCTCGAGAAGGAAATTCCTGAGTTGCGACATTAGCAAGAAGCTTTAAAACATGTTTATATCTCAAAGGGACAGAGAAAGAATTTACTATTAAAAATGTTCTGAACTAAAAGCTCAAAGGAAAGGGAGGTCAGGGGCCTAGAGTCAGAAAGAAGCCTGTCTAAAGTTTAGTGAAGCTAAGGGGGACATTAAAACCTTCTTGGTAAGCACATTGAAATACTATTGGACATAAAGAACCATTAAGATATGTGAAGATATATTATTTTTTTTAGAGACAACATCACGAAAGGCAGTAAGTCTTACCATAAACTATCCCTTTCTGTAGCACAATGCTGGGTTGAATCTGGTTCTGTAGGAAGGTTTCTTTGTTGAACTGAAACTTTGAGACTTTATATAGGACATATCCCAACTTTGCAGTTTAGAATAGCCACCAGAGTCACTTCATTGCAAAATGCAGCTTCTCAGGTATCAAAACTGGAAGGACAGTTGATTTCAGCCAATAGCAAGATAAGGAGGAGCTTTTAAATCAATTAAAAATCATGTACATCTTTTTGTTATTCCACCCCACATATGGTTAGTATAAAAAGTCACCTTACATTCTCTTTTAAACAAAAGGAGCTTTAAGCAACTTAATATATTTAAATGTTAAAAAAAAAAAAAAAAACAGTACTAACAAAGTATTGCTAATGGTTTCTCCTTACTGGAATTGAAAGGCAAATTGCATTATCCTTCAAAAATCTTATTCATGTTTAGTTCCTAAGATAAAAGAAAGGGGGAAGGGGTGAATTCCGTATTATTTTTGCTTAACTGATGAGCCTGTGGCCCTGTTGGTTATGTTATTGTCCTCATGTAGACATAACGTTAGGGGCAGTTTGGAGAAAGGGTGGCAACATACCTAACTGCTATTTTGATTTGAAATCTCTTAAAGCCAAGTAAAATGAAATAACGCAATACTTTATATTCTTTAGGTACAAAGAGATAAATCCTCCAGGATTAAGTTCAAAGAATACAAAGAAGTAAGACTTTGTTTCAAAGAAATAAATGCAAAACATAGGTTTACAATAGCAACCATAGTATTTTTAAACAAAACTCTGGGTAAAATTATCTTTTTTTAAAGAAGGGTAAAAATATTCAAAGAAATAGTGTTACATAGTGAAGATTCAAGTGCGACTATAAAAGAAAAAATTAAAAATATCAAATTTGGAGAATTTCTTTTTTGGTTGAATCCTCAGATTTGGCTTTTTTTTCCCCCCGTGTTTGTCTAAAATTAGCGACCTGAACTATCAAAAACATACGAACATCTCAAGTGGAACTTTTGAGAAAATATGATTAACTTACTTTAAAAATTCCACATGAGAATTGTTGAGAAACGAGAATAAGAAAGACTAGATATGTGAATTATGATGTAATTTTTGAAGTTTATTCTTTCAGATTTTTCCGTTTCACCAACTGGGAACATTCTAATCTTGTAACACTGTAAAGCAAAATTTGTATTTTTATCAGAGGAAAACTTATTTTTTATCAGAGTAAGATATTATAAGATATTTGGCAGCTTTATATCTTTCTGATTCTAAAACTTGGAACACTCTCTTCTGAATTGTGTTTATAAATCCTACATTATTATGATGTGGGCGAGGTTACTTACAAACAAAAGTTGAAGTCTAAATGATTGGAATTAAAAGCATGAACTCTAGTGTGGCCCCAGGTAAGGGTCTTCACAGATAGGGTTATAGTCGGGCTGTCTTGTGAAGTAGGCATCCAGTCAGGGAAAGACAGGCCCAGGCTCTGTCTGTGTGAGTCTTTAGTTCAGCAACTTGGCCAGGAAAAGTTTAGCTTCAGTGTTCCCTCAAGAAATAGGGAAAATTGTTGCTTTTATTAAGAGATTGCGCAACATAAACAGGCTTTTTCTTAGAGGTTTTAAGGCTGTTGTATTAGTTTCCTGCTGTAACAAGTTACCACAAATGGAGGGGCTCAAAAAAGCACTCATTTATTGTTACCTTCTGGAGGTCAGAAATTGTCCTAGGGCTGCGTTCCTTTCTGGAGAGCAATGGCCAGTGAGTGAGTCTCATATCCTCCGCTCTTGACTTTTATTCTTTGGCCTCCTTCTGTCACATTTAAAGAACCCTTGTGATTACATCTTACCCACCTGGATAATCCAGAATATCCTATTTTAAGGTTATCTGATCAGCAACCATCCAAAAAGGAATGAATGCCTAATTTTTTTCTAGCCGTGTAAACTAACATAAGTACAGGATATGGGGCTTTAGGAGATCCTAGTTAAAACATTATTTATTAAAGGATGTTATCTTTCTTTAATTATTTTGTTTCCTATGTGAAAAATTGAGGTCATGTCCAAGTTCTTGTGGCAAGGAAAGAACCAATTCAGACTTAGAACTCAGCATTCTTAATTACATGCTGAGCTCCTCTTGACAAAATATCAAATAAGTGTCAAATAAAAAGGGGCATGGAAAGGGGTGTTGAAAAAGCCTTTGTGGTTCAGTGCTCTTTCACAAGTCAATGAAATTCCAGTAGCACTGTTCCAAATCTGATGAACACCATATAAACCTGTCTGCCTTTGATAAATATTACCATTTTGAAATGAGTCCTTTAATGATATTTTCACAAGCTGTTAATGGTTGTGGTTGAAAGAGCCTACCTCACATAGCCCAATGTGTCATGATTCATGCCATAGTCGTTGTTTTTTTTCTTCTAGGTTGATGGCCTCTTGTTGACTTTAAGTATAGCCTGCCTGCTTTTTCTAACCTTACATTTAATGTATCACACTGCATGATACGATTACACAATACTGAAAGCCTGCGGTCAGAAATGCCATTTCTCTAATTATATAACCTGCCATCCTTCATGTATACAAGAGTTGCAGAAACAGAAATGGTTGAGCATTTAGAGACATGCAGCACATGTTCCTTTGTAGCATTATTTATGTGAAATAGAAGTTGGACTTTATGAAGCTGGGCTTATAAAATTAAAAATGGAAGGTGAAGATTTACTGAACATGTAATTTTCATGAAGATGTATTATCTCTTTATAGAAAGACCATGGATGAAAATAACTACATTCTGACCTGCTACTCAACTCCAGTGAATCAATAAATGTATATTTGTTAATTGTCATATAGATTATGAGTTACTTAGATAATATAAAACATGATAACAATTATTTCCACACCTTTTAACAGTGCTGCCATTTTATCAGTTTTCATTTCATGTTACCATGTAACAGCAAATATACATTGGGATGCAGATTAGCATTATTTCAACACCCCTACAAAATTGCTCTTTTCATAATTTTGTTAGTGTATGCTCCCATGCATATGTTGTCACAGACATTTAGTGATATTAAGCATAATGCATATTATGTTTCCAAGAAGGCTTTCCGTGCCTAAGTTCCCCTCTGGTGGCTATTGCATAATTCCATTTCTCGTTGATTGGATATTTTGTTAATCTCAAAATTTTGCTCTTATAAACCATTTTTATTGAATATTTACATTATTAAAATTAGTCCTTTTCTGTAGATGGGTAATTTTTTACCACCCATTTCCAGAAAGCAGATTGCTAAGTGAAAGAGTATATTTTTAGTGCCTGTTGACTCAGGGTTAGAGATAACATGTTTTACCTCACGACCTGTCAGTCTTGATTAAAAATTAGAGTAACATTAAATTTTAAAAAGACGAATGTTTGCATTTGCTGTTTATACTTTAAGATTGGCAACATAATATTTATCAGTTACAGAATTAACTGTAAGAATAGAACATGGAGAGAAATATCTAGTCTACATGTAATTAGGGGTGATTTATTATTCTACTTAAAATAATTTTGAACAATATATTTTCTTATCACAGGTAATCTGATTATAGAATATAATGAAAAGATTATTACAAATATACTGCAAAGAGTATTTAGGATAAAATGATTTAGGAATTACAGAGATTTGTTAAGTATTATACCAATTATCAAGATCTTTTTTTTTTTTAATTTTTTTTTTTTAACGTTTATTTATTTTGAGAGACATGGAGACAGAGCGTGAGCAGGGTAAGGGCAGAGAGAGGGAGACACAGAATCCGAAGCAGGCTCTAGGCCCTGAGTTGTCAGCACAGAGCCCGACGCGGGGCTTGAACTCACAGACCGTGAGATCATGACCTGAGATGAAGTCGGCCGCCCAACCGACTGAGCCACCCAGGCGCCCCCCAATTATCAAGATCTTAAAAGCAAATGATAATTTTAGGGAATTTGTGAAATAAAGCAGTGTAGTACCTGATAACTATACTGCTAGAAAAACCATGAGAAAATTAATCTTCTTTTGCACGTCTTGGGGAAACCAGGATATTTTTTCATAGTGTCTTGGATGATGCTGAAATTACAATATGGAGATATTTTCATTGGAGATAAAGATTTCTGGATTTTTTCCTTTCTTATTCTCCTTTCCAATTTTAAGACCTGATCATTAAGGCCTTAAGTAGATCCACATACAAATCTCCTGTGGAACTAGTAACACTGTGTGTCTACATTTGTCTGTACTTTTATTTAGCTAATTTCCCTGACATCTACTTCTTTCTACTACATAAATTATAAGTCCCCTCTGGAGCCATTCCACAAGCCTTGAACAAATGATAGATTTTATAGCTACAATCAATAAACTAATGTAGATTTTTTAATTTTTTATTTAAATGGATGTCTGCTGAGCTAATTACCTATGTATATGTCTATATTCTGCTTCTTCCATAGAGGACTTGAAGTGACTCTCTGTTATTTATTGACGATGCCAAGAAAAGTTTTGTAGTTTACTTGAAATATTCAAATTCTCCTAGAGGAAAGAAAAATAACAAACCTTAAGACCATGATGGTGAAAATGTAAGGGTGACCCAAAGATTCAGCTCATTTCCTCTTTGCTGTCTGTCCATCCCACTTTCATAGGCATTTGTCAGTATCAAGTTTGTATTCATTATACAAGAATATTTGATCATTTTCACACTAGTTATTTAAGCTAAATCCATGTCATATCGATGTGAAAATACACCAGTTTTACATAGTAAAGGGAAAGACTGTTTTGAGGTGTCTTTTTTTTTTTTTTGGTGTTTTTCTGCATATATAATGTTAAAAAACAAAACCCGACTGAATAATTTTAAAGATCTAATTAGCTCTATCCAATGATTTATGAATGGGGTTAGCATCAGTCTAACAAAAAGAAGGACCTGGAAGGAACTGTACAAAATGGAAGGCTTTCACAGGCAAAATGGTGTGGACAGGGAAGTTAGCAAAAGAAAAGAAAGGGTTGTTTCAGGCCAGATCACCTTCCCTTGAGGGGAAGGGAGGGGCATTTTATCACAGGGATTATCTCCCTAGTGCTCATCAGGAAATTTGATTGATTGGTTTAAAATTCTACTGGAGAGGATGAAACTCTAATTAGGTTAGGTATTAAGTCTAGGTGGGGCTTAACTAAAGTAACTCCATTTTTGGGCCTGACATTTCATTTTAACAGTTAGGCTCTGTTGTCTACTCCTTTGCCAAAATCTCTAAGTCCAATTGCTTATGACTTTTAGCCTCTACGCTATATCTTTTTGCTTTTTTGTATCCTTCCATAATTCTCAAAGCTTCTCCCACTCTTTCCCCTGCCTCTGGAAAACTATTTTAAAGAATTTGAGCCTGAGAAGGATTTAAAGTCTATATTCTGGAAACTTTAGAGATAAAGGGAAAAGCTCATGTATGATTGGCAACCTGGGATGGAAGGCAAGGGAGTGGATGTTCTCAAAATGTACTACGGAAAATTTATATTCATTATCAAAGAGAGTCTTGCATTTTGACAGTAGCTGTTAATTAAGCATTTGGCTTTGCTATATTCCTACAATCAGGAATGATATTGACAGCATTTACTGACCCATGTACTTTGTCTGCTGAGATGGAAAGCCAAAGCTGTGATAAAAATATTTTACTAAAAAACCCAAAGCATGCCTTTTTAGGAAGAATTGTTAGCACCTTTTCCCCCCATTTAAAAAAAACACTTGCCTATTTATCTCCTGTCAATATTAAAAATCAGAAAAATGAAAGATTAGGTATTAGAATGAAGACCAAGAGTTTGCATTTAATTGTCTTACTAGGTATATAGAGCAAACTGAATTTTTTATAAGTTGTAAGTTTGAGTAAAAATGAACCTTTGTGTTATAATTCTTTAATTTATGCATTAGTAGTATTTTTATTTTGTGTGTTATGATTATTCTTAATATTGTCTTCAAAATATTAAGCAAGACAGTTTAAAATATTCTTTTTTTATGTTAATTTTTTTTGAGAGAGAGAGAGAGAGACAGAGTGTGAGTGGGGGAGGGACAGAGAGAGGGAGACACCGAATCAAAAACAGGCTCCAGACTCCAAGCTGTCAGCACAGAGCCCAACTCTAACCCACAAACCGTGAGATCATGACCTAGGCTGAAATTGGATGCTTAACCAACTGAGCCACACACGCACCCCTAAAATATTCTTAATATAAAGATTAATTTTTATATTAAACCTATCATCATTAATGCCATTTGCTTTTTGGCTTTTTATATCCAGTTGCCTCAGTGGTTTAGACTGTTGCCTACAAAAAGAGATTGAGCAGATTTATATTCTTTTTTTCCCTTTAGAGTTCAAGGATAGTTTGAGGCATAGAAGAATTTGTAAATTGAATTGATTGACTAATGCTTTTCATATAAGCTTATTTTATAAAAGTTCAAACACTGAATGTCTATCCTATTTATGTGATTCTCAACTATTAAGTACAGCCTGTGCATTATACATTCAAAGCATTTTTTTTAGTAATGTTCAGAGACTTTACAAGTATTGATTTACAGTTACACACTGAGGAAACAGTTTGTTATACAAGTGTTCTGTTTAATTATATAAGCCGATTGCACTGTCATACATGGTTAAGAATTTACCTTCTGAGACAGATAAATCTGGCTTCAAATCTCAACCCAGTCGCAGCTCATTCTATGACCTCATACACATTGTATTACATCTTCTTAGCCTTTTAGCTTTTATTTATATAATAGTAACAAAAATACTCAACTTATGGTCTGTTTAAAGGTTTAAATAAAATAATTCTTGATGATTAGGTTCTTTCTTTCCATGTTTCAATCTAACGGTTATCAATTCCCATACAACACATCAGATTAAATCAGATAGTATTTTCTAAGTGGAGGTTTTCTAAGCCAGAAGTTTGTGTGTAGACCTCGGTAGCATCTGGCCTTGGTTCCCCTGGAGTTTTATCCTGTGCTTCCAGAAGAGACTGTTTTGCCTCAGTGAGTGTAAAAGGTTACTGCACATAATACACTCTTTGGTTAAGGTTTGTGTTTCCTTAGAAACGCTCCCATCAATTGATCCATCACCATTAGCTCCATAATAACTAGCATTGATTACAACACTTGGTTTAGTTCTATAAGGATTCAGGTGGCATCAGGCTTTCCTTCTTAGTTGAATTTTCCATATTTTCCCAAAGGATTTGGTTCAAATGAAAATATGCTATAACAGAACCACGATCGATTTGTAGAATTAAGTATTCGGAATAGTTCTGAACACAATGTTAGACATGTATATATTTGTGGAAAAGATAGAGAACTGTAACCATTAAAAAGGACTGTGAAATCAAGATTGCCTTCGTAGTGTTAAAATGGGCTATTTTAAGATCCTTCACAAATAGGAATTAAATATTTTTATTTTGTAGGTCCCTTTACAATATAATTCCAAATATTTTCGCACAATTATTTGAAACTGTGGATGAAGTATAAAGAGCTGGTTCTGTTTGGGGACTGTTTACTTTGTTACCAAATCTGAATTGCTTCATTGATCAAAAGAATTGCAAAGAAATCTGTATTTAAAGAATGGTGATAGAGGTGCCAGTAAAGGGATTTGCCAAGGAAGAGCAAGGACTTGATTCTCACTGCAGAAGCAGGCTTCTGTATTTTTGTAACTGAGTTTGAGGCCAGGTCCTGAAAGCCTATTTCAGATGAAGACTGTGTTATTAGATGACTCCTTGATAGAAATTCTGCGTGAAGCTTGGGGTTACAATTGGACAGGTTTGTATCTTGACAGGTAACATATGATTCAACTAAACACACAGCTCTGACTCAGAGAACCTAGAAATACCCTTTTGTTTTGTGCCGTCTGTAACAAAATTAGTTTGATGAGGGAGTCGGGGGACACTGCATTGACAGTGTCATTTTTTTTTAACGATCTCTTTTTGTCTCGTCTTTTGAAGATCTAATGTCTCAAAAGTTATTCTTTGTTGCCAATTTTTCATACTGTCCCTTACTTAACATTGAGAGATTTTTTTTTTAGGGTGTTATATATGTTAGGAAACCCTACAGGTCTAAATTAGCATGTGTATATGTCTTGGATTGAGCTTTCTTGGACTTTAACTGAATTATTAGAATTATGATAGAGTTCATTGTTTTGGAGTATCTATCATATAAGGGCCTTTTATAGTCAGACTTAAGGGTGGAAATAACTACTCCATGAGGATTAACAAAGCCTGAAAATTTATTTGCTGTAAAATCTCTTTTACACAAAGTTAAAACAGATAGGGGCGATTGATTGGCTGGTTCCTTCACCTATCATCATTTTCCCCTGTTTCTTCTCTGGGGATTCATGATTCTCTTTTCTTCTGACCTTTTTGTTTTTATCTGACCATTTATCTGTATTATGAATTGATTAATCAGATTCATTTCCCCCAAACATCTGTGTGGGATGGGCAGTTGTGACCAGCAGTGTGTGGTGATAAGTATGGAGCTCCGACTTGGTGTAGGTAATGAGGACCTTTGAGACGGGGCTTTGCCATCCTACCTGGCAGAACCTCGTGTGGCTCAGGGACTCTGAGACTGTGACAATCATCTACATATCCCTTCTCCTAAAGTACTACCATTAGCAAGAAGGAAATGCAAAACAGAATAAAGCATTAAGAGAGGAGTAGCCAGATCACCCTATGGGAAAATATGAAACTATATTCCAACTTTCAACTTCAACAAAGCATTAAATACAAATATTCAAGTAGTGAAGTTACTGCTACCATTATTTGCCTGATCGATTCCACTAAACAACTGGTTCACAATACATTTAGGGGGTGGAGAGGTGAATTTTCAGAATGGCTGACAATATAGGTATAGATTTTAAAGTGTTTACATATACAAATACTCCCTTGCATACACATATATGCTTGTGGTTTGAGCTTTGCACTTTTGAGAATTTTTTAAAACCAAAATTCTCACCTTTACTTTCCTTGCAAATTATTCTCACTGGTATTACAAACCATATTCTCTAAATCCATTGTGAGTGTCTAACTGTAATCTCAATCTGGCTGATTTATTGATTGGCTGGTTCCTTCACCTATCATCATTTTCCCCTGTTTCTTCTCTGGGGATTCATGATTCTCTTTTCTTCTGATCTTTTTGTTTTTATCTGACCATTTGTTCCATTTTGGGCTGAGTATCTGTGTTCTTTCTTTTATGAGTTACTGTTATCTGCAGACCTGACTTTTTGTTAAATGTTTTCTTGTCCTTGAGGACACAACACTCTATATCAATTACAATTTGGACAACAGTCCTGCACCACGTTGACTGCATGATTGCATCCAAGAAAAATGATTTCTGGCAATGCTTCAGATAGGAGCATTCTGTTGTGGCAAATATAATATTACCAATAGTCAACAAGACGATCATTACTCTTGTGTATGATATTATTTTGGAAATAATTGCCAACACCATTCAAATAAAAGTAAATACTCTTCAGGGTAAGTTATCAGAGTTCTAACCAATAAAAAACTGGAATTCCATCAACATAGGTCCAAGTCAACACACTTGGCAACCATAAAAACATGACATCTGAATGAGAAAATGTTGGTTATAATACAATATATCATAATGAAAAACTTACCTTGATTTAGTTCCTGATGCATTGTTTCCACCAGAAATTTCATAAAAATATAGAAATCAAAATAAATACTATATTCTTTGGGTTTCACGTGTAATTTAACAATTTGCCTTTTCTTAAAGATATCTGTGTTTTATGTAGTCTGTGTTGATTTGAAAAGACTATGTTGGAAAATAAACACATAAAGATTACTACTATTCATTTCTTACTCAGAAACAGCTTTTAACTTTTGTTTCAAATAGCCTTGAATCTTTCCTCTTTAAATTAAATATTTCTTCAGTAACCAATTCTATATGCTCCCACAAGGGACAAAATGACATTTTTAAAAATTTTCCAATAAATTAATAAAACTTAAGAATAAGTATTTCTATTTTTTCTTTGGACATACATGACAAAAAATGTATTTTGTAAAGCCTCTTTCAGGGTATGAATTAGTATATAGGTCAGAAAAAACTATATTTTGAACTCCCCTTTTGAGTCACATATTGAGAATTATCAGAAATAAAACAACTTTTGGTGTCTCTGTGATCTTAGACAAACACGTTGACTTTCCTGATGCGTAGGTTCATTTGTATAAAATGATAAAACAAAACCAAATATTGTCTAAGATCCCATTTAACTATAAGGTCCTGTTTTCTTTCGTGAATTGTATGTTACCCTCAAAACTGAATCTCATCTTTTCACAAGAAATGTCCCATTTCTCTTTTATGGTGTGCTATTTTAGGAATTTCCTCTCCATCTATAGGTAAATATTGCTAATTACTACAGACTACCTCAAACTGAGAGTGGACAGAGAAAGAGGTGGAGGGAGGAATGGGGGGGAGAGAGAGAGAGAGAATTTTTTAATTTTCATTTTTTAAATTTATTTCTATGTTGTTTATTTTTTAAATATTTTTAATGCTTACTTATTCTTGAGAGAGCTTTCGATCAGCACAGGGGCAGAGAGAGAGGGAGACACAGAATCTGAAGCAGGCTCCAGGCTCTGAACTGTCAGCACAGAGCCCAACGCAGGGCTAGAACTCACAAACTGCGAGATTATGACTAGAGCTGAAGTTGGACGCTCAACCAACTGAACCACCCAGACCCCAAATTTATTTCTATTTTAGAGATAGAGAGAGGGCAGAGGGAGAGAGAGAGACAGAGAGAGAGAGAGAAGTTCAAGCAGGTTCCATGTTGGTCATGGTGCCTGATATGGGGCTCGATTCCATGACCCTGGAATATGACCTGAGCTGAAATTAAAAGTCAGTTGCTCAACCGACTGAGCCATCCAACAGAGAACTTTTACTAATATGAAAAGCTGAACTCACCCTGGCATCAATTTTGAACAAGAGGTGTAGGTAGGTTTTACTTGAACCCTAAAGTGAGTGAGAAGTGGATTGAGAACCATTTGGCAGTAACAGCACACAGAAGAGACCCTGCTGAAAGCTGCTGCCAGGTCCCATACAAGTTGGGCCTTTTCACTAAAGCTGTGCTGTTCTTTCTACTTGACTTGCAATCAGTTTAACCTGCAGGGATCACTGAAGCTGAGGGCATACCTTCAATGCTGGGACATCCTGAGCATGTCTGTCAGGATAAAGAATTGTATTGCTTCTTTTCTGTAGCTGCCTCATTATTTGGGGAGTTTCTTCTCACCTCAGCCTAAATTCACCTTTGGTCTTACAGTAAGTAGTCCTGTGTTGTCGGCGCCACAGTCTGCACTGTTGAGTGACAAATATTCAGTCCTTAGGAACTGAACAGTGATAATCTAAAAAGACGGTACATAATATAAGACTGACTTCACACGGTTGAAAGGCTAGTCTTAGAACTCAAAACATTTTTAAAATTTAATGTAAAAAATGGGCTACATTTTTAACAGATATTTAATTTCTTTTTTTTCAAGTTTATTTATTTATTTTGAGAGAGAGAGTGAGCAGGGGAGGGGCAAAGAGAGAGGGAAAGGAAGAGGGAAAGAATGCAAGCAGTCTCTGCAATAACAGTTTATATCCCAATGTGGGACTTGAGCCCGCAAACTGTGAGTTCATGACCTGAGCTGAAACCAACAGACCACTGCTTAAACAACTGAGCGACCCAGGGGCCCTATTTATTTATTTATCTATTTATTTATTTATTTATTTAAAAGAGAGATAGAGAGTGTGTGGGGGAGGGGCAGAGAGAGAGAGAATCTTAAGCAGGCTCCATGCCCAGCACAGAGAGCTTAGCCTGATTTGGGGCTCAATCTCACTACTGAGAGATCAACACCTGAGCCAAAATTAAGAGATGGACACTTAACTGACTGAAACACCCAGGTGTTTTAAACCATTGCTAGAACAGATATTTAAACCTTGTAGTAGGAAGTAAGAAAAAAATGCTTAAGAATGGAGATTAGGGAAAGTGAATAGGGATATAGGTGAGGCCAGAGTCTGATACAGTTCTTGCTATGCCGATAAAAAAGACATTCAATTTTGTACATTTGTACAAATATCTTTTTTGATAAAATAAAAAAGTATGTCTCACAATTTAACTTTCTTCCTTTATCTGTTTCTTTGAAATAACCCATATTAGATTTTCTATTTTTTGTTGTTTTTATCATATTCTGGACTGTTCACAATTCGGTCTATTAGGAATACTCCAATGAATTTTCAAAATGCAGATACACATATGTTTTCTGATTAATGAAAGGTGCTTAATATTTTTATTTTTAGATTGTTTGTCCTGCTCTATATTAGACTTTATAAAGAGATAGGAACTATACTTGTACTTTGAAGCCTAAGAAAAATATCGTTGGCCTACCTCACAGGCATTTGTAGTAGGAAACTTTCTGGCACAGGCTGATGGATGGTAAATTGAATGATGCAGATGTTTGGTCCTACTTAATTGTCTTCCTAAGAATTTTCTGTAGCAGTGAACTTACGATGATATGTTTAGGCACCAATCAGTACTAGTTAACGTCTTCCTTCAAAATTGCTTCTTATGTTGTTGGAATGTTACAAGTTTTTGATAAGCAATTTATTTGAACATAGTATAATTTATTTCACAAATTATAAATACAAACTTTCAGTTTTCTCTTATGATTATTATAATGTGGCGTCATTACATTACATTTTTCTTCAATAAAGAGTACTGAAAAGGTACCTAAAGTTAGATATAGAACTTCTACTTTAGTAATAGACTTTATGGAACCTTTTTTCTTTCTTTTATTCCTCTGTATTTAAAATTTCTTGCGGCATTTAGATTAGTGGTATTATTGGAAACATCTCCATACATTAGCACTCCAAAACAGCCATAGTGCTAGGAGTTTTAAAAACTACCAGAAGTCCTTCCTTTTTCACCTCATATTTCTAACTAAACTGTAACTCGGTAATCTTATTTCTTAACTCTTCTTATGACACATTTTTGCCTTGGGGTCTCTTCCAGATAGTTCTAATTACCATTGTTTAAAAACAAAAAAAGACTTTTCCTCTCTGTTCTTATGTCATCACTCCTTCCTCACCAGGAACTCTTCTGATAAAACAAATTATTCTCATAAGCACCAGGTACCTCTGGACAAGTTGAAGTAAACAAAATTAGGGTAATTAACTGAAGTTGAAGCAGTAATTTTTGCCTGAAAGCTCTGAGGAGCTTAGGAATTTTTTAAACTCTATTCATTCACAGGAGTTGGATTATATACAACTTGACACACCACTATGGGAGTATCAACAGCAGGAAGGATGTTACTTATCAGATTCAGAGACAGAGGACTGGAGGGCAGATAAATAAAAAATAAAAATAAAAAGATATGGTGACCACAGCTGAAGTAAAGGACATATATGAACCAGATAACATATGAGTCTATTCAAAATTTAGGGAATCAGTGATGTTTCTAAGTGTGGGGTCGATGAGACGAAGACTTGGGAAAAACAGCGTCAGACTGAATGCTCTGCTCGCCCCTTCCCCAATTTGTAATGTTGAAGTCCTAACCCTCATTTGTGATGGTATTAGAAGGTGGGACCTTTGAGACGTAATAGGTTTAGATGGGGACAAGGGGATGGAGTTCCCATGATGAGATTAATGCTTTCATAAGAAGGGACACCAGGGTGGTCTTCTGTCCACTGTGTGAGGATATAAAGAGAATGTAAGTTTCAGTCCTCCAGCCAGGAAGAGGGCTCTTACCAAGAATTGAATCAGCCAGCACCTTGATCTTAAGTCTTCCCAACCTCCAGAACTGTGAGAAACAGGTTTCTGTTTTTTAAGGGACTGCTATACAGTGTTTTGTTACAGCGGCCTGAGCTAACTGAGACGTTGATGGTTATCTATACTTTTCCAGATGGTATTAATCTGAAAATGCAGTTAGTCTTAGAGATGGCCTGTTGTTTCTTTTGTTACTAAGTTGCACTTTGAAATTTAATGGAGTATTTCTGACATCCAGACCACCTCAGTATCTGCAAGAAAATGGCATGTCAAATTTGGGAAATTTTAACTTGTTATGCTTAAATTTGGAAGAGATCCAAAAAATAATCACTAAAATGTAATGAAATTATTTTAATCACTAATACAACTATTTTTTATTCAAGTACTGCCATTGGGTCATGACTGTGCTTGTGAGTTTTATTGGAGCCAATACAATACTTTAATTTCTTTATGCAAAGAAAGATGAAAGTCTACTAAATTCATAAATCATGCCATCATTCCTAGTGAAGACCATAAGTCACAGTGCCCTAAGTTTGTAAAATTTTTGTGGGGCCTTGGAATATAAAAGTGTGATAGGAACATTGGGTCATCTTAGGTTCCTGATGTAGTCAGCTCTGTAATGCAACACATATGTGTTCTTAAAAATCAAATCACCCAATAAAAAACAAAAAGCTTACGGAAAAATTGAAACTAGGGAAATAATACTCAAAAACTTTGCTGATGACTTCTAGACATATAGGAACTTCATGAAAATGATTAAAAAATAATTAGATATACACAAAAATGGTTAAGAAATACTGAGGCACCTGGATGGCTCAGGTCGTTGAGTGTCTGATCCTTGATTTCAGCTCAGGTCATGATCTCAGGGTTGTGGGATTGAGCCCTGTGTTGGGGCTGCTTTGGGCTCTTTCTCTCTCCTTCTACCCCTCTTCCCCACTATCTCTCTTTCTCTAAACTTGAAAGAAAGAAAGAAAGAGAGAGAGAGAAAGAGAGAGAGAGAGAGAGAGAGAAAGGCACAAATACTATAATAAATATTATACCTTACCTTGGAAAAGACCTGAAGTTGGCTTGTGGAAATAAGCACCAAAAGATCGCAGCTTGGGAGTTACCATAAAGTGGTGGAAGGTGCACTATCTGAAATCCGATGGAGGCTGTAGCTCCACATGTGAACTGGTGTGGCTCACAACAAATGAGGTGGACTGAGGTGCCTAGAAGATGTTTGAAAAGCATGGTTTTAATTTATTCCTACTGAAGTTACCACGTTTCAGTTTTCTGCATTCATAGTGTTTCTCATGGAGGTATTCCATAAGCAAACAAGAAATGTGTAATATGTTTTAATTGTTCTCTAATATGTCATTCATCTTGAAACAAACCTGCACTTTTAAAACCAGCATTTTGGCAGAACTAACTGTACACAGATAAGTACACATACCATTGTGGGTGTTTCCATCATATTCATGTTGTGAGAGACATATTAGTTTTACTAAGACACCATCATTTTTCTCATTTATATTGGAACCATTCATCTGACTTCATTTTAAAATCTATTATTTTTAAATTTCTATTAGCTTTTTATTTAGCTGTACAATACCTATTTTCATGGAGATTTTATAGTAGACTATTTGTGTGTCAGTAACACTCTCATTCAACATTATTTAGCAATAGAGTTGCAAGATAATTTTTCCCTGTAAGATTTCCTTGTAAAATGTAAGGTAAAATTCTTACATTTTCAAGTTTAGGATATAGTTTTTTAGAGAGCTCGTGTCATCTGTTCCACTCCTATTTCCACGCTGCTTTGTCTCAAATATGAAGAGATCCTACTAAGCATTCAATGGTATAGTTCATTGCCATGCAAATTCTCATGCTAACATAAGTACACCATAATCTGGAAGTTGAATAATAATATTCATTCACTGTAAGATTCATTATCCTTCATCTTCCATTTCTCCTCTCTTCTGGCTTTCAGTGAGCCCATAGCTGTTTAAAAGGAAAAAAAAAATAAAGAAAAAAAAAGTGAGATTTTATACATATGGCCGTATTCAAATTTAAAATTTCTGGAAGTTAGAGATTGTGTTTTTAATATTCTTTTTTCAAATGTTTAACTAAAATTAATCTATTCTCTAATAACATATCTGGGATTTCTGGAAGGTATATTGATTACATTAGACCAAAGCAGTATCAAGAAAGATATGGTAAATACATCATATATTTGATCACACATAGTTAATACAGGTACAAAATCCACAGGCATATTTCCCTGGGAATGATTTTCCAGGCTTTCTTTTCAAAGGGAATTTGAGATTTAATAACTTCTGGCTAATTTTATCAAATAAAAAGTATTTACTTCCATTTTTCAATATTTCAGGTGAAAAGTGGTTCTTGGGTTGAGTCATCTGCTATTATTGGTTTATTTCTTCACTCCACTTTTCTCTAAGGAGATGTGCATTTTAGATCAATATATATTGAATACCATACATTAAACTGGCCAAGTTTTGTTGAGTTGAAGACAATTTTCTAAGGGAAGATAATATATTATCTCATATGTGAAATTCTGCTAGGAGGCAGTTGTAGGCAACTGTGTTTAACCATCATTGGTGTGAGCCTGATTTAAACTGTTCTTATACTTCAGTATGAACACAGCAGCTCTCTAGCGTATGCAATTCTTATTTCTACTGCTGTTATTTTCCTGAAAATTAAAAATCGCAAAGTATTCCTTTTCCTTTCTTCCCTCCCTCCATCATGCCTTTTCTTCCTCTCTACACCCCCACTTCTCATTGGCCCCTCTATCACAGCATATAGCACAGATCTAAATATTTCCGTACATGCCCTGATAAAATAATTCTCAATACTTTTAATAGAAATGATTAACAAGTTAAATTTTATATGTGTATAAAAATATATATGTATTTTATATATTTATATATATTATATATGTATACATACACATATGCATACATATACATATAATATATGAATATACATATAAAAATATTATATTATATATCTATTTATTATATATGTTATAACAAATATATAAATGTATATATATAAATAAATATATAAAACTATTTGGTTATCTATCTAGACTAATTAAAACAGTATACGTTTTCTAGGACATTTTAAGTTAAGGCAGATCTTAAAGGAAAGATTTTTATTAAAAAAAAGAGTTACTAGTGCACTAAGTGCTCACAGTAAAGGTAAAGAATATTTATATCAAAAGAAATATATTCCTATCAAAAGAAATATACAGAGGTGGTGAGGGAAATCTGGAACCTGACGCAAAAGTACTAGTTTGTTAATAAGCAGAAGTGAGGTAGATGTCAAGAAAGTACATCGCCTGTAAATAGAACATATATTTGATAGCTTTAATAATTTTGGGTGGGGGAAATGGTATAGTAAAAGAATTGGGGCAACTGCGTGGCGCAGTCAGTTAAGCATTCAACTCTTAATTTCAGCTCAGATCATGATCTCATGGTTCATGAGTTTGAGCCCCATGTTAGACTCTGTATTTACAGTGTGGAGCCTGCTTGGGATTCTCTCTTTCCCCTCTCTTTCTCTCTCTGCACACTCTCCCCCACTTTCTCTCTCTCTTTCAAACAAACTAAAAAGAAGAAGGAGAAGGAAAAGGAGAAGAAGAAGGAGGAGGAGGAGGAGTGGGAGGGGGAGGAGGAGAAGAATTGAAATAAATTCATGGTAGCTGGAGTATGGAGAGCTTTCCTATGAGTGACATCAAATAAGGCTGAAGAAAGGGAGTTAGTACCAAATAAGAGACAGTTTTGAAATCTAAAGAAGGAATTTGGTTTTTATTTTGAAGGCAATAGAAAATCATCTAAAGGATATTAGTTAGTGGTTGACATGGCCATATATTACAAAAAAAATCAAAATATCAAAAATGGCACAGGAAATAAAACGAGGAGGTGGGAATACATGCAGCCAGCTATTTCATTAAGAGACTATGATTGAGCTGATCATGTCTTATCTCCATTGAATTCTATAGTATTAAGAGAGCACTGTGATTGGGACTCACAGGATGTCTGGAGAGATGGAGAGAGGTGATAGACATGAAAAAAGATATTCTGCTTTTATGTGGGGCTTGAGAGTTGTTCCTTGTGTTGTAGGAACAATGGCCCTGTCCCTCAAGGATACATGGGAGCTGATATGTGGAGATACTAAGATACAAAGGAAAAGCCCAAAAGTTCTGGGAGAATATTTGCTGGAAAATGACTTGGTCGAGACTTGACAATCTCACCAGCATCACAGGGGTCGATGAATACTGATGAAGCTATAACGTCACTGATAAGCAGCTTCATCTTGTATCAGGGGTTGATAACTGCCCATTGAAAGAGGCCAATTTGCTGAGGTTCCTAAGGTGTAACTATTTCTGGCCAGTGCTAGCAGATTGACTTGTCTGTTATATGAAAAAAAGTGATCAGAAAAGGCCCTTCACTTTTCAGACATGGAAAGAAACCAAACATTTTGTTTCATCATGGCAGATTATATTGATTTTTCGTTCTGTAAATAGATTATGAACTGACATCAAATCTAGGCTAATGTGACCATGAGATTCAAGCCATTTCTATTTAATCATCGTGACACATACTGTCCTAGAGAGCCAGAACCTGTTCATTAGTGGATTGCTTCCTAGTTATATTATTGTTTTAAATACAGGAATATAGATGAAACTAAATTGTTTATTTATTTATTTATTTAATTCAAGTTAGTGAACATACAGTGTAGTCTTGAGTTCAGAAGTAGAACCGGTGATTTGTCTCTTATATATGACACCCAGTGCTCATCCCGAAAAATGCCCTTTTTAATACCTACCACTCATTTAAACCTTCCCCCCACCTCCTCTCTAGCAACCCTGAGTTTGTTCTCTGTATTTAATAATCTCTTAATAGGCTTGCCTCCTGGAACCAGAGGGTATTAATAAGCAAAATAAGTCAGAGGAAGACAGATATTATACGATTTCGCTCATATGTGGAATTCGAGAAGCTCAACAGAGCTTCCCAGGGGAAGGGAAGGAAAAATAAGAAACGAAGTTTTTTTAAAAATAGAAAATTCTTTGTTTTCAGTTAGTCTTATAATCAAGTTACTCGGAGTATGGGTGTTTCATCTTTGGTCAGCTGTTTAAATTTAAAATGTGTAATTGTAATTAAAGCTGAGTGAAAGTTTATATTGGCACTTTTATAAAAATTGTTAATAAGGTTTTCATGGAGAGATGAAATAACTCAGTTTGGAAATTGATGACAAGAATACAAAGAGGTATGGGATACTTTGGCTTGGGGCAGGGTTCTAAATATGACTGGGTGAATGGAGATAGGAGCAAAGTAGAGAGACAGGAATTACTGGGGTGGTGGGGGGAGATGCCAGGCATCAAAATGATGTCTGATCACCAGTCAAATTGTGGACGATTTAGTCCTCACATAACCATAATTTTGAAAGTTTAGCTCACTCTAAAAAATGTGGGGTAGTATATTGAAAATAAAGAGAGCACAGCATAACAGAACAATTAAAATAAGTTTTGGAATAACCAGGGTGAAAAGGAAAGCTTGCTGAGAAGACAATTTGGGTTAAAAACTAGTCAGATATTGCATAGACTGGAATGGATTCGGTGTAAACAGTAACAGCATCTGTCATACATACATGGTTGAGCCCCAAGCTCAACAATTTACTCAATTGTTCTCAGGCCCGTATTTAAATGTGATGGTCAAAATACCAATATCTTTGCCGACTTTACATAATGAATCCTATTGTCTTTTTCTTAAAATGTTTATTTACCTTTATGAGAAAAATTTGATTTTGGAGCCATAAAACCTATGATGCAGCCTAGGAGAGAACGGTGAGACTAACAAGCATGTAAGTTAGTGGCCAGTCGATCATGAAATTGCCCAAGTATTAGACAATATACAATATGTTCCGGTCTCTGGAAATGTTTCTGGTAGCCATGTTAAGATACAAAGTATTCTTGATGTCATCACATAAGAGATAAAGCACATAGAAATAATATTTTAACTCTCTATACTACCTTCAAAAGCCACAGGTACTAGAGATTTCATAGTGACCTAAACATATATCGAGTATAATTCTAGGAAAACGAACCTCAATCAAAGCAAGGTAAAGATCTTGCATATATTGTTCGTGAGAAGTCTGAGGTGTCCTGTAAGTGGAGACATGAGTTTGAGGGAACCAACCTCACAAATGGGAGAGTTCTAAGCCTGGGGTGTGGAAGCCTAATGCAGAGATCTAGGACTTGCTGAAATCTAGCAATGGGCCAAGGGCTATTTGGCATAATGAGTTACATATGTAATAGCAAGTATCTTGATATTATCAAATAGAATGAGAGAAGCCGTGAGACTCTGGAAAGGTAAAATAATTTAGAGATATAAAACCCCTTCATGTGAGAATTCAGTGAGACAGTGTAGGTAAAATGTGGTGATGGGCAAATGCTAGTTATTACAACTCCCATAGTCCCTTTTGATGCTATAAATCAACAAACCACTTCAAGTTGAAGTAGCATTTTGTGTTAGTAACCTTATTCTTTTTTTTTTTTTTAATGTTCATTTATTTTTGAGAGACAGAGAGACAGAACATGGGCAGGGGAAGGGCAGAGAGAGAGGCAGACACAGAATCCGAAGCAGCCTCCAGGCTCTGAGCCATCAGCACAGAGCCAGATGCGGGGTTCGAACTTACAGACCATAAGATCATGACCTGAGCTGAAGTCGGCCACTTAACCGACTGAGCCACCCAGGTGCCCAGTAACCTTGTTCTTAATTGCATTTCTTCTGTATTTTTCAAAAGACAAATGGATATGTATCTGTATGTATTTCATATGTATTTCATGTTGACATGTATTTCAACGTAACTAAATAATGTTTGACATTGTAATAAAAAAAGATAATTTGGAGGTGGGCTGAATATATAGGAAGTGAAGACCTGAAAAAGGACAAGAACATTGTCTAGATACGTAGGCATATCCTACATGGGTAACTATTTTTCTGATACGAGAAATAAATGAAGACAAGCAGTTTATGGAGAAGAACATGGCACGTGAAATTTTTCAATATCTGAGAGATTCAAATGGGCTGGACTCTCATTTTCTCATACACCTGATAGCCGAAGTCATGAGGATAGAGAAGATGGCCTAAGGAGGCAGTGGTCGGTATATGTTAGAGTGGAAGTCTTATAACAGAAATTTGAGATGCAACAACATATAGTGGTCTTCTTGGAAAGGCAAATTCAGGGGAACCTATAGAAAGGCTGGTGGTAAGGGGAAACATCAGCTGAACATGGAAGGGAAGGGAGTGTATCTCTAGAAGGGTGTGGTCCATGAGATTTTTGAAAGCTGAAAGGCTAAGTAAAATGAGAAGCATGTGATTTTTAAAATTATGAAAATTATTCTTTTAATCTTAGTATATTTCAGTCACATTGATATTTCTCTGCTCACAGCAAAAGACCTTGGATTTGGAAAACTTGGAAAACATTTTTTTCCTTAGGTATATTTGATACCTGATAGCCTTGCAAAAGTTATATTATTCCCAATGGGAGGTGAAGAAATTATTCCAACGACTTAACGAATTTCTAGATTTGGAAGAACTACCATGAGAATATTTACACAAACTTGTATATGCTCTTCAAGTATCTTAAATATTTATCATTTTGAAAGTAAAAAGCATTTAAGGATATTGTAAATAATTTAAACATGTAAAGTAGAACCATGTGAATTGTTAGTATGATAACTGCCTTTTATTGAGTATATTGATTTTTTTAAAAGGTAAGAAATGGTCAGATGCATGAGCCTTTCGTGAATTTAACTTCTCTTTCTTAAACTGCTCAAACATTATCTACTTTGTAAAATATTTCCTCAGTGCCCTCCTCTTGATTGAGTAAATCACTCTGCCCTTGTGCCTACACTGTGACTTGGGCACAGTGAATATAAATTTTAACAACACTTTAGATGATGGTGCATATTAATGAGTACCTGTGTCTCAGGTTTTACTCCTGTGTGTCATCGGTGCCTAGTTTATGGCTTGGTACATAGTAACAGCTTAAAGAACATTGATAAAATACTGAAATAATTTCTTGGAGAATATAGATTATAGAAATAGAGGTGATCTTAGATTCTTCTAGTTTAATCCCTTCATTTTCTAGATGACAATACTGACAGCTTAAGGTATTAAATGTCTTGTTCAGAAAATTTGCTCTTATCAAAGAAGGGCTTTAATCATCATATTTTTACCTGGAAATACATGTATGAAATTATGAACACCAGTACAATTACTGTACTTTATCTCAGAAGGCAAAATTAGCCAATACAGCATTTTTAAATAGCACAATAAAACAGAATGCTAGAATGTATAAACTAGGGAAAGCATATATCCTCAATCAGGAAGCATACTATTAAAGCGAATTAGGTACGCACCTTATAAAAGTTTTGATCTCAGATATGATTGTCCTCTACAAAAATATTTCATATTTCATACATGCATAGATTCTATTGTTATATGGATTGAGACTATTTTTATTTGGAGCTACAAAAAGAATAATTTCACATAATAGTATTAAAAGGAGACATGCTTTATATTCATGTTATATAAATAAAGTATTCATTTTCTCTAAATGCAGTCCTTATGTGTTGGAACGTGGTTTCTCAGAAAGAAATTAAGCAGCCTTCTTTTGAGTCACTAATAGACAATTTGCCATCATCTGCATCAGTGGAACAGTTTCACCTATGGTGAGAGTATATAATGACATAAAGCTATATTTTTAGAATCAAAGGAGATGTCTACATCTCTCTGCTATGAGAATTTATTTACACATAATCACAAAATCTAAACTCTGCAGAAGATTTGGGATCATTTATTCTAAACTTCTACTGGACATTTGAATTTCCAGAATAAAATTTTCAACAAAGTTCCTTTCCTTGAAATGCTATAAGATTCCTTAATTGTTATAGAGTTTTATTATGTCTTTGACATATTAAAATTTGGTTCAATTTGGAACAATTTGGTTCAAATTGTTAAAGAAGGTCTTCGTCACAGTAAGCTAATGTACTTATGATATTTTTTTGTTTCTACTTCTTAAAGCAGTATATGGGAAAATAAAATATCTCTTTAAAATGGCATTTGGGGTATCTGGGTGGTTCAGTTGGTTAAGCGGCTAACTTCAGCTCAGTTCGTGATCTCACAACCCATAAGTTCAAGTCCTGTGTCGAGCTCTGTGCTTACAGCTCAGAGTCTGGAGCCCGCTTTGAATTCTGTGTCTTCCTCTCTTTCTTCCCCTCCACTGCTCGTGCTCTCTCTCTCTCAGATAAACATTAAAAAAAATAAAAATAAATAAATTCACTTTAATATTTGAAACATTAAAAAATTTTGAAACATTTCAACATATTTGAAACATTAAAAATATTTGAAACATTAAAAAAATTAAAAAAATAAATTCACTTCAATATTTGAAAATGATTATAATGTAACCTCTACGTTTCCATTTCTATAAGCAATATCTTTTCATTTTCTTCAGATATTCCTGTTATTATATAATTTTAGTGTGCATCAATATTTTTATCGTTATCGACTGATATATTCCCCATTGTCTTTATCTCTATTAAAGTGTAAAATCCAGAAGTGAATAAATAGTGTCTGTCTGATTTAACTAGCTCAGAAATAATTGTAACTCATTTGGAGTTTATTTAACAACTATTTATTGAGGACATTCATGTGAGAAGCAGTTTCCAATGGTCAGGATAACCAGTGACCCAGTCATTACATAGCCTACTATCTGTAATAGACACATCTTGATTCTCTGCTAACCAACTCTTCGCCTGGTGTTTTGAGGCACTTTATATAACTCAAGTTGTACATATTTCTTCCCAAGTTCGGTTTTAGTCACATTCTGTTGATATTAGCTATGAAGGGAGTATCTACACCATGGAAATCAGTGAACACTGCAAATATTTTGAGTTTTTGTTTGTTTTGCTTGGTTTTGTTTTGTTTTGGAGAGCAGCTTGTTAAACATATACAAGCAAACCACCGTATTTTGTTTCTTTGTTTGGAGCCCCTCCCTCCAAACATTTGTGGGATCCTAGCAGTAAGTTTTTACTAAAGAACTTGCTCCTATGACTATAAACAACCTGGGACATTTAGATACTCAAAAAAATGTTTATTGTATATTTTTAGGGCATAATATTTATTCAAATTTTATTAACTATATCATGCTGATCCTCTTTATATTTATTTATTAACAAATAATTTTAACTTCAATTCCTTCACCTGATAACAATGACAGCAATGTATAAGTTAATTTGGAGTCGCTTCATTGCCTTGTTTGCCAAGCATAATCACCCCTGAATGGGCTGACTACTCCTCATGTAGAGAAAATCTGTCTTTTCTTTTTTATTGCTATTTTCAATTTGTATAATATAATTTGCATAATTTGTATAATCTTCATTTCAATTGTCCTCTATAGTTTAAAGCCAAACTAATTTTATTTACTTATTTTTAACATTTTTTATTTTATTTATTTATTTTAAGAGAAAGAGTCAGTGAGAGCAGGGGAAGGGCAGAGAGAGAGGAAAAGAGGGAATTCTAAGCTCAGCATGGAGCCTGACGCAAGGCTCAATCAATCCCAAGGCCATGAGATCATGACCTGAGCCAAAATCAAGAGTTGATGATTTAATCAGCTGAGCCACCCGGGCACCCCTAAAGCCAAATTTATCACTAGAATCCCAGAACACTGAAATCACACAAATATCTTCAAGAGAACTCTTGTACCTGGTTGAGGTATTGCCATAATACACACATAGGTAGATACCTGTGATCTTAGGAATTCAGCAAAAGATTATGACTCTCTGAGAAGATAGACAACATTCAAGATATTTTAATTGAGATTATTTGACGTTTTATAATTCTAGGTGAGTAGATAGCAACCAATATATGCATTGAATAAATATCTTAGTTATTACAAGAGATCACAAAAGAGAAGAAAAGTCTCCCGAAGACTGTCTACTTTGTTGAGACTGGCACTAAAATTCAGTCTCAACAAGGTCAGAGGCCACTTGCCAGATACTCCATAAAGAATATACTGTGACAAATATTAACAGACGTTATTGTATTAATGCCTCTGACACCTAATTATATCCACAAACAAAATAAAGGAGGAAAAATAGCCGAGTAAATGGAAAGCATTTTTTCATAAATACTTAGATACAGAAAATACCTCTGAAATTGCTCTGGAGGTGGTATTGGCTGCTGGTGTTCTGTTTTACTTGCTAAAAGTTAAAGAAAATTTTGATCCACCTGTATCTTTTGGCCAATGAAACCATTAACTGAATTTATTATAGGAGCTAATCAGTATTTGCAAAAATTGCCAAGAAAAGAAAAGGAAACTTATTAAATATAAACTCATGGTTTATAAATTAAAAGCTTTGAAATTTCAGAAAGTGAACAGAGTATTTATCGAGGTAGAAATACAGAAAGACAAATGGGCAAAAATTTTAAAAAGTTTCTGATGAAAGACCTGGGGATTCCCTGTGAAGAAAAGTCCACATTAAAAAAAAAAATGCCAATCAAACCTATATTCAAAATCCTCTCCAAAGTCCAGCTCTCACTGGAATAATACACAACCAACATCTTCCCTTTGAGGGCAGTTTGGGGGAATTTTATTAATGTTTATGCTCCATTATTTCCATTCTAGCCACTAGAGCAGATTGGTACTTACATGTTTGGGGTCCTTGAGCAGAACTTAAAGCTAATTGCTCACTATCCCAGAGCTGGAGACTTTGATCCCCTAAAATCTGCCCAGGCTTTAGCATATTCTGTAGTTTACTCATTTTTTTTTAGAGATTTTACTGTAGATCGATATACATGTACGGAATTACTTCTCCTCTATTTAATAGTAGAATGAAACTTTTTTTTTTTAAGTTCAGTATGTAATCTATTTTACCTTAAGTAGAGTCTACTTTGAATTCCCTCCTTGGGGTGCCTGGGTGACTTAGTTGATTGAGTGTCTGACTTTGGCTCAGGTCATGATCTCACAGTTTGTGAGTTCAAGCCCCACGTTGGGCTCTGTGTTGACAGTGCAGAGCCTGTTTGGGATTCTCTCTCTCTCTCTCTCTCTCTCTGTTTGCCCATCCCCCACTTGCACTCTCTCTCAAAATAAATAATCTTAAGGAAAAAAAAAATTCCCTCCTTAGCAGTAATGCTGAATGGTTCTACTTAACTCATCATGTGCTGTGTTAGCATCTACTCCAAATAACCACAAGAATACTTTCTACTCTATCATCCATTTTTGTTCTCAACATCTAATAACTTCATTATTTAGCATATCCATCCAGTTAGGATAATGCTGAATTCTACTAAAACAGTTTTTAATTTTCCTAATAGGCTTTCTGTATAGTGTCATGAAAAACCATAGATGAAAGAAACATAGATTTGTAGCAGGCAGTAATTGTGATAAATCACTTTTTTTGTATGTGAAATCCATGCCTACTATATAGTAACATCGTATACTATCTTATATTCTATATCAATCTTTGTCATCTATTGTGATATTTTTTTCACATCAATTTCTCTAGTATCTTAAATTAAAATTCTCTAAGACTACACTGAAAGTTTCTTTTAAATTCTCAAGTTCTCAGACCATTGTATGCATTTGTTTCCTGTATTTTCCACTTTTTATTCAGTATATTAGTGACCTTACATTAGCCTCCTCCTCAATATTTGCATTAAAAGGAATTCCATAATTTTATTTCATTTTTAATCAGCAGAGACCACCTTCTTTTAAAGAGTTAGAATAGTTACATTTCTTCTGAATGCTTTCCTTCGGATAGCATTGGTCTACAGGAGAGCGATGACTATCTTCTTCCAGAGTGAGGGTTCTCCTCCAAATCACCAGGTCAGCTACAGTTTCATGAATGCTTACCTTCCTGGGCATGACTGGATAGTGAGAAAGGCACAAGGTCAAGTCCTCTGTTGCACTTAATTCAGATTTGCACCTGAATCCTTAGCTGCAAACAGCCACAAAAGCATCTTCATTCTCAAATAACTCGTTTTCAGAGCTTTGGGATTTGTGGTCCTTGATTAAAATACATTTTTTACCTAGTGTTCTCTTAAGAAAGGAGTTGCTTTAGGAATATTCATGTAAATTAATGATAACAAACAATATCCAGTTGCCCATTGAAACTTACTTTAAAGAAGAAGGCAAAGAGCTTGCCCAGCATCATATATTCAATGGTCAACTGCTTTGATGGTAAGGATTTCCTCTTTGCTCTTAGAACCCTCTCTTAGAGTCTATTACTATGTACTATATAACACATTTCCTAAAGTCCAAAATACATTCCCTCCTTATGGCAGAGGTATGGATGTATAAAGTGTATGTTGGTTTTCTGTTAGCCACGCTACACTAACTCATCTCATATTAAGTTCTGACTGACAACCTTCAAACACACACAGAAAACACCTTCCAATTGTTTTCTAGTTCCTGTACTTTGACAAAATCTCATGTTTTCTTAGTGACAACTAAAGCACATTTCTGGTCTTTTATCTTCTTATATCTTATGGATGGGCTGTGTGAGCAAAAATATTTTTTTAAAAATTTTTTTAGGAAAGTTGCTCTCACAACCTATTGCTTTGCTGATATGAGAAAGGTGGAATATTCTCTGTGCCTTCTAGCTGAACTTATTGCCCACCTTAGGGCTTTATATTCTTGAGTTTTCTATATTCTTATGTTTCTATGTCTATACTTACATTCATACTTGCTGTGTATTTGGTATGGTTTGTGGTTAAAGAAAACTGGAAGCAATGAATTTCTCATCTACAAAGGTAAAAGCTCTCAAATGGCCCTTATGTTTTGGTTCTTTAGGATGTCTTGTAACTAACTACGTTCTGCTACAAATGATGCTCTGATGATGTTACACGTGGAAATAACCTGGTCGATCAAAGCAGAGGTCATTTCCATTTATGAGGTCATTCTTTTGTTCAAGGAATGTCCTCTGAATACTCCATTTGTTCCCATATAGTTTGTGCTATATCTAGAGACTTGCCAATGTGACTTGGAGGTCATCCTCTCAAAATATTGAATCTATATTCCCTTTCTTTCAATCTGTGCATTCTTTATGATTTGATTTGCCAGTCAAATGTGGTGAAAATAACAGTATTTATTTAAGACCTGAACATAGGTCTTAAAGACTTGCGACCTTCCACTCAGTCTCTTGGAAGCCTTCTGCTATGTGAGCAAGTCACAGCCATACTTCCGGAGGATGCAAAACCATAGGAGAATCAAATTAGCCCAATTATCCCAGCCAAAGCTCTAGGAATGTGAAAGATTCCAAACAAAATCACCAAAGCCACCTAACACATCCACAAATAATAGTTAACACATGAAAAAACCCACCCATAACCAGATGTTCCCAGCTGAGCCCAAAGTAAATTGCTAATTCTAAAATGCTGCCACATAAAAATATATATAATTGATTTTTATACTAACCTTGAGTTCAGCCATGTGGCTAAACTCAGTTATTAATTCTACCAGTTTGTAGAATTAATTTAGATTTTCTACATGATATACACAGTAACATCAGCTATAGACAATGATGTTTGTTTATTTTCCTTTCTAATTCACCTTTTTAAAAATTTCTTTGTTTGCCTTAAATCATTTAGTAGGACCACCAGTAAAATGTTAGAGTTAGTGGTAATGTATACTCTTGTTTCTGATCTAAAGAAGAAAACTTTAAAGTAATTGAAATTTACTAACTTATTAATGGAGTAAACCAATAGAAAATGTAGAATATCAAAATTTTGCGTCATGTTTCTGGGAATTTCCATCTAGTTGATACTTGTCTATTAATCACTCACCTTGAAATGTTTGATTAGTTATTATTCTACAATATATCAGTCCATATTTATTTACATTATTTATAAGATTATCACCAATAATTTGTCAAAACTTTACTAAAGTACTGAGGCAGTGTGTCTACTACATATTTCTGCTCTAATTTAGCTACTCTTTGGATAACACAATATGGTTAGTTTATTTCTTGTTGTTAGTGCATGTCAATCTTAGTGATAAATACCTTTCAAAATATGTAATATTAAAATGTATTATTACATATGAATATAGATTAAATGTATTTTCATATTTAACATGTATTTATATTTAATATATTAATTATATAATTGTTATATCAACAATAATAGAATGTAATTATTCTTATATATAATCTTTTGTTATTATTACTGATAATCGTAAAACAGAACACATTTGATTAAAAATTATAAAACTGACTCAGAAGAATATAAAATAAAAAGTGAAGATTTTTCCTTTTTTTAACCCAATCACATTTTCCAGATAGAAATATTAATCCCTTCTAATGTTCTTCCAGACAATTCACATGTCATTTGATAAATGCATATATTATATACAGCAAAATGTTTGTATCTTATACAGATGGTTGGGCATCTTATTTTTTTCACTTAAAAATATATCTTAGAGATTTTTCTAAATAAAAACTTAGTGATGTATCATTCATTTTATAGATTCTTTGTCAAATTAACCCATAATTGGGAAGTATAACTTAAACCTAATACAATTTTTCACTATTAGATCAGCTTATTGAAATGTGGAAAAAATAGACATATACTGCTTAATTGGAACATCATTCAGGGAAGAAATATATATTCAACAATATATATTCAACTAGTAACTGCTCTTATCGCTTAGAAAAAAATTTTCACTGTTAGGGATTTCCTTTATATTTAGCATTTTTTTTGGGGGGGGGGTAATATAATATATCTCATTTTTTTACTGCTAGGATTTTTGTGAAACTTATACTTCGCATTTAAATTTTCTAACACTAATTGATTTATTATTTTCATCTGTGCTTTTTCTAGTTTTATTGAAGTATAACTAACACATAACATTGTATTAATATAAAATGAATAATATATTGGTGTTTTATATATATATAAATATATAAACATATATATATATACATACATGTAGTGAAATGATTACCACGATAAGTTCAGTTGACATCTTAACATCCATTACCACACATAGTGATGATTTTTTCTTGTGATGAGACTAACACTCCTCTCTCAGTAGTTGATATGAGAGGTAGATTTAAAAATATCAGGAAAATAGAAGACTTGAATATTACTATTAACCAACTTGACGTAATTGTCATTTATAGAATATTTCATCCAACAACAAGATGCACATCTTTTCCAAGTATACATGGAAAAGTCTCTAAGAGAGAATTCTCTAAGAAAGATCACATTTTGAGAGACCATGTAAAAAGACCATATAACTGTATTGCCTGTCATTAAAGGTAGGCAAAGAGAGGGAGGTGCATTGCCTTAAGATCTTTTCAGTATGGATGTGATAATTATAAAAATGGAGATTTAATTATTTGAATATTAGTTTTTTCTTCTACTAGCTTTATGCCAACAAAAAATTTATTTAACTGTGTAACAAGACAACTGTGGCTTTTGGATTTGTACAGCAGTAGTGATGATGTGATAATACTTGTCTCATTAGGGCAACATAAATGTTAAATGAAATTGCTTTGTTAAAGTTCCTAATATTTAAATATTATATATATTTTTACATCATCTCAAACATACATCTGTTTCATGATATCAGAAATCCAAATCTTTCTCATGAGACTATTTTCATTATCATTCTACTACTGTTGTTGTCGGGCATGCATGCACTATTAGCTATAATTTTTACAAAAATCCTAAACTCTCTTTCTTGAAAAATATGTGGAAAAATTAAGAGCATAAGATGCTTTGGTTTCAAAATTGAAAACCTTTCAACAAATATCCTATTAATGTAAAGTTATTTACTCAAAGTTTGCTATTGAAATATTCCTACTAAAATCAATTGAGTTTACACTGATTTTTAACTATCAGAAGAGTTATATTTATCAAATACGTATATTTTCAAGTTAGCCACTTTTTTATTTCAAAAGAAATTATTACGTGCATGTACAAAGGTAGGGGATTGGTTAAATCATTTTAGTCATTCATAATATAAAGGCATCAAACGTATTTTTGGAAAAATAATGACAAAAATATTTAGACAATGGTAAAAACTTTAGATTACAAAACAACATATAGAGTATAAATCTTGTATATGTGTGAAAATCTTGGAAGTATGTGTATTAAAATGCTAATATAGTATAATAGTATATAATATATTCAAATACTGTGAATATAAGATCACAGGTGATTTTTACTTTTATAATTATTTGTATTTCGGGGCATATTTTGAAATAAATGTACATGACTTTTGCAGTAAGAAAAATGCAACAAGGATATTTTTTAAATTATAGGAAAAATGTTGTGGATTGAATAAAGAATGTGTGCATTTATAGCAGTGAGTCAGAAAACACTGAATTAGTTCAGTCAGGTACCTTACTCTCCCCAGAATGGGCTGATGTTTGATTTACTTACATCGATCGGCAATTAGTTCTGGTATCCGTAAGCACTCTCTAAGAAGTACTTTTGGAAGAAACTGTGCCTATTGAACATAGTTTGCTTTATTTTTAAAAGTATTTTTTCAAAATTCATTTATTGCTACAGGTGCTGCCTTATGAATATATCATGTGTCCATTGGGCATTCAAGTGGTTAATAGACTAAATCTCTCTAATTATAGAGGAAATCTAGATGTGTTGACAGCTCTGCTATTTCCGGGCAGTGACAACCCTGGGTGCCTGCCACATTCTGACATTCAAGCTACACATCTTATATCAGAAATTCTCTGTACAAATAATTACTCTGGAAGTGACTTACAGAAGAAAAAAGTTGCATATATTTTGTCAGATTTGTCTAGTCAGCTGGGACATCAATTCCTGCTCCCCCATCCATCTAGATTTAAAACCTAAAGAGTTAGCAACAGAATAATGCACTCCTAGGATCCCCCCTCTCAAGGTTAGTATGGAGTTGAGGAAAGGGCATGAAGCTGGGGCCTGAGTCCTGGCACAGTTCTAATTTGTGACCCTGTCAGTGTAGCGTGATTGAAATTCACTCTCTGGCCAGAAAAGTCAACTGCATTTTTGCCAATCTCCATTTGGATCTAAATTTCTGTGGATTTTTCTTTTTTTTGCTTCCTTCAGGATTTAGAAAGGAATTAAGTTACTAAGATCTTAGGACATTTCCTTTCCTCTTAAATAGCAACTTTGGTCCATTTACAGGATTAGGCTTCATGATACATTTTCTCTCTTAATTCCTAAGTTTCATTTTAACTATCATCAGGAGAAATAGACTAAAATTTTTATAAATATTGGCTTATAAACAAATTTCCATCACCTAATAGGTATAGCTAAGTGGATTTATATAGGTACCATCTCTTTATGATACTACCTGTCAACACACACACACACACACACACACACACACACACACACACACACACAGAGTTAGGAAAAACCTGTCTGAACATGAATTTATGAAGATGTTTTGACTCCTATGTTTCAACTTCTGTCCAGTGGACTGAAAACTGCATTTTATTAATAGTGACTAATTTTCTCACTTCATTAACTGAACTTAGGAAAATTTAGGAACTATATTCCTATATGCCATTCAGATTCCTAATTTGTTCAATGTAGTGTTGAATAATTAAGGACAATGCAGCTAATTTAGCTAAAATAAAGAGTGCTGAAAGATTTAGTAGAGCTATTTCCTGTGGCACGTACATAGACCACTTATTATAAATAAAATGAATTCTTAGAAATTTATGAAATTTTTGAAATATAGTTTTTATTTAAGTTTACATTTCATGACTTTTTAAAAATCGATGATATGTATCTAACCCCAAAATAGGTGTATTGGTTGATTTCCATTAATTTTTTAAATTGGTAAAAAGAATATTCACTCCTTTATTTTGTAGGAGATTGTGAATGGCAACATATTTGAATTCATTAAATAAGCAATCCAGAAGAAAAAATTATTAGTACATCTATAAACACTCAAGTAGAACTCATTTAGTGACTTCAATTATTTGATGGCTAAAGTAATTTCTTAAAAGTTTTCTCCTGGTAATCGTTTTTTATCATGTCTAAAATGTAAAACTTTGAGAAACATGTTTTGGTCAGGGGGTTTAAGAATGAAGATAGCTGATGGTTAAGCATCCAACCCTTGATTTTGGCTCAGGTCATGATCTCATAGTTCATGAGTTCGAGCCCCACATCAGGCTCTGCACTGACAGCACAGGGCCTGCTGGGGATTCTCTCTCTCCCTCTTTTTCTACCTCTCCTCCACTCGTTCTCTATCTCTCCCTCAAAATAAAAACTAAACTTTAAAAAAAATTTTAAAAAGAATAAAGTTAGCCAAATTCAGTTCATTTTTATTTCAACCATAATTGAATCCCATTGTCCTTAGTATATGTTATGACTTGACACTCAAGTATTTTTGAAATAAAATAATCTCATTTATTTTTCTCTATAGTGAAAACTATTTTTACTAATCAGTTTTTCCTCTTCTTGTCACACTTAAACTTAATGTTATTTGAGCCATCTATTTTACTCATTTCCTTTCCTTTATTCCTACCTTTCATGCATCACCATATTTCTTTTACTCACCATAAACAAAAGAGGCAAATCCATTACTAATTGTCAGAACTGCAATGACAGTAATACCACCAGCTACCATAACTTGTTTAGAAAGCTTTGTACTTTTTCATCAGCATAATATATGTTTGAATTGTTTGTGAATCCCTTTATCTCACAATGACTTTTTCAAAATGGAACACTCTCCTTAGATACGTAGTAGACTTCAGCATTGGAGCCAAATCTCCACTAACTCCTATCTATCCTCGACCTTTGCCTTATAAATTTGCCTTGCATCTCTTCTGTGGGGCTACACAGTTCCCTGCCCATGGCCTCAACCATATCTTTGCCAATTGGATGTTAGCAGATCTGATGTAAGGAGTGTGTAAAGGATTTGTGTGATTGTGTTTCATGTCTCATGTTCTTCAACTATCACAATGAGAAAAACATGCTCAGATTGTCTGCCATTTTCAGAATAAGGTTGAGAGACATATAGTGTAGAGATGTCTTAGACTAGAGTGAGTGGACTGAACCACTCACCCAGAATAAGCCTGACTATGATCAATCAACTTCTAGGTGATACTGAGACTTATGAGAAGTAAATGTTTGCTATGTGCTGGTTTTGTGGTGAAAGCAAAATGATACAAGATCTTTTCAAAATCATCAGTGATATTAGAAATAGTTACAGAAAGATTGTCTCACAGATGTTCTTCATCAGTTAAGTCAATATCAATTGGGAAAGTATTATTCACATACATAAATCTCGTGATGAACTTCTGATTTCATCCATAATACTAGGCTTTAGATCTGTGCCAATATATTTGTATTACTTTCTGTTTGGTTCCCATTTTTGTTGCTACTTTAAAGAATATTTTTCAGTACTTTAAAATATTTCAAGATGAAATCATAATTCTAAAAAACCTTTAGGGTTATTTTTATTATTAAAGTTTGAATGAAGTCATTTTTAACTTCATTAACTGATATTGGAATCCATTTTGAATGATTGAGTAGAATAATACTCAGATCAAATGTACATTTATTTTTTTTAATGTTTATTTTCGAGAAAGAGAGACAGACAGACAGACAAAATGTGAGCAGGGAAGGGTCAGAGAGAGAGGGGGACACAGACTCCAAAGCAGGCTCCAGGCCCCAAGCTGTTAGCACAGATCCTGATGCCAGGCTCGAAACCACGAACCACAAGATTATGACCTGAGCCGAAGTTGGACACTTAACCGGTTGAGCCACCCAAGCGCCCCAAATAAAATGTACATTTGATACAGATTTTTTCAGTATCCCACAGCACAAATTCCCCTTTTCTGTGTTTCCATTTCACATTCTTCTAGCATACTTAACATAACTATGGGTAGGTAAGTAGGTAGGTAGGTAGGTAGGTAGGTAGGTAGGTAGGTAGATTTTTTTTAATGTGGCTATATCCTTTGAGAGTACTGATTATATTTTTCTCATTCACAGGATTTTACAAAGGGGTCAACAAATGTTTAGCTTTGGAATTGAGAAGACGGGAGTGTGATAGTTTATTTTATGTGTCAACTTTGCTGGGTCATAGAGCGCCCAGGTTTATTTGGTCAAACATTCTAGATGAGTCAGTGAGTGGTTTTAGATGAAATTAACATTTCGATAGGTAGACTCAGTAAAACATATTGACCTTTATATATTTATATCAGTGTCCTTAGATCTTCTACTAGTCACCTCAGCCCTCAAGCAATATGATATTATATATTCATTTTTATCTGTCATATATAATAAATATCACATTATTCCCTCTTCTTAAAAATGATTATGAAGTATTTCCATCCTTCCCTGTCTTTCCTCTCCTCTTTCCTCTCTCATCTCTTTTGTTTACAAGTTTATTTTTATATTCTCAAGGTGGATAAGTTTGAATTTTGTTCTGTAACTATATATTTTTCCATCATTGAACAATAATCCTAGAGTCCAATTCTAATGGCTTTGCATTTTGACTCTGAACTAATTACCTGCAGTAATTTCATTTTCTTGATAGACACTACCACACTTTGTGAATGTTTGAATTCATTTTTGTCCCAAATAATTCTCTCCAACCCCCTCCTGAAGCATCTGTCAGCTTGCTCTAATCTGGTATAATTAATTGTTTTATAGGTCTGCTGATGTTTGATCCTGGAATTTTCCAACACTTTTGTCATCGGTTAGAGATATCCTTTCCTTGTTATTATATCTGCTTTTCAATTATTTTGATAAAATAGACCTTTAAGTAATTTGTAAGGAAATATGCAGCAGAAATAATATTTCAGAGTACTTGCAATTTCTTCGTTCCTAAAAAGTTTTTATCTTCAATTCCACCTGAGTACTATTTTAGCTGGATATAAAATTTTACATTAAAAATAATTTTTATCCTCAGAAATTAGAAGATTTTGTTTCTCTAGTCTACAATAGAATTTTGTTGATGAGAACTAAGATGCTAGACAGATTGTTACTTTTTTGTAAGAAATTTGCAGATTCACCTCTGCTCCCTCTTAAACTCACACTAAAAGCTTTAGTATCTAATTTTATTCATAGTATGTGGAACAGTGCCAACCCATATGATAGATCCTAGACATTTGTTGCTGTGCAATTCAAATGATCCTTGTGCAACTGAAGAAAATATCTAGGGTTCTGCAGGTCACCATGACTTTCTTAACTGCTGAATTAATTTTATCACTTTCTCTCCTCTGATTCATCAGGCACTGTTCCTCCACTTGGATTTATATCATATATAAAATGTTTTATTGCTAAGTTGGCCTTTTTTTCAGCCTCTACTGTGATTCTATTGTAGTATAATTGGATTGAAAAAAAATGAATGTTCTCAACCCATATGCCTGAAATAGATTTTCATTAGAAAGTGGATGGTCGCCACTTTCTATTGTCTCTATTGTCATGTCTTTAAAAAATGAGTTTTCTTTGGTGTCCTCAAATAAAGAGGAATGAAGTTCAGTTGTTCTAGTCATTGTGGCCAGAAAAATCATGTCGAAATATAATAATTCATTCTCTATCACATTCTAGTTACTTTTCTAATTGCTTACAGTAATATTCAACTTTTCAAAGTAATGCTATTTTTTTATTATGTCTTTAAAATGATAACCAAATTGTATACTTGAAGACATCTTTGAATATGTTTTCCATTCTGTCAAGCAATAGCATAATAAACACTATACAGGACACAACTTCAGCCGGGCACCTTTTAATATATTCCTAGTGGGTACAATATTCATTCATCTATTAGTTTTAATGTAGTATTTTATGAAATTATTCATTAACTGCGTCACTGAACAATTAGATTCAAGTTAGAGGACTTTACAACAATAATGAAAAGATTAGTTACAAAGAATAACAACATTGCTATTTTTTATAACTAAGTGGGGCAACTTAGAACTGAAATCTGAAATCTGTTCAATTTTAATTCTTTTAAAATATCAAAAAGTTTGTGCTTACAAAATTAAATCATATGATATTTTTACAGAGAATTTTGGATTATGTGAAGTAAGGCATTCATTATTTATGGAGCGTAGTAGCAGTTAAAGAACTAAAATTTCACCAAAGAATTAAAATTAATAGCCTTCCAAAAGAGTTGGGATTTCTTTTATTAGATATACATTCATCAAAGCTAAGTTAAATGAAATTTAAATGCATGCTATCTTTGTTTGCTAAACAATAAAATTACCTGATCATGCAGTCATTAGCGGTTCTGAGTCGTTTGCTCTGAATTAATTCCATTCTGTTGGGAGGTAATTACAAAAGTTACTAACTTTTAAGGTATGCTGAGACAGAAAATATTTCAAGGCATACTATTTTAAATTGTACTATGGTCAGTATAACTAATAGAACACAGAGGTCATACTTTCTTTCAAGTATCAGCCCACTATTGTCTTGAGTTATAAATAGTTAGTATAAATTTTGATTTCGAATATCAACCCTATGCACTGGGAACCAATGTTTCACTTTAAAATTTTATCTTGATAGATAGAGCTAATGAGTCCATTAAAAAGGAACCTTGAGGGTGAAGATATTGTGGTTCCAACTCTAGGTCCTTTTGTTCTTTTAATAGCAGTAATTTTTATAATGGCCTTCCATTAAAATGCTGTTCTCAGCTATTTGTTTATAGTTTCAAATGTGTTCCCATATTCTTTGTCATGAGAAATGAAGAAGTTGTAGAAAATTTATTCATTTTCATTTATGACATGGATTCCCTTTTTCATAAATACTTCCAGTTATTTTTTTTTAATAAATAGGAGTACAAATTTATATTGCTTCTTTCCTTCATTACTACCTTTTTGGTTTATATTTTAAGTATAACTTCAGAACGGTGGGGTGATAGATCATAGAACATCACTACAGGAGTGAACTGATAATCTATCAACTTGCATCCTTTACCTTTTTAAGTGGTAATACTTTATTTTTTTAAATTTTTATTTATCTATTTATTTATTCATTTTGAGAGAGAGGGTGAGAGTGAGGGGCAGAGAGAATCCTATGAGAGAGAGAGAGAGAGAGAGAGAGAGAGAAGTGGGGTTCACCTGGTGCCGGACTCACGTTTACCTGAAGCAGGGCTCGTGTTCTCCCAATGTGGGGCTCAAGCTCATTCCCTGGGAGACTTGAACTCACAAACCAGGAGCTCATGACCTGAGCTGAAGTCGGATACTTAACCCGCCGGGCCACCCAGGAACCCTCAACTTTCATCCTTATTAGTAGAATCTAAAATTTTTCAGGAGTAGCATTGTATCTTGCTAAAATACTGTAAACTATGGCATCAGCTGAAGGAAAAGGTAGTTCTGGACGTAATGCTGGCTAATACGACGAAAAGCAAATGTTGATATCTGAGCCTTCCAGAAAGTTTCAGAAGACAGGTGCAGCTGGCCCATACTTACCGGTTTTGACATTTGTGCAGCTCAGTTTTAGAAATCATCCTTCCAAGTGTTCCCTTTGGCCATCCACTACAGGGATGTAAAGTAATCAGTTCTGAATCCGATATTAACTTTGAAAATATTTTAATTTTCTTCTATAATTCAAGTTTTAGAAATAACTGAGCCATCAGAGATTAAAAAAATATTTTCAGTTGTTAATAATTAATCATGATTACAATTTTAAAAGTCAAAATAATGAGCAGTAGTTTTATGAAATTCTTTTAAACCTCCCCAGTATCTCAGGAATGATAAATTGAAACATTCCCATTTTGATTGAAAATAGTAGGTGTACATGTGAGTATTCATAAATTAAAAAAAAAACACAAATGTCATGTGGTCCAGGAATAAATGAATTAAAAGACATAAAACATCCTCCGTATATTGAGTTATGTCTACTGATTTCAAATGAATTGAAGTATTGGCCATTATATCATTCAATCCATCCTGTGTAAGAAATTATATCATAAATTCCCCTTAAAATTTAGCGTAAGTTTGGTATACTTTAAAACAATAGTAAAAAGTTGGTATTGAAAATTATATAATTTTATGTTACTTGCTTTTCTTGTGAAGGAAAAGGTTTCATTTTTAGGTACTCAATGATATTAAATTTCATGACACAGAGTTATAGAGAATATATTTTATGTTTCTGCATAATTTGGGCTTTCTAAGAAAAATCTTACTAAGGCTTGGGACCTAGTCTAAAAGAGCAAGTCTTAGAAGTTAATTTAAAGCAGTGAGAACCTGGGAGAGATTTACTCAACTCTGAAAGTGTACATTTACTTTTCAAACAGTGCTGAGAACTGGGACAAGGAGATATCCCTGGATTGCAAAGGGGAAGATGATATTCTTATCTTTCCCCTGAGAGATTTATTTACATTACAAAAGATGGTTTAAGTCAGAAGTTTCCAAAGAACAAAAGGTTTCCTCCCTCCTTCAGGGAGAGGAGAAGGACTGAGTGTACATTAGCACCCAGTTCATTTTGTTGGTGTTCTCACCTACAGCACAGACCTCATTACACACAGGTGACATCTGGTTCTCATCACATGGTCCTGGGGCAAAAATTTGGGCAAAAGGGAGTCAGTGCAACCACTGTTATGTAAATAATCATAATTAAGCTGGCTCTGCTCCAGAAACCTCCTTTGTGCATTCAGATTATTATTAATAAATATGAGAATTGCAAACATAGCACATGCTTTTTGATTTAAAAATGTCTTCTCTAGGCGCAGTCGGTTAAGCGTCCAACTTCAGCTCAGGTCGTGATCTCATGGTTTGTGAGTTCAAGCCCTGTGACAGGGCTGACGGCTCAGAGCCTGAAGCCTGCTTCGGATTCTGTGTCTCCTTCTATCTCTGCCCCTCCCCGACTCATGCTCTGTCTCTGTCTCAAAAATAAAAATAAATATTAAAAAAATTTTTAATGTGTTTTCTATTTCAAAATTATATGATTTTTCCTGTGGTTTCATAGGTTTTAAGCCTTTAAATTTCTTTTTTTTAAGATTTTTTTTAAGGTTTATTCATTATACAGAGACAGAGAGACAGAGTGTGAGTGGGGGAGGGGCAGACAGAGAGAGGGAGACACAGAATCCGAAGCAGGTTCCAGGCTCTGAGCTGTCAGCACAGAGCCCAACGCGGGGCTCGAACCCACAGACGGTGAGATCATGACCTGAGCTAAAGTCAGACTCTCAACTGACTGAGCCACCCTGGTACCCCAAAACCTTTAAATTTCTAATTAATTTGTTCTTCTCAATATACAGTGTATGGTAAATATGTAACTATGCATTTTTATACCTGGCGACCAGGTTGGCCTAACACAATTTTTTAAAAGTGTCTATTCATACTTCTCTGTTTTGTTTGTTTTGTTTTTAATTGTTTTACAAGACAGGTTGTTTCTGGCACTGAGCTATCTGGAGCCATTTGGAGTCCTGTGAATACCCATTGTTTGTACCAAATGGTACAGCCTTAGAACTAGAGGCCCCAACCCAAAAGTTGTCTCTCCATCCTTATTCCCTACTTCTCCTTTTTTCTCCTTTCATCCTTCATTCCTCTATATATTCCTTTTCAGTTCTTTTCTTTTACCAGTTTATTGCATTCCACAATCTTTGATGTATTATACCTTCAGTACCATTCACTTGCCAATAATTGATTTTGTCTTTGATCTATGGAATACTTAGTGTATGTTGCATAATACTCAAACGTTTTGCCGTTTTCTATTTCTATTAGTTTCTAATTTAATTTCCTTGTGGTCAGAGAAAATACACTACATAATTTTAGCCCTTAAAATTTTTTTGACAGTGTTTTATGTTCAAGTATATGAGCTTTCTTGGTGAAGGTATTCTTGAAAAGAATTTGGATATGGAATTGTTGGGTGTAGGGTTTTATAAATAAATGTCCATTAGAAGAAGATTTTTGATACTATATTAACTCTTCTATATTTTTACTAATTTCTTGCCTATATGTTTATTTTTCTATTATCAAAAGACAAAATTAAGATAAAAACCTATTAAAATCTTCTACCATGAATTTGGATTTGTCTTTAATTTTATCACAGTTTATTTCATGCTTTTTGACACTATATAATGAGACATTATAATACATTCATAATTTTATGTCTTCCTGATGAATTATTCTTATCATTTTGAAAAGCTCCTCTTTATCTTTGAGAGTGGTCTTTGTCTTGAAGTCTATTTGATTTGATGTTAAACTAGGAACTTCAACTTTTTTCATCCTAACAAGAATTTCTCTCAAGATCTTTTCTTGCAAGAACTATTTCTATTCATTTATTTTCTTTCTTTTTTTTTTTTTTTACTGTAATTTATTGTCAAGTTGGTTAACATACAGTGTACACAGTGTGCTCTTGGTTTTGGGGGTACATTCCCATGATTCATCGTTTACATACAACACCCAGTGCTCATCCCAACAAATGTCCTCCTTAATGCCCATCATGTATTTAGCCCAACCTCCATTGACCTACCCTCCAGCAACCCTCAGTTTGTTCTCTGTATTTAAGTGTCTCTTATGGGTGTTGAGTTTGACAAGTTCTTTATAGATTTTGAATACTAACCCTTTATCTGATATGTCATTTGCAAATATCTTTTCCCATTCTGTCAATTGCCTTTTAATTTTGTTCATTGTTTCCTTTGTCCATGCAGAAGCTTTTATCTTGATAAGGTCCCAATAGTTCATTTTTTCTTTAATTCCTTTACCTTTGGAGACATGTTGAGCAAGAAATTGCTGCAGCTAAGGTTAAAGAGGTTGTTGCCTGTTTTCTCGTCCTGGGTTTTGATGGTTTCCTGTCTCACATTTAGGTCTTTCATCCATTTTGAGTTTATTTTTGTGTATGGCGTAAGAAAGTGGTCTAATTTCATTCTTCTGCATGTTGCTGTCCAATTCTCCCAGCACCATTTGCTAAAGAGGCTGTCTTTTTTCCATTGGACACTCTTTCTGCTTTGTCAAAGATTAATTGGCCACACATCTGTTCAAATTATGGGTTATCTATTCTATTCCATTCATTGGTCTATGTGTCTGTTTTTGTGTCAATACCAAACTGTCTTGATAATTACAGCTTGTAGTAGAGGCTAAAGTCTGGGATTGTGAAGCCTCCTGCTTTGGTTTTCTTTTTCAACATTAATTTGGCTATACAGGGTCTTTTGTGGCTCCATACAAATTTTAGGATTGTTTGTTCTAGCTTTGAGAAGAATGCTGGTACAATTTTGATTGGGATTGCATTGAATGTGTAGATTGCTTTTTCGTAGTATTGGCATTTTAACAATATTTATTCTTCCAACCTATGAGCATGGAATGTTTTTCTATTTCTTTGTGTCTTCTGCAACTCCCTTCATAAGTTTTCTATAGTTTTCTCATACAGAACTTTTTACATCTTTGGTTAGTTTTATTCCTAGGTATTATGTTTTTTGGTGCAATTGTAAATGGGATCCATTTTTTTATTTCTCTTTCTGTTGCTTCTTTATTAGTGTATAGAAATGCAACTGATTTCTGTACATTGTTTGCTGAATTCCTGTATCAGTTCTAACAGCTTTTTGGTGGAGTCATTTGGGTTTTCCATATAGGGTATCATCTTATCTGTGAAAAGTGCAAGTTTGACTCATTTGCCAATTTGGATGCCTTTTATTTCATTTTGTTGTCTGATTGCTGAGGCTATGACTTCCAATACTATGTTAAACAATGATGGTGAGAGTGGTCACCCCTGTCGTGTTTCTGATTGCAGGGAGAAGGCTCTCAGTTTTCCCCCACTGAGGATGATATTAGCTGTGGGATTTTCATACATGGCTTTTATGATGTTTAGGTATGTTCCTTCTATCCTGACTTTGTTAAGGGTTTTTATTAAGAACATATGCTGTATTTTGTCAAATGCTTTTTTTTTTACATCTATTGACAGGATCAGATGGTTCCTATCCTTTCTTTTATTAATGTGATGTATCATACCGATTAATTTGTGAATACTGAACCAGCTCTGCAGCTCAGGAATGAATCCCATTTGATCATGGGGAATAATTCTTTTTATATGCTGTTGAATTCGATTTGCTAGTATCTTGTTGAGAATTTTTGCATCCATGTTCCTCAGCGATATTGGCCTGAAATTTTCCATCTTAGTGGGATCTCTCTATGTTTTGGGAATCAAGGAAATGCTGGCTTCATAGAATGAGTCTGAGAATTTTCCTTCCGTTTCAGTTTTTTGGAATAGCTTCGGAAGGATAGGTATTAACTCTGCTTTAAATGTCTGGTGGAATTCCCCAGGGAAGCTATCTGATCAAAGACTCTTATTTGTTGGGAGACTTTTGATAACTGATTCAATTTCTTCACTAGTTATGGGTCTGTTCAAATTTTCTATTTCTTCTTGTTAGAGTCTTGGTAGTGTGTGACTGTTTAGGAATTTGTCCATTTCTTCCAGGTTGTCCAGTTTGATGGCATATAATTTTTCATAGTAGTCTCTGATAATTGTTTGTATTTCTGAGGGGCTGATTGTGATAAATCCATTTCATTCATGATTTTATCTATTTGCGTCCACTCTATTTTATTTTTTAGAAGTCTGGCTAGGGGTTCATAAATTTTTATTTTTTCAAAAAAAACAGCTCTTAGTTTCAATGATCTGTTCTACTGTTTATTTGGATTCTATATTGTTTACTTCTGCTCTGATCATTATTATTTCTCTTCTTTTGCTGGCCTTGTGGTTTCTTTGCTGTTGTGCTTCTAGTTCCTTTAGGTGTGCTGTTAGATTTTGTATTTGGGATTTTTCTCCTCATTTCTTGAGATAGGCCTGGATTACAATGTATTTTCCTCTTAGGACTGCCTTTGCTGCAACCCAGAAGGTTTGTACTGTTGTGTTTTCATTTTCATTTGTTTCCATATATTTTTTTAATTTCTTCTTTAATTGCCTGGTTGACCCATTCATTCTTTACTAGGATGTTCTTTAACCTGCTTGCATTTGGAGGTTTTCCAAACTTTCCTGTGGTTGATTTCAAGTTTCATAGCATTGAGATCTGAAAACGTGCATGATATATCAATTTTTTTATATTTATTGGGGGCTATTTTATGACCCAGTGTGTGATCTATCTCGAAGAGTGTTCCATGTGCACCCAAAAAGAATGTGTATTCTGGTGCTTTGGATGAAAAGTTCTGAGTATATATGTCAAGTCCATCTGGTCCAGTCTATCATTCAGGGCCATTGTTTACTGATATTCTGCCTAGATGATTCATCCATTGCTATAAGAAGAGTATTAAGGTAACCTGCAATTACTATATTCTTATCAGTAAGATTGCTTTTGTTTGTGATTAATTGTTTTATATATTTGGGTACTCCTGTATTCAGTGCATGAACATTTATAATTGTTAGCTTTTCTTGAAAGATAGTCCCCATAATTATGATACAACGCTCTTCTTCATCTCTTGTTACAGTCTTTAGTTTAAAATCTAGTTTGTCTGATATAAGTATGGCTACTCCAGCTTTCTTTTGACTTCCAGTAGCATGATAGCTGGTTTCCCATCCCCTCACTTTCAATCTGAAGGTGTCTTTCTTCAAGTCTAAAATGGGTCTCTTGTAGGCAGATTTGTTTTTTTATCCATTCTGATACCCTATGTCTTTTGATTGGAGCATGTAGTCCATTTACATTCAGCGTTATTATTGAAAGATACGGATTTAGTGTCATTGTGTTATCTGTTGGTTTCATGCTTGTGGTGATGTCGCTAGTCCTCTGTAGTCATTCCAGTCAGAGTTCCCCCTTAGGATCGCTTGTAGGGCTGGTTTAGTGGTGATGAACTTTTTCAGTTTTTGTTTGTCTGGGAAAACCTTTATCTTCCCTTCTATTCTGAATGACAGGCTTGCTGGATAAGGATTCTTGGCTGCATATTTTTCCTGTTCAGCACATTGAATATTTCTTGCCACTCCCTTCTGGCCTGCCAAGTTTCAGTGGACAGGTCTGCTACTACCCTTATGTGTCTACCCTTGCAGGTTAAGGTCCATTTGTCCCTAGCTGCTTTCAGAATTCTCTCCTTATCTTTGTATTTTGCAAGTTTCACTATATGTTGTGGAGAAGATAGATTCCTGTTACATCTGAAGGGAGTTCTCTGTGCCTCCTGGATTTCAATGTCTGCTTCCTTCCCCAGATTGGAAAAGTTCTCAGCTATGATTTGCTCAAGATTCTCCCCTTTCTCTCTTCTTCTTCTTCTGGAACTCCTATGATACAGACATTATTACATTTCATTGAATCACTTTGTTCTCTAATTCTCCCCTCATGGTCCAGAATTTTTTCTATCCCTCTTTTTCTCAGCTTCATCTTTTCCCATAATTTTATCTTCTATTTCACTTATTCTCCCCTCTGCCTCTTCAATCCTCACTGGCGCCGCCTCTAGTTTATTTTGCACCTCATTTACAGCATTTCTAAATTCCTTGATGTCTGCAGCAATAGATTCTCTGCTGTCTTCTATGCTTTATTTTAAGCCCAGTGAGTAATCTAATGACTATTATTCTTGATAAGATATATTGTTTATATCTGTTTTGAGCAATTCTTTAGCTGTGATTTCTTCCTGGAATTTCTTTTGAGGAGAATTCTTCTGTTTCACCATTTTGGCTAGTTTTCTGTTCCGTAAACTTTAAAAGCTTGTTATGTGTCCTGCACCTGTGAACACTACTATATTAAAGAAGGGTCATACACTGCCCAGGGCCTGGCCATTCAAGAGGTGTTTTTTGGAGGTTGCTACTTGCTCTCCGTTGTTGTGATTCTGGTTGTTTTATCTCCCTACTTGTAGTGATGGTTTGTACTCTCCACCATGTGTGCTTTGACTTGTTCTTTGAAGTAATCTTAGAAAAAAAATTTAAAAAGAGGATGTAGAAGTGGTGAAGATGCCTTATCCCATACAAAGAAAGAAATGACAGGAATGGGGAAAAAGAAAAGAAAATTAACTAGGCAGAGAAACTATATGACTTAATCCAGAGAGAGAGAGAGGAAAATAAAGAAGGAGATATAGAACAGGTGTAAAGACAATAGATTAAATATGTCTGCTTAAACAAACCAACAACCAGAATTACCAGACTAGAGAAAGGAAGAATTCTTGTCCAATAATTAAATCATAAAATGCAAAACCGCTAGGTGCCTTGGAACTAGTGGCAGTGCTGGCCTGGACAAGGGGCTGTCTGGCTGGTCAGCATCAATATCACTCTGGTAGATACACAGTTACTAGTCACAGAGGTGTGTGGTTTGGTGTAGCTGAGTCCTGCCTGCACAGTGGTCGGTTGTCCCTTCCTTAAAGCCCCACCTTGATGGTGATGGGGAGAAAAATGGTGATACCCCAGTCTCTCCTCCCTGGACTGTGTATCCCAAACCACTCTGTTCAGGCTGTCCTCACAGTGCTGCGCACGGCAGGTATGAGCGGGCCATTTTTTGTTGTTTTTTTTTCTTCACTCCAAAGTCTCCTGTGCCTCCCTGGGGCTTCTCTGCAATTCAAACCCCATTGTCTTAAGGGATTCTGCTCAGCTCTCCCTGGTTCCAAGGAAATGTTGCTCCGCCCCGCCAACTAAGACCTAATTTGACCTAAGACACACCAATTTCTTACTCAACACATCTCCAAAGGCAAGGGAATTAAAAGCAAAAATGAACTACTGGGACCTCAACAAGATAAAAGCTTCTGCACGGCAAAAGGACCAACCAACAAAATGGATAGGCAACCAACAGAATGGGAAAAGATCATCGCAAATGACATATCGGATAAAGGACTAATATCTAAAATCTATAAAGAACTCACCAAACTCCACACTCGAAAAACAAATAATCCAGTGAAAAAGTGGGTGGAAGATATGAATAGACACTTCTCCAAAGAGGACATTCAGATGGCCAACAGACACATGAAATGATGCTCAAAGTCACTCACCATCAGGGAAACACAAATCAAAACCACACTGAAATACCACCTTACACCGGTTCAAGTGGCTAAAATGAATAAATCAGGAAACTGTAGATGCTGGCGGGGATGTGGAGAAGCAGGCACCCTCCAACACTGTTGGTGGGAATGCAAACTGGTACAGCCACTCTGGAAAACGGTATGGAGGTTCCTCAAAAAAATGAAAATAAAGCTACCCTATGACCCAGAAATAGCACTGCTAGGAATCTTCCCAAAAGACACAGGAATGCTGATGCATAGGGGCACGTATACCCCAATGTTCATAGCAGCACTTTCGACAATAACCAAATCATGGAAAGAGACCACGTGCCCATCAACTGACAAATGGATAAAGAAGATGTGGCACATATATACAATGGAATACTACGTGGCAATGAGAAAAAATGAAATCTGGTTATGTGTAGCCACATGGATGGAACTGGAGGGTATTATGTTAAGTGAAATAAGTCAGTCAGAAAAAGACAGATACCATATGTTTCCACGAATAGGTGGACTTTGTGAGACTAAGCAAAAACCAGGGGGAGGGCTAGAGGGGAAAGGAAAAAAAGACAGAGAGGGAGGGAGATAAAACATAAGAGACTCTCAAAGACTGAGAACAATCTGAGGGTAAGGGGGGTGAGGGAGGGGGGAGAGGGGGTGACGGGCATTAAAGAGGGCATGTGTTGGAATGAACACTGGGTGTTATATGTAAACCAATTTGAAAATAAACTATTATAAAAAAAAAGAATCTCTGGCTGACATTCAATGTCCTTTGAAATGCTATATACCTTCTTCCCCCGGCACTCTTGGGAGGGGATTGCTTTCTCCCACTGTGGACTGCGCCTCTGAACTAGTTATGGAGGGCGTGGCCAGCTCCCCTCCTCCCCGGGTGCGCAAACTGGGCAACCAGCCCCAGTCTGGAGAAAGCTCCACAGTCAGAGATTGGATCTTTCTCTGTTATTTCCTGATCCTGGTCTTTCCTATTTTTGATTTCCCTCTCTCTCTTTCAAGTCCTCTTATATAATTTGTTTATCAAAATTCCATTGTAATGTATTTATTGAGATTTTAGTTATACTTATTGGTGTTAAAGTATGCATCCTTACATTTTCATAAATTAAGTTTCATTCAACTTCAAATTAAAGTTAAAAACTTAAAATCATGCAGCCTTTTTCCTCTCCACCTTTATGTCATATGTGTTTTAACAACAAACATTTTTTAAACATATATTAGTATTTTAAGTTTTGCTCTTACACCATAAATATTTTAACTGACTTAAATAAAGAGAAATAATAGCATTAGTTTTTCTTGTTATTTTTGATTTCCAATGCTTACATTCATTTCTCAAGATGCAATTTCCCTTTTACGCCCTTTCTCTTTAACCTCAATAGTTTTTGTGTTTTTTTTTTTTTTTTTGTAGTGCAAGTCTATTAGTGATTGATTTGAATTTGTTACTTAAAAAAATTTTTTTTTGGTCTTAATTCTTAAAGGATATTTTCATTAATTATAGATTTCTGGGTGAACATTTTTCTCCCATATGGAAAGTTAGAATTCTTTTATTTCTTACAAAGTTTCCGTTGAAACTTTTCTTTCATACATATTGTTGCTTTTTTGGAGGTAATGCATCTTATCTTTCTGACTCATTTAGAATTTCACTTTTTTTGTTTTTGTTTTTTTTTCAGAAAGTCTTTCTATAATGTATGGATTAGAAATATTTAGAAACTATTTTTCCTGGATTTCATATAGCATTTTGTTTATTTGACTTGGTACATTATATTTATCATCTCTATAGTTTATGGAATTCCAATTTTATGATATTAGATCTTTGTGCTATATTCCATGTGTCTTTTACACTCTCTGAATTTCCAGTCTTTTTTCTCTCTATGCTCCAACAAGAATATATTTTTCCTAAGTGATCTTCCAGATTATCCTCCTTTTTTGTGATGTCTACTGTATTATTAACACATCTTACTTGTATTTCTGGTATTTTTTCAATTCTAGAATTTCTATTTCCTCTTTTATAAATTGTAGTTGCCTTTGGTATTAGTCTTTATTCTTGAACTAATTATGATCATATAAATTCTCTAATATCTCTAGTATCTAGATCACCCATGAGGTTTTTTGTTTTTTAATTTTGATTTTAGGGCACCTAAGTAGCTCAGTCAGTTAAGCATCTGACTCTTGATTTCAGCTCAGGTCATGATCTCAGGGTTTGTGAGTTTGAGACCTATGTCAGGCTCTGTGCTGACAATGCAGAGTCTGTTTGGGATTCTCTCTTTCTGTCTCTCTCTCTGCTCCTCCCCTGCTTGCACTCGGTCACTCTCTGTCAAAATAAATAAATTAAAAAAAGTTCTCTAAAAATTTTCTGTATTTTAAAATTTTTAATAGAAATTTTGTTTTAGAACACTTTAAAATTTACGGAAAAATTATAGAGATTGTATAGAGAGCTCTTATATACCCTGCAGCTAGTTTCTATTATTATCTTATGTGAATATGATGCATTTTTTAAACAATGAACCAATATTAATACATAATAATAATAATAATTGAACTCTATGCTTTATTCAGATTTCCTTAGTTTTTACATAATGTCCTTTTTATGTTCCACTATAATTATGCTCTCGCCCTATTGATGTTGTGGTGAAATGTGGGGAGGGGAAGCATTCTATAATGTGAATAAATCTTTTATCGAGTCTTTGTCTCTAGGCTGTACCCTTACAAACATTTCTCCAGTGCTACGTATTGTATACCCCCCTACCCCCTTATATCTAAAGGGAGAACAGACCAGAGAGGGCTTGAATGTGAGGCATGACTTCCTTCAGGTGGGGTAAGGCTCTGATAAAATCTTCTTCCTTCAGAGTAGGCCTTTATTATAGAGGATTCTCCACGTGCTTTCTATAATGACTATTCTTGTCCTCCTGAAGGAAGGACATGAAGGAATTTTTCCTGGATCTTGACCTTGAGAACCCGGTGTTTCCTTGAGGCAAAACTTGTTAAAGTATGAGTACCCTCAGAGGAATTTCTCATTAAATTTTTTTTAATGTTTATTTATTTTAGAGAGAGAGACAGAACATGAGTGGGGGGGAAGGGCAGAGAGAGAGGAAGACACAGAATATGAAAAAGGCTCCAGGCTCTAAGCTATCAGCACAGAGTGGGTTGCAGGGCTCAAGCCCACAAACCCAGGAGATCATGACCTGAGTCAAAGTCCGCCCTGGTGCCCTGAGGAATTTCTCATCCTTAAACTAACTTATACTAGTCTTCAGCAATTAGTCAAAGTTACCATTTAAATATTCCTGTCAGTGGTTTTGGCTCTAGGGGTTTCTGCTCCAGGCCATCAGCTCCAAATCGTGACTCTGGATTCACCTGTCTTCAGATTTGGGCGTGGTAGCTTGCTCTGCCCCCTCAGTTTTCTAATAGGTCAAAAAATTATTACTTTCAGTTTTGCCTTATGTAAATATGGAAATGATGACTTCTAAACTGTTTTTATTTTGGTGCCGAAGCTGGAATTTCTCAATCTTTGTTGATAGGAACAGTATATCGACTTGTGAGTCTTTTAACATTGTTTTGTTGCTTTTGATTGGTTTGGTTTTGTTGATTTGTTCCTCTTCCTAGGAATGTCTATGATTTATTGAACGCCAGATAGTTTAAAAAAAATTGACAAGGCTCTACCTTATGCTATCTTCCTCTCAGAAAGATTTAATTTTTTTCTAGAAAGCAGAGAAATTTTATATCACCTTGATCCAAGTAAGGGTGTTTGTCAAGCTGTGTTAGTGCTGGTTATTTCAGTTGTTCTTCTTCCTAAAGAATAATTTTCGGTTTTAGCCACTTTGTGATTTCAACTTAATATCTCTCTCTCTCTTTTTTCTTTTCCTTTTTTCTCTTAACTAAAGACACTTCATCTCGTTGGGAATTGAATTCCAACCTCTTTCGTCAGCATTGCAAGACTGCTAACATTTTTGTGAAGTGACTTAGTCATACAGCACTGCTTTCTTCTTTGTGTGGCTCATCCCTGCATATGCAATTTCAGTGACTGCAAAAACCTTACTACGGGCTGAATTGTGTTCCCCAAATTCATTTGTCGAAGTCCCAATCCCCAGTACCTCAGAATGGAAACTTATTTGTAGATAAGGTCCTTTAAAGAGGTGATTAAGTTAAAGTGAGGCCCTTGGAGTGGGGCCTTAATGCAATGGGACTGGTATATTTATCAGAGGGACTGACACCAGGGATGTGCAAGCCAGAGGGCCGACCTCGTGAAGAGACTGCAAAAAGACGGACTTCCAAAAGCTGAAGTGAGAGGCCTCACAGGAATCCAACCTTGCTGGCACTTTGATCTTGGACCTCCAGCTTCCAGAACTGTGAGAAAATAAATTTCTCTTGGTCAAGCTACCCGGTGTGGTGTTTTGTTATAGAAGATTTAGCAAACTAAATGCATGCTTTTCTGAGCAAATCTGAAACTGAACTTTAGTCTCATATTTAGGCAGCTCTCTCTTTCCTCTTATACCTCAAGTCTTTTCGTCAGTCTCAAAGTATGTCTTCATTATCATCACCTCAGTAAGATTGCAGCAAGATCCGGGATCACACTTTTTCTAAGCCTCTATTTTTCCTGTTATGAGTTGGAAAATCATTCTATGGAAAAAGCTGAAGCAACTATGAGCTCAGCTTGGTATGACTTCTTTCTCTCAAGTATTGTCATCCCATCAATGTTGTCTGCCTTGTGCATTTTTCTAGGTTTGATCTAGAAAGAGCTACTTCAACATGAAGTCGAAATGTCCTTTTAGTTGTTTTAGGATTTAATTTTCTATTGATGGTTTTAAAAATTAAGACATGATAGACTATTTGGGTGCTCAGGTTTTTTCTTCTGCAAAAGTATCCCATTTCCCCCCTTTTCACTGAATGTGTATAAACCTGCTTCTAACTTGCCGCTGAACTTCTCAAGTGAATTTTTTTTTTCAAATTTAATCTGCCTTTAGAAGTTTTCCTTTCATACATAAGTTAAGCTCAGACTGATCAAGAGTGCTGAAGATTTGTTTCTGTATCTATTCTAAGATATAGGTAGGTAAATAGATCCATTTCTCCCCATGTATCTTTAATGCAGGAGTACACCGGTTTCTGGTTTGGTGATTTAAATATTTGCTTTAATAGAAAAAGATAAGAAAGATAATCTCTGCAGGATCTTCTAGAAGTCCACTACTTCATGATAAAACTAAACCATTGCTAGCTTTTATTCTGTTGCTCATTTAGGTTTTTTTAGGTTTTATCTGACACTTGTCAACTGCAGTTATACATGATATAATTGTACATATTTGTATCATGTCCTTTCATATGGATATCCACATCTGTAATTATGCTACACATTATTTCAAACCACAGCATTTATTGATATTTTGTTGAGCTTACTATATATAGTTTTCGCTACCCAAAGACAATTTAAGAGAAGGAAAAAAGCAATGAAAGTATATTACTGAGGATTTCAAATTGAAGATCTCACCTTTCTGTAAAGCACAGGAATCTAGGTGATTTCTATATTTGGAGCCATGCTCTGTCCAATCTGTTTCACATTTGTACACAACCGACCTCAAATAATGATATTGGTAGCAGCAACTTCATGCTTTATGGGGCTTGTGGAAATAAAGAAAAGCACAATCAATCCTCTTTGCTGATATGTTGAGATCTGTAGGCTTCCTTTAAAGGTGTTCTTTGTCCTCACGTGGACAGGGTTAGGGAAAGGAAGGAGGGAAGAAAGAACTCATTCCTTTTAATACAGATTCTGTGAAAGTGGTTCAGTGAGGGAGAAAGCTTCAACACAAGTCTGGGGTACAAGTCCTGTTAACAGGCAACAAAGGGAAAAGGAATTTCAAAAGTCTTTTCAAAAAAGGTCAAAGAACAAAACAAAACACAACCAATAACACTGAAGGGCCAAGTCAAATCAAGGTTTATACCCATGAAAACTAAAGAGTATGGAGATCTGGAAAAAACTGCTGCGCTAAATTACTTTTATTAAGTAGACTTCCTTTTGTAATGATACTATCCCCCAAAGTGATTTTTTTTCCCAAGTGTGTATCTCCAAATATTTATATTCAAAGCATAAAAGCCTAAAGCTTAACTTAGACAAAAGCATCTTAAAACTAAAGCAAAAACAAAAACAAAGACAAAAAAATCTAGAAACTCATGGTCCCAATATATCCCACAGTTTTGTTAATTTTCGTATATGTGTATGTGTATGTGTGTGTGTGTGTGTGTGCATGCATGTATCGATAAGTGTGCGTATTCGTGCATGCTCATGGTGTGTTTTATTATGTTTGTACACATCAGACACATTATATATACACTTTAGTATATATATACATGTATATGTTTGGCTTACAGTCTCATGGCCCATGACATATCAGTTTTAACATTAATTATCAACCTATAAAATTCACAATAATTCACATTTATGTTTTTAATGTTTATTTTATTTATTTGTTTTTTGTTTTTGTTTCTGTTTTTTTTTTTTTTTTGAGAGAGAGAGGGAGACAGAGCATGAATGGGAGAGAGGTGGAGAGAGAGGGAGACACAGAATCTGAAGTAGGCTCCAGGTTACTGTGCTGTTGGCACGGAACTAGAACTCACAAGCCCTGAGATCATGACCTGAGCTGAAGGTCGAACGCTTAACCAACTAAGCCACCCAGGCACCCTGAGAATTCACATGTTAAAAATCCATATTTTCAGCTTTCTTTTGGAAGAAAATTATCTGTGAAAATGCCAGGCTAGCAATCTAATATGAAAATAATTTGCTGAAACAGCTCTCTTTAGACTGAGTGTGCGTTCTCTGTTGCAGTTCTTACTTCTTTTAACATTTCCCAAATGTGGGAATGTCAGCTACCATTCGTGACAGAGCTTGGATTACTTACAAATTTAAGAGGAAGTTTTTAACTCATTTTCCCATTGAACATGATTTACTTACTTGTAAATTTAAGAAAAAGTTTTTTAACTCATTCATCTATCGAAGGTGGAAAAATCAAAAGACCAGGGGTCCCTGTGTTTTAGTTCAATCTCTCTTCTTAGTAAAGGCGGAGATGTTTACAAATTTTAATAGGTAGGGTGTGTAATTGGGAAAAAGTAAAGACACTGTTAAAAAATAAACCATACAATGGTGCAGGGCAGAATTCAAAAATTCCAAATGATTACAAAACAGAAAAAATGAACTAAAAAATATAAAACTGAAATTGCTACATGGTTTGTTTCTAATGCTATAGTGTACATTAGCGCTTCTCTTTGGGCACCAATCTCTGAACAGCTTTTTTTTTTTTTTTTAATGTTTATTTATTTTTGAGAGAGAGACAGCATGAGCAGGGAAGGGGCAGAGAGGGAGGGAGACACCGAATGTGAAGCAGGCTCCTCTAGGCTCCCTGCTGTTGGCAGAGTCTGATGCTAGAACTCACAAGCCCTGAGATATTGATCTGAGTTAAAGTTGGACACTTATTCGACTGAGCCACCCAGGTTCCCCAACCAGCCTTTTTAAATTTGGGGGACTTGAAACATTATTGTAATGATTATATAGAATTGCTACATGATAAATACTATCACATCGGTTGGTCTGAAATACATTGGCCTGAGTTTTTAGAGGAAGAGGAAGTTACTCACTAAGAACAAAAGGAGATTTTATTTTAAATATTGGAATATTTCTACTTTTCCCTTTTGACCTGTGTTCTGTTGATGTTTGTAATTTTACTTGTACACATGTGATAAATGTCATATTGCATTATAATTATTGTTTTAAAAGTCAATTATCTTTTAAAAGGATTTAAGTAATAAGAACAACCATATATGTACTCATGCAGTTCCCATATCTGCTACTCTTCATTCTTCTGCGGGGATCCATTTTTCTATCTGGTATAAAATGGTTTCAGCTTTTCTATGTCTGAATGCCTATGAATTGTTCTTTTGCATGTCTAAAAATATCTTGTTTCCCTTTGTATTTGAAAGATATTTCTTTTGTTTCTTTCAGTACTTTAAGGGATTTGCTTGTCTTCCCACTTAAATCGTTTCTCATGAGTAATCTGCTATCATCTTGCTCAATAGCAATCTGTCTGTTTTCCTGGCTACTCCTCGACTTATCCATTATCACTGTTTTTAAACCAATTTCTTATGATTTTTTCCATGTTTCTATGCTGGTCTTTGATTTTATTATTTTCAAGTTTTATTATTTTCAAGTTATGCTGGTCTGTGAGTTTATTATTTTCAAGTTTTTTCTCAAAAATTTAAAGATATTGCTTTTATTAGTTATTAACCTAAGCAAGTTATTTAAAAGTATTCAGTATAAATTCTTAAAAGTTATTTGAAGGTAGGACTTTCTTCTGCTTTTCAAAAGTAACAGTTAACTTATACTCTTGAATTTTTCATATTTTCATGTTAGTATCTTTAATTAAAAATTAATTACTATTATTCTTATTATTATTTTACATTTCACTCGGTCTTTTTTCTTAAGTTTATATATTTTGAGAGAGAGAGAGAGAGTGGGAGCAAGCAGGGGAGGACCGGAGAGAGAGAGAGAATCCCAAGCAGGCTCTGCAACATCAGTGCAGAGCCCCACAGAGAGGTCTATCCCACAAACCATGAAATCAAGAGTCGGGAGCTTACCCTACTGAAGCCACCCAGGCGCCCCTACCTTTTACTTAGTCTTGCATGCTGGAATCATCCTGACACCTCTCACGATACACAAGGCAAATGTTAGATTTTTGTTTCTTACGTCTGTGTCATTCACAATCTGTAGCTAGGTCCTCTCGTTTGCCAGTTATTTATTTAAATTGGCTCTCTTGTACTAAAACGAGCTCTGTCATCGCATGCTTAGCTCAGGCTGTATGGAAGATTGTTTTGGGAGAACTAGACATTCTCTGTCATCAGCATAAATCTGTAAAAAAAACCACATCAATACTTTATTGTTCCTGTGGCCCTTCCTCATTTTCTCTCCTCTGTACTATCTCAAAATGTAACACCAATCATATTGTATAATACTTTTGTATGACATTGTTATGAAATGTAATCTTAAAAGCAATATGGAAAGAGAAGTCCAAATGGGAATGCCGATAGTAGGTATATGGCTCAGATAGTAATGCTTCTTTAGTAACAGATGGTTTCTTTCTCTTTAATCAATTAAGGACTTGTGCCACTAAAGTAAATCTGTAGATACAGCGATAAAGGGGCATAGTCACTCATATTGTTCTCAGCTTCCACTACTAGTCCTCAAGACCCCTTCCCTGCTGTAGTTATTAATTTTTTTTTTCTGGAGCCTGTATATCTTCAATCAACACACCTCGGTTTCAGTGCTATTGAAAATTTGCACCTCTTTAGTTGCATATTGTCTCAGTGTGAAATCAGGCACTATTCTAAACCAAAATCTCATAGAATAAAACTTGGCATTCTTTAGCAACTTGCATGTTTTACCTGATAAAGCTGGATGGTGAGATTTCTAAATTCCTTAGAACTGGCAGTAAAAAGTATTAGTTTTGCCTTAAAAAAAAGCAAGGTAAAAAAAAATCCAGTAATGAAAGTTAATTCCTAGGGAAAAATTCTATACCTTGAAAGCCAGAAATATATTTGAGTTCTGTATTTGAAAACGTAATTATTCCTTAAGATTGTGTTAAATAGTAATGTGAAATATTATTTTTTGGATTCTTAATGGTAATATCAGCAGTTTTGATAAAATATAAAATAAATAGAGAACTTAGTTCTACCCCAAAAGGTCAGCAAAATAAATACCTCCTGTTACTCTTGACACAGTTAATAGTAAAGTATCTGTCAATATAAACTTAGCAGAATCTTTAAACAGAGTTTTACCAAAATTCATTTTCATTTACTTTTTGTTTCATTTCATTTAAACAAATTGGTAACAAATATTATTGCTTTATGATGAAAAAAATTCATCAAGGAACTATGTCTTTCTTTTTTTGGAGAAGAAGTTTTAGTATAAGAACTGTCCAATGTGTCTCAGTATTCCCAGTGTGACTGACAAAAATTTATTTGATCTGCATGTGCAGATTGGAGCAAACACAAGTGCATGCCACTCCCTTCTTTCTCAGAACAGGATTGTTCTCTTATTCTGATGCTCAAAGTTACCCTCAAAACCAATACAGATACCATTCATTATAAAGATGTGGTTATGTTCAGTGACAATCACATTTTTTTAAACCACACATTATATCATCGGTTCATGTCATGAGTCATGGTCGATGGTTTCCATGTGTGGGTTGTTATTAAGGATTTTAATGGTTTTATTGTTTACTTATATAGTTCCTGCATTTCTGATCAAATCATATGAAGTCATTGAGACTATCCCACATTGTCTTCTGAAGAAAAAATAACGTACACAAGGAAAATGAAATGATCCAGGTGGCTATCTTTCTAAAATATTTGTGAAAAAATACTTAATGTTCACTTATTAAATCACAGTAGTATTATTGTCTACTAAGAATTTACCCTTGGAATTTACCCTGGGTGGCTCAATTGGTTAAGCTTCCAGCTCATGGTTTCAGCTCAGGTCATGATCTCACAATTTTGTGAGTTTGAACCCTGTGTGGGGCTCTGGACTGACAGCCTGGAGCCTGCTTGGGATCCTCTGTCTCCCTCTCCCTCTGCCCTTCCCCCACTCATGCTGTCTCTATCTCACTCAAAATAAAAATAAGCTTAACAAAAAAGAATTTATCCTCAGTCTTTTGTTGAAGTGGAAAAAGATATTCTTACGTCTTTTCCTCTATGTTGTCCCTATGATTACCTATAATGCTTTCTCTGCCTCTCAACTCCCACCTGGAACATCTTGTTTTGTTTTGTTTTGTTTTGTTTTGTTTTTCCTTTTCTTTAATTCCAGGTGAAATTCCTCTGCTTTCATAAAGACTTAGAAAGTAATAGTAATGATAGTTCTTGCCTCTTGAGGACCTATTAACAGGATGCAAACAGCACCGTGTTACAGTGTTTGTAATTTCGTAAATAATTCTTCCATTTTGGCATTGTTATCTCTATTTTCCAAGTGAGAAAATTAAAGCCTAAAGTAATTTAAAATCTTACCAAAATTCATATATCATAATTTATGTAAATTTCTATTCTGGTGTTAACCTCTTCTAGCTTCTAGAACACTATTTGATTACATGTTCTAATTTACTTAATAAGCTCTAAGATCCCTTGAATATTTAAAATATGCCTTATTCGTATTTATACCAGTGTCTTGCTTTATTTAGAGCCTGAAATTCAGTAAGTGTTTAACACATATGATGAATATAAATAGAACACAAAATATTTGTATAAATATTTGTTTTCTTAAAGTCCGCATGACTTTATCATTACAAAGACATGTTCAAATATTTCATATACAAGACGTCAATATATATTATTTTATTACTATAAATATTGTTCTTGTTTAGCGATGTGTAAATTAACTCCTCTGAATTTTAGCATCAGCTAGAAAAAAACAAACACTCATTATTATGTCAGACTGAGTAAAAAACCTTGAAGCGTCAAGGGTTTATGCATCCGACTGGAAGGTCGGTTACAGCTGGGATCTTTGAAGACACTTGAGAAAAGGTTGCAGTGTAAGCCTGTGATAATTGTAGTTGCTGTGAAAACTATTTGAAGAATAAAAATTTTAAGGGCTTTTTGAAAAACAAGCAGTATTTTTTTTTTTAATTTTTTTAACGTTTATCTACTTCCGAGAGACATAGAGACAGAGAGCGAGCAGGGGAAGGGCAGAGAGAGAGGGAGACACAGAATCTGAAGCAGGCTCCAGGCTCTGAGCTGTCTGTCAGCACAGAGCCTGACGCGGGGCTCGAACTCACAGACCATGAGATCATGACCTGAGCCGAAGCCGGCTGCCTAACCAACTGAGCCACCCAGGTGCCCCAAAACGAGCAGTATTGAGTTAAGTGATACATATTTCTTCTGTCCTGTTGAAAAATAAAACTGCACCTCAGGGAAAAACTCAAATTAACACTCTCTTACTCTTTCTGATAGCTAGGGTCCATCTTTCCCGTAATCCTAGGTTTCATATTCAGTTGTGTCTAAACATAACTACAGTGTCCTCAAGCCACTGTAAATGTATTTTTCCAATTTTTGAATAATGGTGTAAGAAAATATGATAAGAATATAGAAACAATGTCCCATATAAATTGGTTTGTTTCTAAACACACTATTCTAGGCTAATTAAATGAACATAGCCTGACTGGATGTTTCATTAACCGTGTATTGTATTTTGCTATTTGAGTAGAAATAATTTTACTCTTGAATTATTTACTCTTGCTGGCTGTTATGTTCTCTGTTTCACTCATTTTTCTATGGAAAATGGGAATTATAAAAGATGTTCACTCCCTGGTTTCAAGGAATTGGTTTCTTCCAATCTTTGAAAGAAAATACATGTAATAATTAAAAGCAATGCAAGCTAGTGTATATTAGGATTATAGTGAGTGATATTGTTAATAAATATAAAGCCAAAAAAAAAGAAAGGAAAAAGTTCAGTACTATTGAGACACTTTTTGTTTTATATGTAGTCAGGGCTTACCAAGCATGGAGAAATATGTCAAATTTTGGACATTTGTGTTGCATGCAGGAAAGTGTGTGTGTGTATTTCTTTTTATTGCATAGATTATTTTTATTGTGACTCTGAGGAAATCCTGTAATTGCTAAAATGATGCATCACATCTGTTATGGCCTAGTTGCTTTGATACAGGAAAATTTAACCGAAAATTTGTCTCTAGTTCACCGAGTCATACTTGGAATGTAATCTCTAGTGGACCGGGTATTCTTAAACTTCTTGTGTATCGATAACCAGTCTGGGAAAGTCTTAGAAGAGTATAGGTTCTTAGGGTCTATCCTCAGAGATTCTAAATTTTTGGCCTTGGGTTGGCATAGAAATGTGCATTTTTTTAAATGTTTATTTATGAAAGAGAGAGAGACAGAGACAGAGCACGAGCAGAGAGGGAGACACAGAATCCGAAGCAGAATCGAGGCTCTGAGCTGTCAGCCCAGAGCCCGACGTGGGGCTTGAACCCACGAACCATGAGATCATGACCTGAGCTGAAGTCGGACACCTAACCAACTGAGCCACTCAGACGCCCCTGGAAATGTGCATTTTAATTAATTTCTGCCCACCTGCACCACCCTGATATAGGTGACTAGTAGATTGCTTCCTAAGAACACTACGCTGTGCTGCCAGGTGAAAGCATGGTTCTGGCTATATTATTGCTGCTGCATCTCCAGTTCCTTCCTTCCTTCCTTCTTTCCTTCCTTCCTTCCTTCCTTCCTTCCTTCCTTCCTTCCTTCCTTCCTTCCTTTTTTTTTTAATGAGAAAAAATGTGATTGTGTCAGAGAGCAGCTTCATTCTTTGAGCAGGTGTTCATTCAGTAATTTTGAACTTCCCATTGCCTATGTATGAAAGTGTAATGTTTGTTGTGGCAATATGGATGAGATCTTAGAACTGCAGCAATGAGTAAGGGAAGAAAGCATGTCCTGAGAAAATGTTCGTATAGTGTGGTAAATGTATAGATAAAGATAGGCATAGGGTGGAAGGGGCACGGGAAGGGTCGTCATTTCTTATACTGGGGTTGGATAGAAGACTTTCTGGAGTAAGGGATGCCTGTGGTCAATCTTGAAGGAGAAACTGTAATCAGTGCTTCAAGAAAAACTGGTCGAAGGTGTTTGTATCCAGGAGGCAAGCAGGGACAAAAGCATGGAGACACATAACACTGTTGCTGTGGAGGAACCACAAGGAGGCAGAAGCAAGGTGGTTTGGGAGAAGGGAGGATGCAGTGTGAGGAGAAATGTATCGTCAAAATGACAGAAGAGAGAAGCAGAGGCTAGATCACCACATGCCGGGACAATTGACAAACACAAGCTAGATGCTTTCTTTGTACATCCTAGGGTCACCCAAACTGTCCTGGGAAATCTATTGTATTTGAAACAGAAGTGTAGTTCTGGTGAAGGAGGTACATACAGTTGTGGACTTGATGGGCCTTCACTCTCTTTACGTGGGCACCTTGGGAAGAAAGAACACATGGGAGGTGACTAAATCTCTGTCACCTGAAGTCTAGGTTAAAAGACAAATGATATTTGTCTGAGGAGAAAGATTTTCTCTCCGAAATGCCATTAGCAGAATGTCTCTAGTTAAGAATAGCCTATAATAAGAGAGCCCAGTATCTATGTACTCATGAGACAAGTCTCCCTGGGGAAGCTCATGCAACGGTATGACTCTATGGGATACAAACTGGAGATGTTTGAAAACTCATACACTCCCCCTGCTATGACCTCACTTGGAGACCTCATCTCTTAGTCGGGGAGAGAGGACGCATTTCAGTAGTGAGAACACAGGACCTGGGGAGCTACTCCTGATGTCCAGACTTCCCTCTACTTCATCTAAACCTGTTGATTAACTGTACACAGTAAATTATTAGTAAAGCTCAATACTAGGCAAGATGTTTGGTTTATATTACTCTGGTTTGACAATTATTTGTATGTCTCAGGTGGTAGGTAGCAAAATTAAAGTGGAATAATGCAATTATTATTATTTTTTTGGAAAGAAAAACAAGGACACATACTTAGGAAAATAAATACTTATATGTGCCAAGCTGAAATTTCCCTGGTCATCAAGAAAGGAATAGGGGCTGGCTAATATTTACTTTTTTGTTATAAAAACAAGATAAACTAGGAACACTTTGGGGGATGAGACAAAGAAGCAAAGACAAACCTGTATATCTTCTATTCTTGATTGCTCATCATAAATTTCATTTTATAATTAAATAATAGCTAGAAAATCTACATAAAAAAGGACACATTAAGTAAGATTTATAGCTAACTACACCTGGAAAAACTTGTAGGTAGATGAAATAAAGACTGGAATGACCAAGAATAAAATCATTTTGGCAGTGGGAAGCAGTTTTCTCAGAAGTACAAATAAAACTTAAAATACTGAGTTTTAATTCCTGCACGCTTGTCCTGTATCCTATAAAATCGATCGGCATTACAAATAAACTACGTTGATTATCAGTCATGTCACTTCAATTATTCTATGTGATGACCATTGCTTCATTGGAAGGATCAGAGAATTGGGATAAAATTGAGCCCGTTCTTCTGGTAAAGTGACTTCTGTAAACTGATAGGTTATGGAAGCCCACTTCACTGACCCTTGCTGTGTCCAAAGGGGATAAGGATATGTCCAAAGTGGGTAAATAGAATATAGATTATTTGGTATCATTTTAAAAATACGATTAAAGAAGAGGAAGTAATGCTATAAATGCTCATAGCCTGAGGTCTTAATAATGCCCGTGAAACAGAACATAATGTAGACAAAAGCTTTTCAGAGGGTTAGTCACGAAATTGTTCTGACAAGGAAGGAACAAAGGGGCAAAAAATAAATAAATAAATAAAATGAAAAAGAACTGATGGATTGATAGTGTGTAAATCTGGAGAGTTAACATCAAGATCTTAAAAATCAATTCTCTGCTTTATTGAAACCTGGTGGAATTCTCTAAATACAGAGGTAATGTGATCGAAATTGCCCATTCATAGCAGGATGAGAGGTAGTCAGTCCTGCTCTGGATACAAATAGATCACAGAAGAAGAAAGCTTTGAATCAGTAAACAGAGTTAAAGAAAAAAATGGGGCCAAGGAACAAAACTGATTCCCCTATCATTTCAGGCTCTTCCTACGACACAGGATAGCAAAAGTATAGCATAAAGCCTAAAAGATATGATGCAATTAAGTAAAAGGAGAGACCTTTTAAAGTTAACCTCCGATACATTGTGCCAGAAGAGGCAGTTAGTGAAACTCCATTTGCACAAAATATATCAATGCCTACACTGACATTTTTTGTTCAGCTCACTTCTACACTCACTCGTCTATTTATGAAGAAAATGAATCAAGCAGAGAGCTTTTGGATATTACGTACAGCCTGGGAAACAATTTGATTTAAAAACTACTCTCATTTTATGCATTTGCAGAATTTATCGCTCTAAGGAGACAAAATTTCTTGTTGTTGTAATATCAACTAACAAACCTAGACGTAAAAAAAATTGCATCTTTAATCATTGGTTTTAATATAAATAAATGAGCAATACTGTAAAACTGCATTTTAGAAATAACTGAATGTACTGGTATTATTTTCGGAAGTTAATTATTAAAAATATCTTTTTTATAGGTATTCTTTTTTTTTTTACACCTTAAGGTAACATGATTCCTTCCTTCCTTCCTTCCTTCCTCCCTTCCTCCCTTCCTCCCTCCTTCCTCCTTCCTTCCTTCCTTCCTTCCTTCCTTCCTTCCTTCCTTCCTTCCCTCCTTCCTCTTTTGCTCCCTCCTCTCCCTCTCTTTCTTTCTCAAAACATTACCATCAATCATTATTATTATTTTTTTAATGTTTATTTATTTTTGAGAGAGAGAGAGAGAGAGAAAGCATGAGTGGGGGAGGGGCAGAAACAGAGAGGGAGACACAGAATCTGAAGCAGGCTCCTGCCTCTAAGTTGTCAGCACAGAGCCCAATGTGAGGCTCGAACTCACAAACTGTGAGATTATGACGTGAGCTGCAGTCGGAGGCTTAATTCACTGAGTCCCCGAGGCACCCCCAATCATTATTATTATGAAACATCAATATTTAGTCCAATAATATTTACTTTGTTGCCAAGAAAATAAGATTCTAACATAAAAGATAGCATTTAAAAAAAAATATTGTCAAATTGCTTTCCATACCAATTTTCCCAGTGCTCATCCCAACCCATGCCCTGCTCAGTGGTCACTCACTCTCCCCACTCCCATACCCCCCTTAACCCTTGGTTTCTTCTTAGTATTTAAGAGTCTCTTATGTTTTGTCTCCCTCCCTCTCTGTGTCTTTTTTCTTTCCCCTCTTCCTCTCCCCCCTAGTTTTCTGTTAAGTCTTGCAAAGTCCACCTATGTGTGGAAACATATGGTATCTGTCTTTCTCTGACTGACTTATTTCACTCAGCATAATCCCCTCTAGTTCCATCCATGTTGCCACACATGGCCAGGTTTCATTCTTTCTCATTACCGCGTAGTATTCCCTTGTATATATATATACACCATTTCTTCTTTATCCAGTCATCAGTTGATGGACACTTAGTCTCTTTCCATGATTTGGCTATTGTCAATGGTGCTGCTATAAACATTGGGGTACAAGTGCCCCTAAAATCTATCAGATAACATTTTTAATGTTAGCATATTTAAGAAATGACAGAGACAAGCATACCTGATTATTTTAGAGTAACTGGAAAGATTATTAATTATTTATTTTGAAGGATAGGAATTCCCTTTTCATATAGTTTTCAGAAGCATATAATGATCTAGGGGGAGAAATGAGTCTTTTTCTTCATAGTCACATCTCATTTTAGCTCAAATATAATATTATTCATAGTTTTACCTTGTTGATTGTTGCTCTCCTCCCCTTTTCTTAGGTGTTTCAATTGAAAGTATTAATATAGTATTAATTACTCAAGGAGTATATTTTGGGGGAACACCTTGATTAGTATACTTACTAAATAAGAAAACAAATCTTAAATATATTGAAGATACATATTTTTTAAATTTACCACACGAGTAGTCAATTCCAAAATAAGAGCTTCCATAGTACATTACCATTGGATATGGGTGCTTTAGCTGACCAGATGAAAATCTTTTTCTCTCTATGTTTCTCTAATAGTTTAAGACACAGTTTTCTGTAGCTTGATTAATAACCTTCCTTGCATCATACAAACCAAATTTTTGTGAATGCAGAAATAATTGTGCTTTCACTATTTCAATATATCAATAGCCATTTACTTTGTAAAGTAATTTCATCATTTTTATTTTATTTGGATGAATGCAGGCTTTTAACTTGCATTTAACTCTTTGACTCCGTTTCAGTCTCCTAAAACTTTTACTGAGCACTTAAGTTCTATTCTTATATATTTTAATTCGCCAAAACCAACCAATATTCTTGTATTCAATATAATAGCATCTCTGAAATGTGAGAAATCAAGAAACAAGCTGCTGCATGAATTTGGGATTCTGGAGGCGAATGCATGAGAAAAATGGTCATGTTTTTAATTTTTTCAGCTTCAATAACTTCGTATTTTAAAAAAGCCAGAAGTGAATCCTATGATTTTATGCATCCTCACTATAAAATCATTTGATTCACTCTCTTTTTAAAGAATATGTATACATATGTGGTGTGTGTGTGTGTGTGTGTGTGTGTGTGTGTAATTGCATTGGTTTGAGATTTAGATATTAATCCTTAGAATTCAATTCCAGAGAGGCTGGCCTTGCCGTTGTGAGTATAGACAAAACCTTCTCTCCCCTTCCTGATTTATCCTCCCCAGATGGAGCTCCTGACTTATGGTAAGGTATGACAAAATGGAGAGATTAGAGCTTGTAGAAAATGCTTGGTCCAAGCTTTTGGGGAATAGATCATTCCAAAATGCTTAGGTGTTAATTAATTTTGCCACAAATATATGGTGGTTCCTTGTTATTATAATTTTTCTTATGTAAGAAGTAACCAGAATAAGTTCCTCTTTTAAAACTAACCAGGCCATATAATTTAATGAACACAACATTCAAAATATTTCCCATTGGCGTTCAAGAGTTATGGCTTGAGTTTGAATGGTTTGTCTGTTCTTTTTGAGTAACCATTCACAAAAGAAATCACACAAGAGGTTTTATTGTGATTTCTAAGTTAAAATAAATTTTTTGAAAAACTCAAATGTGACCTCGAAGTGAAGACAAATGCTCTGACTGGGATATTCTATGTAAATATTATCCACTTGCTTGATAGTACAAAGTTAGGGAAGTAGTAAGAAACTTCACTGGATATAATGAAATAACAATACAGATTTCAACTATTTTCTTCCCTCTATATTTTGTCCCCACAGTGCTTCAATTCTTTCTCTGTTATCTGTAGCTGGTTTGTTTCAGGTTACCATGGCCATCATGATGGTTGAATGTTTTCAGTAAAAAATGACTTTTTATTGATTTGCTTAATACGACCTTTTATCTTTCTGACCAATGTGAGATAATAATCCTTGTATCTCCTCCATTTGCAATAGCCCAAAGCAGAACTCAAAACAAATATGCAGCTAACTCAGTTTATCTGAAATCTAATTACAATAACAGCAATGTCTAATCCCTTAAAATAATTGTTTCATCTTCGAAGGTAGTTAGCTTGGTGAACTCTTGGTACTCTCACGGAGCCATGGGTAGTAAAAAGCCTATCGCTCGAGGATATCTTTTTCATGTGCTGCAGACAACAGGGTGAGCCACCAATTAAGATAAGACAGAACCATTTAAAATAGAAATCTGGAAATTCTAAAAAAATATAAGAAAATTATGCACATCTTATGATTTATGAATGAGACCAGCTTCTTCATGGCAATGATAATTTAGAAATGTTGCAAAAATTTATTGGTAAAGAAATGGTGAATTCAAGAAGAAAATGCAAATGTCTTAACTATCTAGTTGTAGAAGGACCTAATATAAGAAGGTGAACACAATTAGAAAGCACCAAGATTTATTTTCACAGGCTGAACCTATTTACACTTTATATTTACCTGTTATACTCTTTAATCATCTATCTATAATTAACATTCAAATACAAGCACTAAGACACATGCATTGTATTTTGAATAATCTACACAAATCTATGATAAAATATTTGAAGTGAATTTAAATATAGGATAAAATCTTATGCTTATCACATATTCATAAATTAAAACTTATTTTTAGGGTGTAGGAATTGAAATAAATTAGGAGAGAGAATAGAAATGAAAACTCAATAGTTTTTAACTTGCAAACTTCTGGTAATTTAGTAAATGCATTTTTTGGAATTTTTTCTTCTACAAATATAATACTGTATTATAAAAATGTAATACTATATTAAACATAAAATATTTTAACATCTTTTTATCATTTAATTTTTTAAGTGTTCTTAAATACTTAAGAATAGGTATCCCTGTTTTCATTTTCTGGTGTTTCCTTGCAGAGAATTTTTTTCCCAAGTATCCCAAACAGTTTCAATGAGGCTATCATATCTTCACCTCTCTAAGTCTCCTCCTCTACGCTTTAAATCTCTCCTTATGTTGAGTTATCAAGTAGTCTCTAGTGTAGCTCAAGAAAGGAACTTAGTGTAAGATAGTTCGGGGAAATTATAATTAAAAACAAAATATTCTGGGTGCCTGGGTGGCTCAGTCAGTTAGGCAGCGACTTCGGCTCAGGTCATGATCTCACGGTCTGTGAGTTCGAGCCCTGTATCCAGGCTCTGTGCTGATGGCTCAGAGCCTGGAGCCTGCTTCAGATTCTGTCTCCCTCTCTCTCTGCCCCTCCCCTACTCATACTCTGTCTCTATGTCTCTCAAAAATAAATAAACGTTAAAGAAAAAAAAACTTAAAAAAAAACAACAACAAAATATTCTCAGGGATGCCTGGGTACCTCAGTCAGTTAAGCATCCAACTCTTGATTTCAGCTCAGGTCATGATCTCACAGTTCATGAGATCAAGCCACACATAGGCTCTATGCTGACAGCACGGAGCCTGCTTGAGATTCTCTCTCTCCCTCTCTCTTTGCCCCTGCCTCTCCCTCTCTTTCAAAATAAATAAACTTTAAAAATAAGCAAACAAAATCAAAAATATTCTCTCCCATTCTAGAAATCTTTTCCACGATGGTAGTAGAGACAGAGAATACCTTTATTGTTGAATAACCGTTTACCAAAATGCGATATCCATAGCAGAAATCTGCTAAGAAAGTGCAAAGACAGGAAAGAAGTTCACTCCCTTACATACCCAAGCAGATGCGACTCATTGTATGTGTGGTTTCGAGATAGACAATAACTAGTCCTCAAGTAAGAGGACTTGCAGAACGATGTTTTACACACAGTGCGTCCTAACTTCACCTGCTAATTGAGGTGACCATCTGTGTTAATTAATTGGCTTTATCTGGAGGAAAAATAAACTTTTCATGTCCTTATGATAGGAAGTGGTTTTTGCAACTTGGAGAAAAGTGCCCAGTGAAGTTAGATTCCTACCTTCCCTCAGAAACTGGGAGTTAGGGGGGCTATCCCTCTTGAAATTTGTATATCAAAGAGATGTCCCAAAATCCTTGACAAATGACCCATTGCTGGGTCATAAAGATGACAGAGGCCAATCTAGTCTTCAAAAGGATTTATATATATTTCGAGCAGAGAAGTACTTACATTTTCTAAAGTAAATGCTCAGAGAAAGAGGAGAGAATGGAGGGAAATCTCTTCCCGTATTTTCAAAAGAGACAATTAAGCCTCTTATTTTTAATTTGCATTTTTTCTTAAAGTAAAAGCATAGGAATATGATGTGTTTTAATTTTAAGAATATTTTCACATGATGATTTGTCATTATTTCTTTTTTAAAAAAATTTTTTTTCATGTTTATTTAATTTTTGAGAGGCAGAGTATGAGTGGGGGAGGAGCAGAGAGAGAGGGAGACAGAATCTGAAACAGGCTCCAGGCTCTGAGCTGTCAGCACAGAGCCCACGTGGGGCTTGAACTCACAAACCGCGAGATCATGACCTGAGCCACAGTCAGAGGCCTAACCGACTGAGCCACCCAGGTGCCCCCATTATTTCTTTTTAAAAAGTAAAATGTTTTGGGGCTTCTGGGTGGCTCAGTTTGGTTAAGTGGCCGTTTTTGGCTCAGGTCATGATCTCATGATCTGTGGGTTTGAGCCCCACATTGGGCTCTGTGCTGACAGCTCAGAGACTGGAGCCTGCTTGGGATTCTGTGTCTCCCTCTTTCTCTGTACCAACCCCCCGCCCAGCTTGTGCTCTGTCTCTGTCTCTCCAAATAATAAATAAACATTTAAAAAAAGTTTCTTCTGAATTGTCATACTGTGTTTTTTTTTTCAGTCTCTTTTGCTTGTATTGCAATCCAGAGAAAAATTATTAAATAAAACTAAATTGATGAAATATAATTTCTGATACAAAATTTACTCTTAGCCTTATATTTTATTTCAATTTTAACCAGATGATGTTTGATTTTAGGCATGGTGAGAGAGTAAGCTAATTTAAGCTAATTTAAAAATTCAAATAAAAATTCCAGTGTTAACACAATATTTGATCAGAGTCACATTAATCACAGTTCACGTTAACCCCCTAGATATTATAGAGTAAGTTTCTGAATAATGACTGCCCTCCAGGGTTATCAATTATTAAAATGGAAGCCTTTTTTAGATGAATGAGCTATCGCATTTCTAGGTTCATTGATTTCATAGAATGCATTTTACTAAACAAGGTGCAGTTAAACACTTTTAGATACTTTTTCAAAATATTCTCATTGAATACTTATCTGTCTTGAAATTATCTTTGACCCAAGAGTTGTGTCACTTGGTGATTATCTTCTATTAAGAGCTTGTTTTCTTCTGTGATTAGTTACTGATGGTTGCAATATTCATATGTATGGGACAGAAATCTGAAAAACAAAACTCTTAATACAGTATCCTTATAGATTAAGAGAAATATACATAAACTGCATCATATACATGAATGCAAACCATTCTGCCACAAGACTAAAATAGACAATCCTGATATGATACTCATTAGCAAAAACATGATGAGATATTATTTCTCAGTTAAACAGAAATACTCAGAATACAATGTGTTTCTTAAGAATTACATATAATGCCATGTTTTAAACAGTTTATCTCTTGCTTTACTTTAGATGTTTTGAAAAATAAAATAGTTAATTTAGCAATAGAAATAGAAATATGTTTTGTTAATTTAGTCCAATTCTTTTAAAAAAATTGTACTTTTTTTGCTCTGCCATGTGATTAATCTATTTTCACAATGACAATTACTAATGAACCCATATAATTCCATTCATAACTATATTCAAAACACTGTCATCTACTTATAATCAAAATAATAAATGTATGACTCTTGAGCCCCTATCTCTTTTTAATTTTTATTATTTATTTATTTATTTTATAATTCAAATTTTATTTCTTTAAGTTTATTTATTATGAGAGAGAGAGACGCATAGAGAATCCCAAGCATGCTCTGCACTGTCAGCTCAGAGCCTGACGTGGGTCTAGAACTCAGGAACCATGAGATCATGAGCAGAAATCAAGTCAGAAGTTTAACTGACTAAGCCACCCAGGTGCCCCCCCCCATCTCTATTTTTCAAATTGAAGTATAGTTGATACACAATGATATAGTAGTTTCAGACTATAGACTTATTAGATCTTAGATTCGGATCTAAGACTTGTTAGCCAAAACATTTGATGAGATATTATTTCTCTGTGATTCAACAACTGTACATTATGCTATACATCTATACACCAATCACCCCATACAACACTATTAAAATGCCATTGACTATTTTCCCTATGCTGTACCTTTTATCCATGTGACTCATTCATTCCATAAGTGGAAGACTGTACCTCCTACTTTTCTTCACCCATTTTGCCCATCCCTGCACCCCACCCTTTTGATAACTATCAGTTTGTTCTCTTTATAGGTCTGTTTCTGCATTTTGTTTACTCTTTTGTTTTTGTCCTTTAGATTCCACATATAAACGAAATCATATGGTATTGGTCTTTCCCTACATGACTTATTTCACCTAGCATAATACTATCTAGGCCCATCCATGTTGTGGCAAATGGAAGATTTTTTTTATGACTGAGTAGTATTCCATTGTGGATCTACATGACATCTTTATCTATTAATCTATCAACACTTGGGCTGCTCCCACATCTTAGCTATTGTAAATAATGTTGCAATAAAAGCAGGGGTGCGTATATCTTTTTAAATCAACATTTCAGTGGTATTTTGGGGTTCAGATGATAAATACCCAGTAGTAGAATTATTAAATCATATGGTATTTCTATTTTTAATTTTTTGAGGAACTTCTATATAGTTTTCTACAGTGGCTGCACCAGTTTATATTCCCACCAACAGTGAACAAAGGTTTATTTTTCTTCACATCCTTGCCAACACTTGTTATTTTATTGTCTTTTTGATACTACCATTCTGACAGGTGTGAGGCGATATCTCATTGTAGTTTCGATTTGCATTTCCCTGATGGTTAGTGACTTTGAGCATCACTTCATGTGCCTGTTGGCCCTATGTCCATCTGTATATCTTCTTTGAATAAATGTCTGTTCAGGTCCTCACCCATTTTTAAATTGGATTATTTGGGGTCTGTGTGTGTGTGTGTGTGTGTGTGTGTGTGTGTGGAGTTACGTAAGTTCTTTATATATTTTGGAATTTGTAAATATCTTCTCTCATTCATGAGTATTTTAAATTTTTTAAATATTTATTTATTTTTTGAGAGAGAGACAGAGCTCGAGTTGGGTAGGTGCTGAGAGAGGGACGCAGATCTAAGAGAGGCTTCAGGCTCTGGGCTGTCAGCACAGAGCCCGATGTGGGGACATGGGGCTCGAACTCATGCACCGTGAGATCATGACCTGAGCCAAAATCAGGATTCGGATGTTTAACCTACTCAGTCACCAGGTGCCCCTCATTTGTGAATATTTTCTGCCATTCAGTAAGTTACCTTTTCATTTTGTTGATGTTTCCTTCGCTATGCAAGACCTTTTATTTTGGCATAAGCTTTATCTCTTACTCATTGCATTTTGCCTCCATTTCACCAGAAAATATTTCCTCTTGATCTTTTATATCTTTCATTTCATATAATTTTGTGCAAAAGGCTTTTAATTACTAAGGACACACTTATGTATGTATGTGTGTATGTATGTATGTATTTCAACTCTCTAGTTTAAACTTGTTTCTTAAAAGTAATTGTAGTCTAAGGTCACAGCAAGGTCTAGAGGCCAGAAGATTTTCTCTCACTCAGCTTCTCTCCTTGAATTTTGTTTAGTAATTGCAAGTCAGTCACGATGGTAATATGGACCTATAGCAAACACCAGACAGGGGTAATTCTTGTATTCTTTGCAAAACTTTCAAGTAATTTTATATAATTTTGTAGTGACATAGCATGTTTCCAAGATAGATCACGCAATTTTCCCTTTATAAAACAAATTAAAGAGGAAAGTCCCTGACTGAAGGGCGAATTGGAAATAGGTTGAACTTCACACATTTCCCCAAAATTCATGCTAACTTCCACTATCCTGAGACATCTATGTGAAACTAGATGGGCTTCTGCAGAAAACTCACTATAAAAACTAATGGAGATTTAATAGATGTTAATATTAGGATTCTGTATAAGTATGAATACAACCAGTAATTTCAAGGGAGCAATATTAGAATAAAGAAGGAGTAGAAGTTCTGCAGTATTGAGAATCTGACTTAATACATACTCTTGAGCTATGATCTCACGATTTGTGGGTTCAAGCCCCATGTTGGGCTCTGACAGCGCAGAGCCTGCTTGGGATTCTCTCTCTCCCTTCTCTCTCCCCCTCCCCCACTCTCTCTCAAGCTCTCTCTCTCTCAAAATAAGTAGTAAACATTTTTTAAAAATGAGAGGCCTAATTAGAGCACATCTTTTCCTTCACTCTTAAGAACCCCATATTTGACAATTTGAAAATCACCTTCGAAGAGACTAAACAGTTTTAAAGGAACAGATCCAAATTTTTATTTGAGTTTCATATAGTGTAAACAAACTAATAATAAAATGGTAAGTCTACTTTCTATTTGTATCCCTTTTCAAGATAATGAGCCACTTTTCCAACACTGGTTTATTTTTTATTTATTTTGATTTTATCTTCAAATTAACTCCTTCAAACTTCCTATAGTACTCTTGGGTCTAGTTTTCTATGATTTACTGAGCATGTGTAGCACTATTTTTTCTGTGTCCCTTGGACAGTAATATAATTTTCATACATCCTTCAGTTTTCAGTGTCACAGTTCAAGGTACCAAAATGTGCAGGCACTCCCAAATAGATGAAAGCTTTTACATTTCTTTAGTTTATGTATGCTCTCTCAGCTCTGTAATAAATTCATCACAGTGTAGAATTCACAGCAGCCCATTTTGTTTAGACTGCAGAAGTACTAAGAGGAAATATTTCATGGACTTCCTTTGGGGTTGTATCAGTTTTTGTCACTATTTAATTCAGCACCCTACAATAATGGTTTTAACCACCAACCCCTTAGAGTACTCATTAGTCAGTCAGTTCTCCAGTTGTACAGGGGCCTCGGCTAATTTCTGCGGGACTCATTCAAGGCATTTGTGGCCATTTGGCAGAATATTGGTCCAAAATAGCCTCCCTCGTGTTAATCGTTAGCTGGCGATCAGCTGGAGCGATAAGGATGAAAGAGCCCCATGTCTTCATCAAGCAGTGTCTCTCAAGCTTGTTCACATGGTTGCAATCAGATTCTGAGAAAGAGGACAGAACCGTGCGGCATTTCATGAGGCCTGACCTCAGAACTAGTATGTCATGGCTTGTGATGCATTCCATTGCCCAAAGCCAGTTACAAGCCCAGTCCTCATGAAAGACATGGAATGATAGAAATCCCCACTTGAGAAGAACTGCGGAGTCCAATTGCAAAGGTAATAGAAGGAGGGGAATGGTTGGGGCCATTTTTGAAGTAATCTATGACTCCTCTTCCAATAATTATTGTCATTTTACAAATCAGTGGACAGCAATAGAAAATTCAACCTTAACAGAAGGGTGGTGAGTCTAGGACTACATTTGAATCAATGCCAAATTATAGTACTAAATCAAAACTAGATTGAGCACATACTTTGAGACCATAGAGATTTTAAAACAGATAAATTCCTTTAAGTGAGTCGATTTTCTTTCCATTTATAAGTAGAAATTCAGAAAAATGTTGGTAATATTTTCACATATGCGTTAAAAGTGTATCTTTTATTACTTGACCACAATTCACTTATGATCTTCAGATATTGTGTAAGTGCTTTCTGAAAAAAGAACTTAAGTGTTATGTGGTCATGTGGAGAACAAAGTGTTTTGATTGCAAAAGGAAGGCATGACAATGAATTTCCTGATTACAATGCAATCAAATAATATTAGAAAAATACACTTAGTTTTATGTGTCATTTATTTTGATACTTCTCTAATAGAATGCTAACTAATGATGTATATGATAATAACAAATACTTAACTTTTAAGAAATTTATATAATGTTAGGCTAATTTACTATCTTTTCATGAGGCAGAGTTTTCTTAGGGTTTTGTCCCCAAACAAAATACTTTCAAAATATTTTTAATATCATTATACCTTATAACTCTTTGAAATATTGAAATTTTTTTAAATATTTGTCCCTTAGAAGCATTAAAAAAAACCCCACTAATTGTAACACAACTACTTTGAATTTCTTGGCTGGAAAAATATACAGAACTCATCTATGGTGTTATTTAGCTATATAGTAAATAGATAGTTTTAAGATTTTTTTTTCACATTTTGAATAACAATTTGGACAATGGAAAATAAATGGAAGGTACATAATTTTAAAATAATTGTATCCTGTATATAGGGGGATTATGCACTGGAGAGAAACATGATAGAATTGTGTTGAATTTTTTGCATTAATCATTTATACCCTACTTTTACCTCCTGATATCTCTTAGTGTAGTTAATAAATTCTGAATATAGATCCCTAGAGAAAGAGAGAGCTTGAATTAGTACAGAGATAACAATTTCACACTACAATCCTGCTTTTTCTTCATGTGAGCATTTTAAGAGTTATTAGGTTCATCACTATGTGATGATAATAATATGACGTATTATTGTTAATATGAATGCTGCATTTTACTTTACAGATCACAGGAACGCATTTTTCTCGGCAGACTGAGGTGAGGTTAAAGAGCACGGGGGAGAACAAAGAGAAAAGCTAATACATCACAGAAAATAATCAGCTTGCAAGATATAATATTTAAATAAAATATTAGACTGTTATTTATTAGTTATACTAGCAAAGGAAAATAAGATAATGCCGAATGCTATCGTTTATGAAGCTCCCTTGGATAAAAGATGGGTGCATTCCGTTTTCTGCAGGCATCTCCTAATTAAAACAAACAAAAATCAACTCTCTTCAAATTTCGAAATAGTTTTATTGGTTACAACCATTGCAGGTGCATTTAGCCGCTTAGCTCCATTCACACATGCAGGACAATATATTACTCTTAGGTTTTATGCTTATAAAATGCTTATAAAAGACTCTTGTTTATATGAAACTTTAATAGTTATTTCTAATTGCAATGCAGTAATGTAATGAGGATATGTATTGCACGTATCATCATATTTCGTTTTCATAGATTAATCAAAGACTAGCTATTCTTCATAAACGCTCAGCCTCATAATTATTTGTTACTAAAGAATATTTATTGCTCATTCCTAAATTTATTTGAAAATCAAAGAGTATATAATAAAGTTCCAAGCAATGTAGTTAATTTAATACAAAATAATAACATTCCAATTTAAAAGATGTTTGAAAATAGAGACATAATATCTATTAATAGTATTGATTAGACACTAGAACTTTAATTAGACATTAATATGAAGTAGGGTTATCTCTAGATGTTTTGATGTGAAAAATTAAGAATATTAATAAATTTTAAAAATCAAGTGCAGATATTTTAGTATAATATCATCCATACAAAGAAATATTTGTAAAATATTTATGATGTGGCAGTTTACTATTCTAGGCACTGGGGATAAAATGGCGACTAATGGAAAAAAATCTTGCTTTCACGAAGTTTGCAGTCTAGTTTATTTGTAAGGATTAAGATTATAAACTGGAACATTATATGACACATATATGGGTATACTTTAAAATGAATTTTTTATCAGTGTAATGCATGAGTATCTTTAAAATTTCAAATGTTACCTGTAAAGAACCAAGCAAGACTTGTTTATAAATACCTTCAGATTCAAACACTTTAAAATTTGTGAGTTGTCCCTTGTGGTGTTTCTCTATATATCTAAATAATATATTGATACATTTCTTTGACTCTTTATGGAAGAATGTGTTACAGTGGTTGCCTATGTATTAGTACTTTTATTTATTTCCATGTTCTCCTTCCATTCATTCTTTAATCCACTCCAGTCAGGTTTTCTTCTCGACCAGTACACCAACATGGTGTTTGCCAGCTCTCCAATGGTCTTCATTTCACTGCACCACATCTTTAATTCTCAATCTTTTATGACCTCATCCAACAGCTGAATTTGACACAGTTACTCACTTCCTCCTACTTCGAACACTTTAGCACCTCTTACTTGGATCTCCTCCTACACTACTGGCTTCTGTTTCTCCATCCTCTGAACTGGTCCTTTCTCATCTCCCTCACTACATTGTAGTCCTCTAGGGTTCAGCCCTTAGACCATGTTTCTTTTCTATCTATATACACTCATATTGCTTTAAATGGCTTTAAATATTATCTATATGCTGACAACTTCCAAATTTATATATATCTAGCCTAGATATTCCCCCCCAACCTACAGACTTGTGTATAAAACTGTCTAGTTGACTTTCCTGTTGGGTATCCAAAGGCATCTAAGGCTTATCATGTTCAAAAGTGAACAGCTAACTTCCATGTCTTATTTGCTCTCTAGCAACCACCTTCATGTCAGTAAATAGAACTTTTTAATATTCCCATTCCCTGACCCCACCCCCCACGACACCGAATTTGGAACTATCCTTGGTCTCTTTCTCTCACATTACCTCTTAGATAATTTGCTCTACTTTCAAACTGTATTCCAAATTAGAATTCTTCTTACCACCACTTCAACCCTGACCAAGGCACCATTATCGTGCATCTGCATATTTGCAATAGTTTCCCAATCTATTTCGCTAATTCTGCCTTTGCCCTCTTCTAGTCTATTCCTCATGTAGCAGGCAGTCAGTCAATCTGATTTAAATCTCATCGTATCACCCTTCTCTCCAAAAACTCTTCAGTGACTCTAGATCTCACTTAGAATAGAATGTCTTACAAGGCTGTACCAGTCATTTCCCTAGTGGCAACAGATGTCCCCTTGGAAATTAACAAGAGATGGTGCCTTCTCCTGGTTTTATAGGTAGAATTTTCTGGGAAGCAGATTCTGAGGCTGAGGTTAGCATGCATGATTTTATTAAGAAATGCCCTCAGGACCCAGATCAACACCTGTGGGAAAAAAAAAGGAGAAAGAAAGCAGTGTAGATTGGAGGTCAAAGTCTAGCTGTTGTGTAGGTTCATGGGTGACTTTAGCTGACTACATGAGGAACTCAGGGGCTAGGATGGCCGTCAGAATTGTTTGTGTTGAGTTACAGTGCCCCAACAACAGGGGAAATGCATTCTTTTTTGAAGGGGATTTGGCTGAAGCATTGTAGTCTCCACACAGTGTCCACCAAAAAACGTAGATACCAATACAGGGCCTGGCAGAGCAAAAAAGGAGTTATTTATTGGTGCCTAGAATGGGTAGCTCTTTGTAAAGGCCTAGTTTATAAAAGCTGAGTCCTAGTAAAGAGATGCTGACATTTTAAACCAGTTAATGAGATTGAGTCAGGAAAAAAAAAATACGATTGCCTCCCCTTCCTTCGGTCTTCTGACCTCCAAGATGTGCCCATCTCCCATTTCTTCAAACTAGCTACAAGGGAACATGTTGCTATAGTACTTGCAGGTTTGACCCCTAGATTACAAGGCAGCGTGGACAAGGGTTGTGAGTGAATTCGGGGGGTCAAAATGAAGATATGCAGCAAAATGTTTCTACTTAACCTTATCCTAGTATGAACTCTGGTCTTACTTCCTGCTATTTGTGCCACCTTCAATGAAAGTTAATAAGCCAGCATTTTCACAAAAGGATTCTCCAAACATCAGTAGCCAAAAGTCCTCTATTCTCCTATGTAGGACATCCAGTTCTTGCTGCTGATTTTGTGGCAACAGGGAGAGAAGAATATGGTTGGTAATTTCACGAATCACTTTCCAGACTTTCACTTAAACTCTTGTTTTGAGCACCAGCCTCTTTCCATACCATTCCAGTGCGATTATCCATCACTACAACTATTGCTTCCTGCCCAAATTAGTGCTAGTAGGGTCCATCATCATCTTAGGATGGTAAGTTGGGGTTCCAACTGATCCAGATTGAGTTCCTATCATATTTCAGTCCCTCATCTGCTGGTGCCACCCGACTCAGAGCCTGTCAGGGCATCTGAGAGGCAAATTAGGTAGCCTCCACTAGATTCCCTGTCTGTTGTCACTGTAGTCATTTAATTTTTGTATGTCTTATTTGGTTAAATAAAAACAGATTTCCAACCATCACTTTCCAACCTTCAAAATTATATATTTTTTTTACATCTTCTCTCCTGTTATAGAAATACTCTTTTATATTCTCTACATAATGTTAGTGCAGTTCTGGGAGGGAGAGTGGCATTTATAAATGGTTGTGGTTCATCTTCTATGTTTTACCAGAACTCTGCAAATTCATTAAACAAACAAACAAACAAACAGATAAACTAGAGAACATATTAGCAGTCATTAACTTACATCTGAGAAGAAGAGTTTGGTGAAGTGTGAGGGAGGCAGGAGATTTTTCATTTCTTATCTTTCTAAGCTGTCGATAATTCTTAATTTATGCATCTATTAATACTTATATTAATGGCAGTTATTTTAGTGGAATTGTGGCTAGTGTCATAGGAGGATAACCTTTCATATCTTAAACACAAAATATAAAGGGAGATTTGTTATCATTTCTAGATCAGTGTATCTTACTTTAAATTTTATTTCATCAATTTTATTTTTATTTTTACTATACCATATTTCCTTCTGCAGTCAATCTGCTACCTATCAGGAAAACAAAGGTCACACCTAATAGTTTAAGAGAATCAATACAGGGAACTTGGTACAGGTAGAAAAACAAAAAGATCAAATGGGAATGTTGAGGCAGCAGAGTGATTAGTAACTGTAGGCCACTGTGACCTAGGACAGGGAGAATAAAAGGACAAGGTGGTATCATTATAGGCCAGAAGGGATACTAGTGGGCATAAGGCTTGCCTCATGTCAGGGGTGCCAGATCAGAGCAGGACCATGAAGCGACATAGTCATAAACAGATGATGCGTATGTGATAGAAGAATACCTGGCTTTTCTATGTCTTGACCTACAGTCTCCCAAGATGTTTCCCATGGCTGAAGGTAACAGGAAGACAAAGGGCAAGGGAATCTTGGAAATGTAGAGGAGAGAATTGATATGGGAGCAAGAATCATTACTTGCTGTCTCAATAGCGACATGATTAAGAACTTAAGTTCCAATCCAGCAGAACTAGAATTCTTGTTCTGCCACTTACTGGTGGTGTGACTTCCAGCAAGCTATTCAATATCTTTCAGCTTCCATTTACTTATCTTCTAAATGAGGACGATAATAATATGACCTGCATTTTAGAATTGTATTAGAAATTTTAAAAGCCAACACACATCAAGTACCTGGAACAGTGCTGTGAACAAAGACACCTTTAATACATTTTAGCTATCACTATAGTTATTACCCTGTAATTTACTTAAGGTAAGCAAATTACTTACTTAAGGTAAGTCTGACAGTGGATCCAGTTTATAGGGAGAAAAGTTTGGATTCTAGAAAAGTTAACGTGCTGGTTATTTATATGGTTTTTAGCTGTGCCTCTTGACTCTGGTGTGGGATCATATCAGAATCAACTAGGGAGCTTGTTAAAATGCTTATCTTGGACAACTTCAATATAAGCATACCACAATGTATAGGGAATGGGAACAAAAAGTTACATTTAACAAGTTTTTCTGGTAACTTTTGTGCAAAAAATATTTGAGAAACACTGCCAAAAGGCTCCTGAGTGAACAACTCCCTCTTTCCTTCTCTCCCAACTCCTGAATGAACTGTAGGTATTCAGATTTGTAAGTGATTACATGGCCATTTCTGCTGGGATCCAGGTAAGAGATTTCACTGCCATATTGTCACAAATTTGGAGCAAGTTTATGTTTTAACTTTGGTGCCTCTTGTAAATTTTTTCTCCCCTTTGGCTATTTCCACCCTTACTGGAAGCAATAAAAACAGCAATACTATATCTGTGGTTTTATTACTATCCAAGAGAGGGATAAAGTTGGGCATGCCGACCTCGCAATATCTTGATAGGTTTTGTTGCAATTGTTTTTTAAAAGAAGATTCTTTTAAAAACAGAAAGCATACAACATATTTTACAGAAAAACTTAAACATTATGGATTCAGCACCTTGCCAGAAATACTCAGAATCAAACACACCTGCCTGCTGAATTCATGCTATTTTTTTCTTCTTTGTAGGTATACAGTTTTTCTTTTGTTGTTGTTTTTTCTTTCTTATATTTCATTTGTGTACATCATAGAATTTCCTTTAATTAAGCCTCACTCTTTAAAATAATATTGTTAAAAATTACTTTTTTTTTTATTAAAAATGAGCAAAAATATGACTAGAATGGTATATTTTAAGTATAAAGAATATCTTTAATCTGAAGTTGCAAATATTTTCTGCTAAATCCTAACAGTGTTATCTCTATTACTGCTTTAGAGGGTCATGAATAAAGATTATTTCATTATGGGAAAAACTGAACATATTAGTGGCATAATTTACTCATAAGAGCACAGACATCAATTCATCTAAAAGCATAAAATTAATAAACTGGCTGAATTTAGTGTTTCATTCAATTTAAATAAAATTTATCATAACTAAAATTAATTTTACATAATTCAGTCATTGAAACAACCCTAAATCACAATAAAAAAAATTCCATAACAATGTATATGCTAAGGAAGGCTCAAAAAGGAACTGAGTTGAACTTAATTACCAGAGTTTGTTCTGGTAACTAGTTATAACTTGTATTATTTCCTTTCTCTTCATTTGAAATAAGCTGGGGGTATGGGGTTACTTGGAATTTATTCCCATTTTCAGGCATACCTAGAACTTAACTGATTGTATTTTTTTTTTTTAACCTGAGTTTCCATACCACTTTGATAACTCTCAGACCAGGATTTTTCGAATATTTTCCATTTGGAGTACTAGATTCCATTTAGATACTCAGAAATTTCCTGGTGAAAAATACAATTCATGTATTTAGTTCTAAAGATCATAATTACTCCACTTCCCTTTTCTCATGGAATACTGAGGGAGATGCTATAACATCCTTGCTTCCTAAGGGTTTCACAAACCACTATTAGGTCACCACGTCTCAACAACCTGTCCTTTTTCAATGTTCGCACACCCTTTCTATTTAACTCAGACCCTCAACACTATCATTTACCAATTGAGCAGTAGCCCAACTTTTTCCAAAAACTTTAGCATAAGATTCCAATCTTCTCTCATATCTCTACCTTCCCTTTGTTCACAGTAAAAGAGGTATCGATGACTTTTCAAATATTTTCAACAAACATCGACATCGTCATCACCTATGGAACTTTATTCTACTTTTCAGAAATTCTCAGATGGAGGCAACACAAAATATTTCAGATACAACTATTCTACTTCTAATGTCTAAAATAATCTGAAGTTGTCTTTCACCTTATAAAGTTGAAAAGTCATTTCTTCTGCAGTCAGCACACTATGTACTTTTATCCAAACAATCCATTAGTTACTAACTGTCTACAAGATTAAGCAGAAATTTTCCAACTGATATCAAGATAATCTAACAACTGGCCTCAATTTATTTTTCTAATCTGTGTCTCACTAATTGAATTTATATTCCCTGTATTGTATTGTCTGTTTCATTCTCAGCACTTGCATATTATGTGAGTTGACACTTTGTCTTTTACCAGAAAAACTCTTACCCATAATCTTGGTATATCCATATCTTAACTATACTCTGAGAAGATATTTAAAAGCTGTATTTTTTTTAAGTTTATTTATTTTGAGACAGAGAGAGAGCAAAGTGGAGGAGGAGCAGAGAGAGGAGAGAGAGAATCCCAAGCAGACTCTGTGTCATCAGCACAGATCCCAATGCAGGGCTCAAACTTATGAACCACGAGGTCAAGACCTGAGCCGAAGCCAAGAGTTGGATGCATAACTGACTGAGACACCCAGGCGCCCCTTTTCATTTTCATTTTTGTAAAAGCTTTTTTGAGAAGATATTTAAATATGATCTCTTCTATGATATCTTAAGAACAAAACAAGTACTGTTTACATTAGTTGTAGTAGTATTCCAATTTACAAGAGAGAAAAGGAATCTTAAACAGTTTGCTGTTATAAGGCTATTACAAACTTTTACTAATTCTGAAATATCAAAAGTATTCTTCCCAAATATGTAAATTCATGTAAGGGTAAATTAAACCTAAAGCATTTAAGGAATATAAATCATTTTTCCCTCTCCATTGTAACAACTTTCCCATAGTTCAGGCCATCAGCAAATGTCATTTGGACTCCTGGCCAGTCCTTCCCACTGCAGCCAGAGTTACGATTGTGAAACTTAAACATGGTTGTAGCATCTGATAGCTCTAAACACTAGAGTGACTCCATGTTACTGCAGTACGGATTCTGGTTTATTCATGTGGCTTACAAGGCTTTGAGGATATTTTATCCTCTTTAGCTCGCATCCACTCCTCTCCTTCATGCCTACCTCTTGAATTCTACAACTCCATTTCCACCAGACTTTTGTTCTAACATTTTATGCTCTTTCACTGCTGGCCTTGGCACATATTATTTCCTTAATTTAGAGCATCGTTTTTCCTGGATCCCACAGGAATCTTTGTCTAACTCATGGTGTTTTATTTTGTCTCAAATCCTAGCCTAAATAACACTCCATTTATGAATCCATCCCTTAGGCCATAAGCCTTTCTAAGTACTACAAAAACACTGTTCTTTCACTATCATAAATATCACACTCTTCATTGTAGTTAATATTTGCTCTTCTGTATCCCCTGCATAGTATTACTTTTTTAAGTCCAGGTAGCATAGATAGATTGTGCTTAACTGTTTCTTCACCACTTTCAGTGTGGGGTGGGGTGTGGTGCAGCTCCTTATACCACTAAGCAATGCTCTAACATCAGCTGGCTGTCCCACAATTCAACTTAACTTAGGTACTATCTACCCAGAGATAGCATTAGATTCCACAGGCCAGGGGATCAGTTCTATGACTGTCCTCTACTCCACAGGCCAATTGCAAGCGCACATTGTTAGTCTGTGCTTCCGACCTACTGCCTACAGTTTGTCAGTTCCCATAACTCCCTTCTCTGGTTTGATTAATTTACTAGGTGGGCTCACAGAATTCAGGAAAACTACGTAATCATTAGACTACCAGTTTCTTTACAAAGGATTTTAAAGGAGATAAGTCAATACCAGATGAACACATACATAGCCTGAGGTCCAGAACAATGGAGTTTCTGTCCTCATAAAATTTGGGGGCTAGCAGAATGATGCTCAGAAGATCTCTGGTCTAGGAACCTACTTTAGAGCAATAGCTCTGCAGGGGCAGTGCTCTGAGGGTCTCCTTCTTGGTTCTCTCATTATGCTGTTCAATCTTCGTTAGCACTAACCATATTACGTGGACAGGCTCTATTTATTGAATAACCTCCCTAATAGATAATAAAATACTTGAGAGCTAAAAACCCATATATGATGTGTTAATATCCTCAACACAATGCCTAGCTTAGTGTTTATTGAAGCAAACTCAATGAATTTATACATCTTACCCTTTTTTCACATTCCTTCTTATTTATTTATTCATTCATTCATTCACTCATTCATTCATCTATTTATTTTGGTTTCTTTTATTTTAGAGAGAGAGAGTGTATGTGTGAGCAGGGGAGAGGGGCAGAGAGAGAGAGAGAGAGAGAGAGAGAGAGAGAATCTTAAGCAGACTCCATGCTCAGTGAAAAGCCTGAGCTTTGGGGCTCCATCTCATGATCCTGGGATCATAACCTGAGCCAGAATCAAGAGTTAGATGCTCAACCAACTAAGCCACCCAAGAATCCCATATGTATTTCAAATGGTGTCCTAAGGCTCTGTCTTCCACTCCAAACTTGGCCATCAAAATCTATTCTTTTCTCTTCCTAAAAGATCATATATCAGGGGCGCCTGGGTGGCTCAGTCGGTTAAGCCACCGACTTCAGCTGAGGTCATGATCTCATGGTCTGTGAGTTTGAGCTCCGCATCGGGCTCTGTGCTGACGGCTCAGAGCCTGGAGCTTACTTCAGATTCTGTATCTCCCTCTCTCTCTGCCCTTCCCTTGCTCATGCTCTGTCTCTATGTCTCTCAAAAATAAAATAAAAATGTTAAATAAAATAAAATAAAATAAAAGGTCATATATCAATCACATAACTATTCTTTAATTGCATTTGAAGTCACCCTTGTTATCTCTCTCAAGAATATTTGGGGCACTTGGGTGGCCTCAGTCAGTTAAGCGGCGAACTTCAGCTCAGGTCACGATCTCACAGTCTGTGAGTTCGAGCCCCACGTCGGGCTCTGTGCTGACAGCTCAGAGCCTGAAGCCTGCTTCAGATTCTGTATCACACTCTTTCTTTGCCCTTCCCTTGCTCACGCTCTGTCTGTCTCTCAAAAATAAAATAAAAACGTTAAAGTAAAATTAAAAAATAAAAGAATATTTGAAATGTATACCTTGTCTTCAATTGGGAGTAGGACTGGTCTCCATTAAAAGAATGCCATGCTTCACAAAGCAGGCAGGCAAGAAAATTTCACTCCCCCTCTTTTCCTAGCTAACTCCCTTTTACCCTTCAGGAGAGATCAAATATTCTTCAAACAAGTATTCCTTACCATCAGGGTAAGTTAAATTGCCCTGATAAGAGCTTTCACTGTAACTTGAACGTTTCTTTCATATAGCCTACTGATTAAATATTTGTGCAATTACTTTTTACTTCATTGTCCACCTTTGTTACTATGTTATAAGTTGCTTGTGGGAATCAGGAGGCATACTCATTTCTTACAAAACTATCTTCAGTAAATAACCAGTGACTGTCAAGTGGTTGGCATGCCACAAATATTTTTCTGAGTTCACCAAAAATTAATATATATAGAATCTCTAGGTCAAATGTAAATTTAAGGTTTTAATGGCAACAGAGCTGCCTTTCTCCTCTTGAATTATTGCATTTAAATAGTTGTGTTCATGTTTGGTGCTCGGTATGAGGCTTATGATCTTCCTGAGGACAAGGCTTGGGTGGAAATAAACAGGTACAGATAAGAACTGATGCTGTTCCACTCTAGCATAGAAAAATTGGAACTAGAAGGTAATGATAAGATTTAAGTGTGAGCTCTGGGTGTCTCAGTCGGTTAAGTATCTGACTCTTGATTTCAGCTCCGGTCATGATCTCATCTTTTGTGAGATCAAGCCCTGTGTCAGGCTCTGTGCTATTGGGATTCTCTCTTTTCTTCTCTCTGCCCCTCTCCTGCTCACTTTCTCTGTCTCTCAAAATAAATAAACCTGAAAAACAATTAAAAAAAAAACTAAGTGTTAGATAATGAGAAGTCTAATAAGAATAAGGGAGCTTTGAAAATTTTCAAAAGCCATTGGTCTGATACTAATTTACTTGTTTTCTGATTATGTATAATATAGTGTAGCCCTAATCAGAAAGATGCAGATAAACAGTACTTTGTTATTTACAAAAGAACTTAAATTATTTCACTACATTTCTGTAAATATTGTTAGTCAAAAATATGCCTTTTTCAGTGATAGGAAACTCACCATTGCTCCACTTTTATTTAACTACCTATCTTCACATTTTTAAAATCACTTAGACTAGAAAACATAAGGTGTTACTTGTTAAATAACATCCACCTGGTGGTTCTTATTTTCCTCAGTGTTAAGGTGTCACTTAAAATAGCATCATCATAGCACATTTAAGTAGGGCAGCCACATTTGCCTAAAGTATATGCCATATAATATAAAAGTTTATTTTCTATTTTTACTCTTACCTTGTTCCTTTTTATCACTTTCCCTTTAAGTTTCCATGGGAACTCCAAAGGTAAAAAAATAGTGATAAATATTCTAGACGTACCAGTTTGAACAATATTTTTACTGTAGGGTTTAATGGTGGGAGAGTTTTTAACCTCATCACAGACATGAATATACTGCCTTTAACAGGAATGTGATAAGATTTTTCATATGAGATTTTAAAATTGTTTTTTCCTTTTGAATGCAACAGAATTATGTGATCTGGCTTCTGTGTGAAAGTACTTGAATGAAAGTTTTTACTTAAATTCCAGTTTGTTGACATACACTGTAATAGTAGCTTCTTCCATATAACACCCGGTGATCATCACAGCAAGGACACACGGTAATCCCTGTCACCTATTGTACCCATTCCCTAGGCACCTCCCTTCTGGTAAGCATCAGTTTGTTCTCTATGGTTAAGAATCTGTTTCTTCGTTTGCCTTCCTCTCTCTTTTTTTTCCTCTTGCTCATTCATTTTATTTCTTAAATTCCACATATAAGTGAAATCATATGGTATTTGTCTTTTTCTGACTGACTTATTTTGCTTAGCATAATACTTTCTAGCTCCATCTATGTCATTGAAAATGGCAAGATTTCATTCTTTTTATGACTGAGTAATATTCCATAATATTATCCATTCATCAGTCAGTGGACACTTGGGCTATTTCTATAATTTTACTATTGTTGATAGTTCTGCTATAAACATCAGGTTACGTGTATCACTTTTGTATTAGTATTTTTGTATTCTTTGGGTAAATACCTAGTAATGCGATTACTGGATCATAGGGTAGTTCTATTTTTAACTTTTTTGAGGTATCTCCATACCATTCTCCAGGGTGGCTTCACCAGTCTGCATTCCCACCAACAGTGCAAGAGGGTTTCCCATTCTCCAAATCATCACCAACACCTGTTGTTTCTTGTGTTGTTGGTTTTAGCCATTCTGACAGTGTGAAGTGATATTTTATTGTAGTTTTGATTTGTATTTCCCTGATGACCGGTGATGTTGAACATCTTTTCATGTGTCTGTTGGCCTTATGAATGTCTTCTTTGGAAAAATGTCTATTCACACCTTCTGCCAATTTTTAAAATTGGATTATTCGTCTTTTGGATGTTGAATTTGATAAGTTCTTTATAGATTTTGGACACTAATCCTTTATCAGCTATGTTATTTGCAAATGTCTTCTCCCATTCTGTAGGTTGCCTTTTAGTTTTGTGATTGTTTCCTTACTGTGCAGAAGCTATTCATTTTGATGAAGTTCCAATAGTTTGTTTTTGCTTTTATTTCCCTTACCTCAGGAAATATATCAAGAAAGAAGTTGCTATGGCCAATGTCAAAGAGGTTACTGCCTGTGTTCTCCTTTAGGATTTTTAGTGATTCAAGTCTCACATTTAGGTCTTTAACCCATTTTGATTTTATTTTTGCCTGTGGTGTAAGAAAATGGTCCAGTTTCATGCTTCTGCATGTTGGTGTCCAGTTTTCCCAACACCTTTTGTTGAAAATACTGTCTTTTCCCATTGTATATTCTTTCATGCTTTGTCAAAGATTAGTTGACCACATAGCTATGGATTCATTTCTTCGTTTTCTGTTCTGTTCTATTCTATTCTGATTTTGTGTCTATTTTGTGACAGTACCTTACTGTTTTTTTGTTTGCTTGTTTGTTTTGTTTTATCAGTACAGTTAGGTAATACAACTTGAAGACTAATCGTGATGCCTCCAGTTTTACTTTCATTTTCAAGACTGCTTTGGCATGCACACTTTACGATTGTCGGTTTTAACTCTGTGAAAAATGCTAATGGTATTTTGACAGGGATTGCATCAAATATGTAGATTGCTTTGGGTAGTATAGACATTTTAACAATATTTGTTCTTCCAATCCGTGAGCATGGAATATTTTTCCATTTCTCTGTGTTATCCTCAATTTCTTTCATCAATGTTTTATAGTTTTCAGAGTACAGATCTCTTACCTCTTTGGCTAGGTTTATTCCTAGGTCTCTTATTGTTTTTGGTGCAATTGTAAATGGGATTGATTCCTTAATTTCTCTTTCCACTACTTCATTATTGGTGTATAGAAATGCAACAGATTTCTGTACATTGATGTTGTATCCTGCAACTTTACTGAATGTTTATCAGTTCTAGAAGTTTTTTTGGTAGAGTCTTTTGGATTTTCTACATAGAGTATCATGACATCTGCAAAGAGCGAAAGTTTGACTTCTTCCTTGCCAATTTGATGCCTTTTCTTTTTGTTATCTGATTGCTGTGACTAGAACTTGCAGAACTATGCATGATAAATGTTTGGCATTCCCTCACTTTCAGTCTGCAGGCAACTACATCTACAATGAGTCTCTTCTAGGCGGCATACAAATCAGTCTTGTTTCTTTATCCATATATCCTATGTTTTTTGAGCATTTAGTCCACTAACATTCAGAGTAATTATTGATATATATGTGTTTATAGCCATTTCATTACTTGTTTTGTCATTATTTCTGGAGATTTTCTCTGTTCCTTTCTAGTCTTTGTCACTTTTTGTCTTTCCACTCCCTTTAATATTTCTTGCAGAGCTGGTTTAGTGGTAACAAACTCCTTTAGTTTTCTTCTGGGAAACTATCTCTCCTTCTACTCTAATAGTTTTCTTGGATACACTATTCTTGGTGGCAGATGTTTTACATTCAGCACATTGAATATGTCATTCCACTGCCTTCTGATTTGCCAAGTTTCTGGTGAGAGACTGCAGCTAGCCTTACAGGCCGTCCCTTGTAAGTTAGGAACTTCTTTTGTCTTGCTGCTTTTAAGATTTTTTCTTTATCATTATATTTCACAAACTTAATTATAATATATGTTGGTATTGGCCTATGATTTCGATGGGAGTTCTTTCTGCCTTCTAGATCTGGATGTCCTTTTCCTTCCACAGACTAAGGAAGTTTTCTGCTATTATTACTTGAAATATAATTTCTGCCCCCTTTTCTCTCTCTTCTTCTTCTGAGACTCATATAGTACAAATGTTATGTTTGATGGGGTCACTGAGTTCCCTAAGTCTATTCTCATGTTCCATAATTCTTTCCCTCTTTTGTTCAGCTCATTATTTTCCATTTGTCTTCTTCTTTTTTTTTTTTTTTTGGTTAATATGTTTTTTTTATTTAAATAGTTTATTTTCAAATTGGTTTACATAAAACACCCATTGTTCATCCCAACAAGTGCCCTCTTTAATGCCCGTCACCCCCTTTCCCCCCTCCCTCACTTAGTTTGTTCTTAGTCTTTGAGAGTCTCTTATGTTTTATCTTCTATATCACTAATTCATTCCTCTCCTTCTTCTAGTCTGTCGTTCATTGCATCAGTCCTATTTCCAGTCTCAGTTATTGTTTTCTTCATTTATGACTGATTCCTTTTTAACTCTTATCACTGTGATAAAGCTCTCCCTGATGTTTTCTATTCTGTTCTACTATCTAGTGAGAATCCTTATGATTGTTGCTTTAAATTGTCCATCAGGTATGTTACTTATATCTGTTTCACTTAGATCTCCGGCTGTGGACTTATCTTGTTCTTTCACTTGGGATAAATTTTTTGGTCTTAGCATTTTGTGCAGTCTCTCTCCCCCCCTCCCCCCATGTTATATAAGCCAGTTATGTCTCCTGTTTCTCAAAGTAATGACCTTATGAACAAGAGGTCCTATAGTGCCGAGGGCCTGGTATATCAGGGAGTGTATCTGGTGTGTGCTGTATGCATGCTGCTCGTATTTTCGCTGCTCTATCCTTCGGTCTAGTCATCTGCAAAAGCTCTCCTTGCCTGTAGTGAGCAGTGTTTGCTCCCCTTCCTGAATATAGTTGAGTTTTAATTAGGTGTGCTCTGCTCTGCTCGTTACATGAGACCTGACACCAACTCCACTAGAACTGAAGTCCTGAAGAACTGTCTGGTCAGAGATGTGGTGTAAGCAGGGGTTTGTGGTGTGAGCAAGGGCTTGCCACACTGGGACTGGGGCAAACTTGACTGAACGCCAGTTCCATGGGAGCTCAGAGGGGCGAGGAGGTTGATGTAAGCAAGTTAGCAGCCTGTGTCAATGCTGTGTTGCTTCCCACAGGTGGCTCTGTGTTTAGTTTGAGGAGCTTATGGGGGAAATAGTGCTCGTCAGCTCCTTTCTTCCCAGAGAGTCACCTCTGTGAATACTGCCTATTAGGGATGCACTCTGAGAAGCCCCAGTGAGCCCTAAAGGTTTTTCAGATCGCAGTTTCCATGCTGTTTGCCTCTGGGTTGTTTGCCTGCCTTCTCTCCAGGAGCAACACAGTGCCCTCTTGGCACTATCTCAACCAGGCTCATGGGCCTTTAGAACTTCAGGCTTTAAGTCCCACTGGTTACAAGAACTCCTGAAATTCCACGTCTTTTGTTTTCCAAGCCAATAGCTTTGGGGAAGCATTTTCCTGTGTGTTCTCCTATGGGTTCCTCTCTCTCACCCTTTCCTGTGACCACAATTCCCTCCCCTCTGCAGCACCTGCAATTTGTTTCTCCCCTAAACCCCATCTCTGCACTTCCTACCTTCTTCAATGTGGCCTCTTCTCTCCCTCTTAGTTCTGGAGTTTGTTCTGTCAATCTTCAAATCACTTTTTGGGGTATTTAGGATGATTTGATAGTTATCTAGTTGTGTTCATGGAAGGAAAGGAGCCTAGTATAGTCTAAGTAGCTGACAATTGGCATTTTTTTAAACTGTAATATAAGTGCCTGATATTAAGCTTTTGATTCCTGAGGATATTTAAAAGGCATCTGTCTTGAATTCATTTGTACTTTTTCGAAGTGTGGTGTTTATCCTTATCGAGCTCAGTAATTTTGATGGTTTGTTTCCATTTATTCCTCTAATGTGAGGAAGGTGTAAAATTTTGATTAAGTGCAAAGAAAACAAGTGAGGAACATCTTGGGAATTAATTTTCTTGTGACAAAGTAGTAGTAGTTGGTAGTAACGGGCAAAAACAACTAGTTTTAGAAAAAAATATAGTCTCATCAAACATTTCTAATACGGGAATATTCACATCTACAAAGTGAAACTACTTTAGAAATCAGAACAAAAATAAGATTCCACTGAGTCCATGATAGGATGCTTCCTTTTAAAAAAATTATAGATTCCATTTATTTCCCCCTACTTACTTTCCAAGAGGAAAAATCAGCTGTTATCCTTAAGATGAAAAGCATGTAGGGGCACCCGGGTGGCTCAGTCAGTTAAGCACCGACTTCGGCTCAGGTCATGATCTCACCGTTTGTGAGTTCGAGCCCCACATCGGGCTCTGTGCTGATAGCTCAGGGCCTGGAGCCTGCTTCAGATTCTGTGTCTCCCTCTTTCTCTGCCCTTCCTCTGCTCACACTCTGTCTCTCTGTCAAAAGTAAACATTAAAAAAAAATTAAAAAACAAAACCGTGTAAAATCACATTCCATAAGTCTCGTTTCCCATAAAAAAAGCAAAAAAAGATACAAAATAAAGCAGTAAGACAAAGGCAGATATAAGAAATCATTTAATTAAATATCTTAAAGAAATTTTAAAATATTGTATGTTAATTAAGGCAGATCATCAATTTTTCCGCATTTTTACTTGTATGTAGTTTCTATTTCATTTTTTGACAATTGAAAATACACTTAAATATTTGTGGTACCTTATTTTGTTTCATAAAACAAGTATGCGCCTGGTAAATATTGGCCAAAGCAGAGTTCATTTGAATCTTCGGTTAAACAGCAGAACTGAACTGCTTTCCAATTCAGCCCCAGCCGTTTTCCAGTTGAAGTATCAAAGGAGATTTTTACCTGTGTCTGCCAAAACCAACTGAAGCACAACAGACATGGCACAGGCTAATCACTTTCTCTGTGGAGGTCCTTCCAAAGGAGGGTTTAAGTCCCCACAAAGGTTTCCTAGAGGGAACAACACAAAATCCTAATTTTTTAGACTTTAAAAGGTGTTACATTATTGGAAAATATTATGAGGTTCAAATTGGAAAGCACTGAGGTAAGTAGTTCTAAACTATTATCTTTACTCCAAGATTTTTCTGAGACTTTGCTATGTTGATGAGCATTATTAAGAGCAAAAAGAGCTCTTTTTCTTGGCGCCTTGGGGGCAGTAGGCTGCTTCAGGATAAAACTGAACATCTCTTTCCCAGCTACCGGCTGCCAGAAACTCATTGAGGTAGACAATGAATGCAAACTTTGTGCCTTTTATGAGAAGCAAATGGCCACAGAAGTTTCTGCTGATGCTTTAGGGGAAGAATGGAAGGGTTACGTGGTCCATATCAGAGGTGGCAATGACAACCAAGGCTTCGCCATGAAGCAAGGTGTGTTGACCCTGGCCATGCCCGCCTTCTGCTGAATAAGGGGCATTCCTGGTACCGACCAGTGAGGACTGGAGAAAGAAATCACAAATTTATTTGCGATTGTATTGTGGATGCTGATCTCAGTGTTCTCAGTTTGGTCATTGTGAATAAAGGGGAGAAGGATATTTCTGGACTCACTGATACTACAGTGCCTCGTCGCCTGGGGCCCAAAAGAGCTAACAGAAGCCGCAAGCTTTTCAATCTCTCAAAGGAAGATAATGTCTCCCAGTATGTTGTGAGAAAGTCCCTAAACCAAGAAGGTAAGAAACCTCGATCCAAAGCACCCAAGATTCAGCATTTTGTTACTCCATGTGTACTCCAACACAAGTGTTGGCACATTGCTTTGAAGAAGCAGCATACGAAGAAAAACAAGGAAAAGGTTGAAGAATATACTTGACTTTTGGCCAAGAGAATGAAGGAGGCCTAAGAAAAATACCAGGAACAGATTGGCAAGAGACAGAGGCTGTCTTTTCTGAGAGCTTCTATCTCAAAGTCTGAGTCTAGTCAAAAATGAGAGTGTTATAAGAGGAACAAATAAGTAAGATCAGACATCTAAACAAACAAACAAACAAATAGCAAAAAGAGAATTTATTATGTATGCCTACTAACATAAGTTGAACACAGTATGATTTTTAATGAGTATTGCTAATCAGTTTCTCCCTGCTCCAGTACTTTAAGAAAATGATTGTTTTAGATAACAGATTTTATTTCAGGACTAGTAAAGATACTATTTTTTGGGAACTTATTTATCTTGGATTTCTCCATGAGTAAGGTGACAAGATATTTCAAAAAGGTTAGTAGCTTCCAAGGACCTTAAGGAGAGGTGCTGTTTAGAGGAGTTTACAAATAAAGAACAGCATTTGCATTGGCGACACGAATTTGGGATTCATCAGTTTATTGATAGTTATTCAATATATGGAAAATTCTTAGATATTGGATGTGGGGGACAAAGCTATAAAAACAGAAGAAAGACTCGAGACTACAATGCCGAAGACCATCAATGTTTAAGAACCGCATGAAAAGAGATGTCAAAAGAGAAATGAAAAGGCATGAGTCAGACTGGTAGAGGGAAAGAATAAATATTAGAAAAAAATAAATTATAATAATAAATAATAATACTGTCTTCTAGTAACAGCTTGATATATGTTGACACAGAGGAAGCTTGTGTGTTATAAGATCGTTGCACACTTATGTTTATAATTTTTCTAAAATCTTTCTTAATTTATCAGAGAGAATCGAAGCAGATGTTTTCTCTACACCACTTTTGTATATATGCATACATCTGAGTTTATAAAATATGCTGCGAATGCATTGAATTATTCTTACCAATCAATTTATCCAGAAGTCAGATTCTATTATAATCAGAATCAATTATTATGCCGTGGTAGTTAGCTGTAGCAAAGAATGTGTTTATAAAATATTAAAAGGGCTCCTGGGGACTTAAACTTTTTTCATTAATTTTTTAAACCTACAATTTTGAAAAAGTTTATACATTTGTAAAATACAGAGAATAATTTGAATCTACATGGGAGCATCATACAATTTCAACAATTATTAAGTCATCTCATTTTATCAGCAATATTTTAGAATATAGATTTAACATCTAACGATGCTATTAAAAAAATGAGTTGCCATAACATTATTGCTGTTAAAAAACTGAGGTTTTTAAGACAATGCAACACAAATTGAATATTTGACATAAAATCTCAAATATTCCAACATTTTTGACCTATAGTTTAGCTTAATATCATCATATGTCTAGTCAGTGCACAAATTTACTCAATTGGTTCATAAACATGCACATATATGCTTCTTATTTGCTATGAATGTTTATTTACTTATTTATTTATATTGAGGATTGTTTGTTTGAACCAGGATCCCATACTCTTTAAACATGGCAATTCATTATTATATTTGTGAATTATACATACATATATATATGTATATATATATATCATTTTTTTTGTACGGATTCTTTCTTGATAAAGTTGCTCTCCTTGAACATTTTGTTGAAGAAGTTAGGTCATATTTTCCATAGAATTTTCACAACCTGAATTTTTTTTATTGCATCCCCATGCTATACTTGAACTCATTTTTGTATCTCTATATTTGATATATTTTTTATACATTTTCATAAATATTTCATGTAAGTATGTTTTTTGTACTTTTCCTCTATAAATTGGTACTTAGATCTATTATATTGCCTATACATTACTACTTAGGTATTGGATTATTTTTCAATTTTTGGTTAAGAATAGCACTAGATTGTGGTAATTTCATCAGGAGCATAGTCATTGATTTGGTCTGTTTTTGAGATATTAGCAGATACTTGTTATCATTAACCTATTATTTTAATTAAGTGTCACAAAATTATGAACTTCTAATTTTGTATCTCCTACCCACTTAAAAACTAGAATCATTCTATGCATTTTTTAAAAATTTTTTTTAACGTTTTTATTTTATTTTTGAGAGACATAGAGACAGAGTGTGAGCAAGGGAAGAGCAGAGAGAGAGGGAGACACAGAATCCGAAGCAGGCTCCAAGCTCTGAGCCATCAGCACAGAGCCTGACGCTGGGCTCGAACTCACAGACGGTGAGATGTTGACCTGAGCCGAAGTCGGCCACTTAACCGACTGAGCCACTCGGGCACCCCTAGAATCATTTTATGAAAAGAAACTTCTGTGCACTGAAAATTACAAGACACTGATAAAGATATCTATGATTATGGATTGGAAGAATTAATATTTTTAAAATGTCTATGCTACCGAAAGCAATGTACAAATTCAATGCAATCCTTATCAAAATTCCAATGGTGTTTCTCACAGAACTAGAACAAATGATTCTAAAATTTGTATAAAACCACAAATTATCTGGGAAATCAAAGTAATTTCAAGAAAGACAAATCTGGAACTAAGACATTTGCTGATCTCAAACTTATACAAAGCTATAGTAATCAACAAGGATGGTACTGGTATAAATACACATATAGATTAATGGAACAGAATTTGAGATCCCATAAATAAATCCATATACAATATGGACAATTAGCATATGACAAAGGAACCAAGAACATACAATGGAGAAAGCTCAATCTCTTCAATAAATGGTGCTGGGAAAACTGGACAGACACATGCAAAAGAATGAAACTAGATCACAATCTTTCACCATATACAAAAATTAACTCAAAATGGATTAAAGAGTTGACTGTGAGACTCAAAACCATAAAATTCTCAGAAGAAAACATAGGCAGTAACCTCTTTGATATCAGTTTTTGTGATGTGTTTGTGACTCTGACTCCAAAGGTAAATGCAAGAAAAGTAAAAATAAACAAATGGAGCTATGTCAAACTGAGAAATTCTGTGTGGGGAAGGAAACCTTTTTCAAAATGAAAAGACAATCTAGTGCCTGGGAGAAGATATTTGCAAATTATATATTCGATAAAGGGTTAATATCTAAAATATATAAAGAACTCATGCAAATAAAAATAAAATAAAACAAAACCAAGCAACAGCAGCAACTCTATAAAGAAATAGGCAGAAGATCTCAATAGACATTTTTTTTTCCCAAAGAAGACATATAGATGTCCAACAGGAACATGAAAAGATGATCAGCATCACTAATTATTAGGGTAATGCACATCCTACCCACAATGAGGTATCATCTCATATCTGTTAGGATGACTATTATCAAAAAGACAAGAAATAAGTGTTGGAGAGGATGTGGAGAAAAGGGAACTCCCATACACTGTTGGTGTAAATGTAAATTGATGTGGCCATTGTAAAAATCAGGAAACTCCTCAAAAAATTAAGAATAGATCTACCATATTTTCCATCTGTTCTACTATTCTGGATATTTACCCACAGGATATGAAAACACTGTTTCAAAAAATTATATGCCGCCCTATGTTCATTGCAGACTATTCACAATAGACAAGAAATGGAAACAACCTAAGTGTCCATCAGTAGATGGATAGAGAAGGGTTTTATATACCGCCCCCCCACACACACAGGAGAATACTACTCAGCTACAAAGAAGAATAAATCTCGCCATTTGCGACAACACGAATAGACCTTGTTGGTTTGCTAAATGAAATAAATCAAAGACAAATACTGTCCGATTTTACTCTTATATAGAATCTAAAATAAAAAACAAATGAACAAACAAAAGCCCCAAAAACAAAATCCTAGAAACAGAACAGAATTGGTGGTTAGCAGAGGTGAAGAGGGTTGAGAGAGATGAAACTAGTCAATGTGGTCAAGCACGGTGACGAATGGTCTTTAGACTTTTGGTCAAGATCACTTCGTATTGTTAAATTATAATGTTGTACCCCTGAAACATATGTTATATTCTAGTTTTACCTCAATTAACAAAAAGCCAAAATGGGGAAAAATATATTTATCAACAATTTGTTACTCTAAAGTACAGGTAATGAGGAAGTAGAGTAAAACTGGATCTTTCTAATGTATTTAGGTTTTGAAAACAAACTTTATTTTTTAAACACTTTTAGATTGACAGAAAAATTATAAAGATTGTACAGAGACGTTCCATTAAACCCAAACTCAGTTTTCCTTTTTCTTAACATCTAACATCAGTATAGTATATTAGTTACAATTAATGAACCGATAGTAAGATATTATTATTAGCTAAATTGTGTGCTTTATTCAGATCGCCTTAGTTTTTACTCAATAATCTTTTCTGTTTCAGGAGACCACATCATATTTATTCACCATGTTTCTTAGGTATAACTTGGTTATGACGATTTCTCAAAATAAGCTTATGTTATTGATGACCCTGACAGTTTTGAGGAGTACTGATCAGGTATTTTATAAAATGCCTGTCATGATTAGATTGAGGTTATGGGTTTTTGAAAAGTAGACCACAGAGATAAAGTATCTTTTTACACATCACATCAATGGCGTATACTTTCAACATGACTTATCGCTGTTGATGTCGACATTAATTGTCTCGCTTATAGTAGTGGTTGTTAGTTCTGTCAACTGTAAAGGTATGTTTTGATTTCCCCCTTGCCAGTACTCTGAGAAGGAAATCACTCTATGCAACTCATGGCTAAGGAGTGCAGAGTTACAATACACAAGGGTGATCTGTCTTTTTCCCCATATTATTTATTTATTCAATCGTTTATTTAAAATAGTATGAACTTGTGGATATTTATATTATTACTTGGGTTATAACCCAATACTTCTTTATATATTCAAATTATTTCACGTTTGATCTTTGAGGGCTCTTTCTTTTGGCTCCTGTGTCCCTTCCATAGAGCTTCATCAGAGTGTGTGTGTGTGGAGGGAAGTGTTCTCACTTCTCTCTGGCATTACATGATGTTCTGGTTCATATTACATTTTTCCTGCCCCAGTTCTAAAATCAATCATTTCTTCAAGGATGCTAGGTTCCTTTTGTTAGTGAGTGATAATAGAAACTAAGTTTTGGGTACTAGGTATGTACATTGTTATGATGTATCCAGGCTCTTCTTCTCCTCCTCCTCCTCCTCCTCCTCCTCCTCCTCTTCCTCCTCTTCCTCCTCCCCCCCTCCTCTTCCTCCTCCTCCTCTTCCTCCCCCTCCTCTTCCTCCTCCCCCCTCCTCCTCCCCCTCCTCCTCCCCCTCCTCCTCCTCCTCCTCCTCCTCCTCCTTCTTCTTCTTCTCCTTGAAATGAATGGCCAATGTACATATATAAAATTTTTTCTATATCTATTTCTATATTAAGCTAGATAAGAGTTCATACCAATGTCTCCAACTGTAATCCATTACCACGTTGTTCATTCTTGCTTATCTGTTAAGTTTCCAGTCCAACAGTAAGAATCTGCTATGCATTTACTTAATTATCCAATTCTAATATTCATGTCTGGTAATATCAGAAATATTAACTTGTACCCACAAGGGAAATCCTTTCAACATCTGGGCCGTAGTGCTCATGTACGGCTTTTCTTACTTTTATAGACCCTCGTCATTTCCAAAGTTACTTAAGTCAGCACCTCTCTCTCCAACCACCACTTTTAGTGAGGTTGTTTCATACACTTGGAATACAGTTAAATTTTATCATCCTGTTCTGCATTTCATCTGGGGATTTTCCTAACTTTTAAATTTTTGCTATTGAAAGTCTTATACAATACAGTCTACTTTTTGTGCCATAATGTTAATGAGTTTTGATAAACACATCGTGTCATGTGTCCACCAGTGGTGCCATAGAGGATAATTTCAGTGCCCTAAAAGTTTTCCTGTGTTTCACCTATAAAACCATCACTCTCTTATACCTAAACCCTGGGTACTGCAGATTCTTTTTTTTTTTTTTTTTTTTTTGCGGTCTCTAAAAATTTGCCCTTTCCAGAACATAGTATATTTGGGATTATTCAGTGTGTAACTTTCTCAGATTGGCTTCTTTCACTTAGCAACAGCCATTAAAGAATCATTCATGTATTTTCATGACTTGATACTTCATTTTTATTTTCATGAAATACTATTTTTATTTAGATATACTTCAGTCATCTTTCAAAGGGCATCTTGGTTGCCTCCAGATTATGATGATTAAAAATAAGGATGTTATAAACACTCATGCACATGTTTTTGTGTGGACGTGTTTTCAGATTAGTTGAATAAGTACGTGAGGGGACTGTATGATAAAACTATGTTTAGCTTTGTAATAGACTGCCAAAATCTTATCAAAAGTGGTGACGTGGTTGGAACTAGAATGTGTTATGCTGAATGAAGTAAGTGAGTGAGAGAAAGACAAATGTATGATTTCATTCATATGTGGAATTTAAGAAACAAAACAGATGTACATAGGCGAAGGGAGGGAAAAATAAGATAAAAGCAGAGAGAGAGGCAAACCGTAAAAAACTCTTAACTACAGAGAACAAACTGAGGGTTGTTGGAGGGGAGGTGGGTGGAGGGATGAGCCAAACGGGAGGTGGGTATTAAGGAGGGCACTTGTTGGGATGAGCACTGAGTGTTATGTGGAGGTGATGAATCACTGGGTTTACTCCTGAAACCAATACTACACTGTATGTTAACTAACTTGAGTTTAAGAAAAAAGAAGTGGCTTATAACTTTGCATTTCCATCAGCAATGACAGAGATTTCTTGCCCTGCATTCTCCACAACTATTGATATCTTCATGTTTACTTCGACTTGTATTTTAAGCATTCTAATAAGTGCGCGGTGATATCTTACTCCTTTATCTGCAATTCCTTAATGATAAGCGACATTGAACATCTCTGCATTTATTTGCCATTTATGTGTCTTATTTGGTGAAGTAGCTGTTCAGATTCTTTTGTCTATTTTTAATTGAATTATTTATTTTCTTACTGAGTTTTTTTAAGTTTCAAGAATTCTTTGTATATTTCAGTTTAAACTACTTCATGAGAAATTGCTTTGTTGCAAATATTTTATGACTTGTCATATTCGTTACCAGTGTATTTCTCACAGCAGTTTTTAATTATAATAATGTTCAACTTATTTAAAAACTTATTTGTATTCAAAAACTCATTACTAAACTTAAGCCGTCTAGATTTTTTGCTGTTTCCTTCTAGAAACCTGCAGTTTTGCATTTTTTGTTTGAGTGTATAATCTATTTTGAATTAATTTTTATGAAGAGTGTAGGTTGTATATCCAGGCTCTTCTCCTCCTCCTCCCCCTCCTCCTCCTCCTCCTCTTCCTCCTCCTTCTTCTTCTTCTGCTGCTGCTGCTGCTTCTTCTTCTTCTTCTTCTTCTTCTTCTTCTTCTTCTTCTTCTCCTTGATATGAATGGCCAATGTTCTAACACCATTTGCTAAAAAGATTACACTTTTTCCATTGAATTACCTTTGGGTCTCTGCCAAAGATCAGTTAACTATATTTGTGTGGTTCTATTTTTGAGCTCCCTAGTCTGCACCTTTGATAGATGTGTTGATTCTTTCACAGAGAGTATACTTTCTTGATTTGCTGCAGCTTTCTAGTATATCTTGTAATGTATCAGCGAGTCTTCCAACTCTTCTTTAATATTATGTTGGCTTTCCTAAGTCTTTTAGAGGAAAAGCTCGAGTGATGGTCTGAGGGTGATTGGGGGGGTGCACTATGTAAATTAGCAAAGAATGCAAAGTGACCTAAAGAATAATTCTCACATGCTTTGCACTTTCAAACAGGATTCTGAGAGTACTTAGGTTATATCATGGTAATTGGGTAGGTAAATAAAGTATACCTGTAACTTAAGTAACCTGAACATAACTTTATCCATATGGTCCCATTGCAGTTAAGAGAAGAAAAGGATACCCTACGTGGCTCAGTAGGTTGAACGTCTGATTTCTGCTCAAGTCATGATCTCGCAGTTCATGAGTTTGAGCCCCATATCAGGCTTGCTATTGTCAACCGAAACTGTCTATATATATACACACACACACACACACACACACACACACACACACACAATATTCAGACATTGTGTAAGAAATAAGAGTAAACCAAAGAAAAAGGAACTTATGAAACCAGAAATGTAAACTTTAAAGGGAAAAAAATCCTATATATTCTCATATAATAAAAAAAGACTATTCCTCACACAGGTACAAAAATATACCTAGCAAAAATACCTTATTCGGGTTTTCCCTAAGGAGTAATATCAAAGTATGTTTCAAAACCAGCCCAGCATAGTGGCACATGGCTGGCTCAGTTGGTGTAGCATACAACTCTCGATCTCAGGGTTCTGAGTTCAAGCCCCATATTAGGTGTAGAAATTAGTTAAAAATAAAATCTTAAAAAGCAAAAGCAAACAAAACACCAAAACCAGCCCAGCACAGACACTGATCAAACTAAAGCACATCTAAATACCTAAACTTCCTCTATTGATTCATACTTGCTGTACATCAGGCCTCTCTCTTTTGACACAAATCATAAGAGTGGAAAATTCTAATTCCCTTTCAACTATTCAAAGGGATGTTACCAGTAACTCAATTCCCTTTCAAAACCAAATCAAACAGAGATCCGCTTGAAATCTGATCTTACATATCTTCAAAATGATTTTTCTAAGTACCTTAGGTTAAGTTTTTTCAGAAGGCAGAACTAATGGATGTATTTTGTGCTCACTGAGTTTCTTTCCACTAGATAATAACCTAAAAGGAATTTCTGTCAAAAGAAAAAAAAAGATGATTTACTTTATTTGATGTGACTGTTTCATCCATCATAAAATTAGTTTGCAGTAATTCAGCTCTTAAAATGGCCATTTACAAGAATCTTGGGAAGTTGACAAGACTATTTTTACAGTTTTGTTTCTTTAAGAATTACGCTGATTTGTTAGTTTTTCTCAGAAATGCTCAGGCAATTTGAAGAGAGCAAAATACATAATAATAAATTCAGCTTGTATGGGGATGAATAATACCCTAATCTCCAGTAGATAAAACTAGGCTTTGAGTTGTTAAAGTTTTAGCTGATGCGAACTATAAGCCTAAACTTCTGACACTGTATTTCAGGGATAGATGGCATCAGTAAAGGGACGTTTTTAGTCAGATCAAAAAAATAACTCCATTAAATAAACAAATCAGAATTTATTAGGAATTTGCAATTAGCAACATATTGTGACAGATATGATAGATGCTGTGGAGACTATAACAAAATAAAGAGTGCCCACGGAAATCTCACAATCATAACCAAATCCAATATATGAAAATTTGCAATAAATAAGTCACTCAATTTAACATGGAAGGTAATTTGTGAAGTTTTGGTACCTTTTATTTCCAAGCAAAACTAAGTTAAAAACATCTAAACCGAAAGAGGAAAAGAAAAAGGAAAAAAAAAACATATATGTAAGTCTGAGTAGCTTTGCCATTTTCATTAGATATTTTGAGATGCTGCATAATATATTTAAGTATGAGGGCATGACAGAAAGCGAACTAACATGAAAGTCATTATTTAAATATTTCAGACACTGTTGAAAAATGACTATGTGGGAAAAAACTTTTTTTTGAGATACAAGTTGAACAGAAAATGGCTAGAGCTTGCCTTTTTATAATGGAGTTCTTTAGTATGCTTATTTCAACTTCTTATTTACCTATTAAAACCTCAAAGTAAATCTAACAAACATTATTTATGTCACTGAATTAAGAATAAACACAGAGTGTAAAAGTAAATAAAAGAATAAAATAAGATTAAATTAAAAAGTCTATATATGCAACAAAAATATCCACAAAGGTATTAAAGAAATAAAATTCATCATGTAATTAAAAATTCCCAAATATATCAATTCAACCATTTTAGTGCGATAATTTTACAGTTCAATGAACTAAAGAATCTGTCTGGTTATTTGTTGTCATGTGAACTCTTCCTGGTTTCCTTGCTTCAAAAATGAAATCAATTTGGCCAGTTTTCCCTTTTTTATCTGATTAATGTGGTATCTCATAAATACAAATAAAGTTTATTTTTTCCATCTCTGAATGCCTCTTGTGGTAGACCTGATGGGACGAATAGACAATAGACATATGGGTTAATTCCTTACAGAATTAAAACAAAACAATGTAGAAGTCAGATATAAGGAAAAGCACCATTATTTTTACTGATTACAGAAAACTTTTCTTCTCTTGAATAGCACTTTGGAAATTCATATTTGGAAATCGTAAGCTGGCATAGATTCCATTACAGTAACTTTCATTGTTCCAGGGGAGGCATTTCATCAGTGACGGTTTAGTTAAGAACATTAAATATACTCCAGTTTGCCAGAATAAGACATACTTTTTCTTGCATTGTATTTTGAATTCTTTAGGTGTGAAAAAAATTACCTTTTTTTCAAAATTTTGATCTAATGGTTTTTGATGTTCAGTATATTTTAAGACTTGCAAGTTATGCAGTGAAAAGAGAGCAATTTCTAATAATTCCTAGAATTTGAGCATGCAAATTTCAATAGGCACCAAGGATTCTGGTTACTTAGGTGAAATGGATTACTGTGATTTCTATTCTTTTCCTATTATCTTACTAAATCTACTAATTATACTTTCCTCCAACATTTAAAACAAATGTATTTCCTGGGTGATTGTTAATGACTAGCAACATATTGGGAACTTATTCTATTCAAGATATTTACAAAATTTGTTTGTGAAAAACTCATCTCCATCAGAAAAGGATTTTGTGGTCCTTCTGACTCTGTAATTTAATTTTTTAACGTTTATTTATTTTTGAGAGACATAGAGACAGAGCGTGAGCAGGGGAAGGGCAGAGAGAGAGGGAGACAGAATCTGAAGCAGGCTCCAGGCTCTGAGTTGTCAGCACAGAGCCTGACGCAGGGCTTGATTTCACAGACCGCGAGATCATGCCCTGAGCTGAAGTCAGCTGCTTAACCGACTGAGCCACCCAGGCGCCCCTCTGTAATTTAATGATGGGAAAATAAGTGTGAGGTCATGAAATATTGGATTAATAGAGTGATAAACAGAAGAATAGATGTCCCTGCACTCAAGAAGCTTGAGGGTTCAATAGTGAGGTTAGGCGATGTTGGGTTACATACTGTAGGATGAGGAGTTCGGCTTCAGTCCAAAAGGCTCTGTGGGAGTGGGGAGGGCTGGGTGTTTGTCATTTAGGCTTCCAACTCTTGATCTCAGCTCAGATCTTGTTGTGAGGGACGTGAGTTTGAGCCACACAATGGGGCCTACTTAAAAAAAAAAATGTGATGTGTGATATTTCAGGCCTTAACATACATACTCACCTAAAATGCCTTTACCTGGCAGGCAACATGAGAGAGAGCTGGCCTCCTCAGACCAGAGTTGGTACACAGACAAGGCATTGCAGTCTTTGAAGAAACTTACGGTCTAGAACTCAGGATCTCTGATTGGTCACCCTGTCATACATAGCTGCATACGTAGCCCCGATGCCTTGATTTGCAGGGGTCTTCATGGAGGGCTTCCAAAGGCATTTATGTTAAAACCTCTTTAGAGTTGGAGGTGAAGGCAAGGAAACTTGAGGACACTTTTTCTTCACTCTGAGTCAGTATTCAGTACTTTTCCACTCCTGGTCTTCGCCCCTCCTGCTCTCCAAAGCCCCCCAGGTCCATAAAACTGCAGGATCCATTAGTTTGGGGTCCCTTTGCTATGAGACCATCTTCACTGGTGCCATTCCATAGGGAAAAGTGAATTGGGGGAGTTAGTACTTTCTCTGGTTTAGCCTATCAGCACATGTTTAAAGTCTTGACTGTTACTTTTATTTTGACTTGTCTTGATCAACTGCTCTGGCACCTGGCAGCTTAGCACTATTGACCTCCCAACACAGGAAAGAATGTACATAAAAAATATCTCAGTGCGTGAGGCGCCTGAGTGGCTCAGTCAGTTGACCATCTGACTTCGGCCTAGGTCATAATCATGTGGTTCATGAGTTCAGCCCTATGTCGGTCTCTGTGGTGACAGCTCAGAGCCTGGAACCTACTTCAGATTCTGTGTCTCCCTCTCTCTCTGCCCCTCTGCAGCTCATGCTCTGTCTCTTTATCTCTCAAAAATAAATAAAAACATTAAAAAATATCTCAGTGCAGATTAGAAGAGTAAGGGAAAATGCAGTGTATGGGAAAGAAAGTGGAGTATTAAGGATAATTGTATGTAGGTCATGAGTAAATGTTGTAAACTAAAACAGAGATTCTGAGGGATTCGGAAGAGAGTGAGAAGAACCCGGTTCAAATGAGGGCATTTAGCTGAGGTAATGGCAAGAAATTTAGTCTGATAATCCAGGTGGGGGCATTTTATAGTTAAACTAGAATTCAAGAAAATGTAGTTTATTTTTATCCTGTATGGATGAGAAAGTCCTGATGTGGTGGAACAGAAAAGTAACGTAATAAAACTTGTATTTTGGAAGTGGTTTCAGAAGTGTCTTATCCAGCTTTCTGTATAGCCTCGCCAAACATTTATTGTTAATACGCTCTTGGAACGTATTGTGCAAAATCCTGGAGAATGTTTGCATAGCTCATGATCTAAGAGGGCAAGATGTATTTCAACAAAGGCTAAGAAGTTATCCCACAGTGTGACTTAACAGAGAGCCCTTAACAGTCCTCTGGGGAAGCAGGGGTATAATCGACTAACTCAGGAGACAATGGGGAAGCTCTCTCATCATGGGTGATTCACAAGCTGAATTTTAAAAAATATAGGAGCCCAGGAACAGGGGTGAAAATTATGAAAATATCCCACAGACCTAAAGCCTCTATTTCACTTCAGACATTCTCCAAACATTTTTATCTTTCAGAAAATGGGAATCATTTCATTTGTCCTGAAAAACTATATGAATTGAAGGCTTGCCTTGACAACCAATCAAAGTGTTTGTAAATCCACACACACAAAAATGTCTCATTATTATCAGTGAATTATAATGTTTTGGGCAATACTTCCAAAAAAGTATGAATGATACTTCATAACATGCCTCGTTCACATCTCCGGCTTATTTTTCCACCAGTTTGCCATAGTTGCATATCATTTTGACCAAGCCAGGGTAGAGTCAAAAACAGCCCACACTATCCTATCTTAATGGATCTAGAACAGTAGTATTTGAATAAAATTATCTGGTAGGTAGAAACAATTTTAAAATTGTACATAGGCCTTGTAAACGCTACATTTTAACATGAAACATATACATGGATATTCATTTCCCAAACATTTGTGCGGGTCTATTGTCTTTTCCTGTGCGAATGGAATTGCCGATTGCTGATGGAAGTTTGATACTGCTTAGAAAAGTTTATTACTACAGTTTCACATGATCTAGATTTTCCTGCTCTATCCTCTAGAGAAGAACAAACACTTTCACGGCTGTTTTCCAGATTTAGTCTAGGTGTTTATGATTAATCTTCCAACACGTCACTATGACTTTTTCGCACCCAATTTAACAATATATTTTTAAATTACACACCTTCGCCAGGTATTTACAAATCACTTAATTTGTTTATCATAATGACTATCTTGAACTCACTTAGTTGATTTACATGTTATTTAAATTTATTACATAGCTACCATAATAATTGCAGGTGGCGTAAACAGAATTAGAAAGAAAACCAACCGTTTTCAACTGCACAACCGGAAGTACTGGAAGAGTGCGTATATCTGCTGGAGTGTGGTTTACCTGCTCATGAGCATTAAGCATACACTAAGAGTACTCGTCAACACTTTCTTTTTAAAAATTTTTTTGAATATTTATTTTTGAGAGAGAGAGAGATAGAGTGCGAGTGGGGGAGGAGCAGAGAGAGAGACACACAGAACCTGAGGCAGGCTCCAGGCTCTGAGCTGTCAGCACAGAGCCCGATGTGGAGCTTGAACTCATGAACTCTGAGATCATAACCTGAGCCGAAGCCAGTCCTTACCTGACTGAGCCACCCAGGCGCCCCACTCCGCAGCATTTTCTCACAGAAAGTTACCAGTTAATTTGGATTAATGGATTAGGTGAATTTCCTTATAAGGGTTTCTACTATCATCATCGTTATTTTCCGAATTCTCATTTACTTACCTTTGCACACACTGTCCCCCCTGCTGTAAGGCCTGCTCACGTCTCATCTTGGGAATTACTACTCATTTTTAAAGACTCCAGCGAAAGCAGCGATTTCCCTGGAAATTATTTTTTAAATTATTTCTTGCTAAAGACTGTCAGGCGGCCTTTCTTCTGGGCTCGAAGACCTTCCTCTCTAAATCACTGTTGTCAATCTTTTTACACAAACGCGAATCATAGCTTAAATTATTGAGCACCTTATTAGTATATACAAGGACTTGTGTACAGCAATTTGCATGTATTAACTTATTTAATCCTCTTAACACCCTATTATTTTCCTCAAGTTATTTTATAAATGTGAAAGAATCATATAGAGTTTGGGTAATTTGTATAACATAGTTATAGGTAAAGTAACATAGTAGGTAAAACTGTCAGGATTCAAGCTTCAGCGCCCTGGCTTCAGAGGTCATGTTTTTAGAGTTTGCACTTACTGCCTCTCGATCACAAAACATTATATTTTACTTGTTGGAGCTCACAATGAGTCATTTGTTTTTTTTCTATTAATACTATTTTGTTTTTCATCTTTCTATCCTTAATAGAGAGCACCAGTGTCTGTTATATAATATTATTCACTGAATTGTTTATTAAATAAATGAATGCCATTTCAAATACTTTATGGTCGTTTGAAATGTAGAGGGCTAACTGTATCAGACATTTTTTTAAAGTCAGTAGGTTTAGTGAAAAGTATAGAAAATGCTGTATTTTTCTCATATTCTAGGTTCTTTATTGTTTTGAAGGTCCACAGAAGTTTATTTTTCCTCTCAGAATAGTATCAACATTATTTGGTATTTGTGGAGTCTTGTTACGTTAATAAATCGTGGAAGCTGAAAATTGATGTATCAGTGAATGAATCCAAATAATATATATATGTATACATATATATGTTTTTCTTTTCTGCCACTCTATCCATAAAGTTCAAAGCACTGGTTGTCTGAGTCCATAAAATTTCCACTGGATAGATAGGTTAGAGCCACTCCATGGAATCAATGTCATACAAACCATGTGGGATGATGGATTTTTTCACATCAAACTGTCATCTTGTCTCTGCTGTTACATTATATTTGCTACCTCAACAGTGACTCAAATTGTGATTTTTTACAGCTGGTGCCCCACTATAAAATAATCCAGTATATTTTTGACCACCCCTTTAACTGTTTACTGATATCCAAAAGGCTTTAGTTTTTCATCCTAAGTTTGAGCCTAAAGCTTGTCTAGAGTTTGTTTGTTTGTTTGTTTATGGTGGCACACATTTAGAAACAGATCAATTCATGGAAAACTCACTGTGACTGGAAATTATTTTAGAAGTCATGGCTGGCTTATTGATGTAACATTTTGCTTTTCCTTTCATTTATTTCTTTATGCCAGTTCCCACTCGGCTTAACTGATGACATTTTGTGATGACTGCTGGCAGTGGGGCTCTGAGAGTTAACTGGGGAATTTGGTATACGTGTAGGCTTGGGTATCCACAGCCAAGGAGTCACACATATTCACAAATATCCATAAAAAGACACAATTTTGGTACATAATTTCTGAAGGATGCTTTTGAATTTGGATGGGAAAGACAGGCCCTTTCAAGGATGATGATGGATTGGCCTGGAATGAGAGTGTGAAGGACCATCTAGGCAGTGGGAACTACTACTTGAATTACAGAGGAAAAAACAAAGAGAAAAAGATCTAGGAATTGATATATCATCAGGATTGGAACAGCATATTGCGCTTGGCCGTGTGTGTAGTCTCACGTGTGTATATGTGTAAGTTCACATTTGTATTTTGGGAATAAGATGGGGGATATAAAATAATAAAGACATAAAAACCTACAAAAATTAAAAAATAATGAAATATCTTCTATAAGGAAAAATGAGTTTATATATTTATACCATATCCACTAAAGAATTTTAAGCAGGACACTAATGTTTAATCAGATTTCTATCTTAGATTTCATAGTTGTATAGAGAAAGCATTGAAGTGGGAAAGAACAGAGACAGACGGAGGACCAATTATGCTATTTTTGTGATAGTAGAGAGATAAGTGGATCTGTACTGGGGCAGTAACTAGGAGGGTGAGGAGAACAGATACATTTGAAAGAATTTAGAGACAGAAGACCACTTGGTAAATTACCACTAGGTAAATTACTAAATTGGGCTGGGGAGCATCATGATGGGAACATTTGGGAAAGAGTCAGAATGAGGCCGCAGCTTCTGGCCTGAGCTCCAGTGTAGAAAAGCTCATTGAGATTTATGAACACAAATGTTTACTGTATTGGGGAGAGGAGGGAGGCAGAGACTGGGATAGAGAATTGTTTGAGACATGAAGAATTGCATGTGCTTATAACATGCACAGGAGGAGAGACACAAAGGCAGCTGGAGCTCAGGGGAGAGATTTGGACTGACAGTGTCGGTTTGCAAATCATCACCATATGCCTGGTCATCGAAGTCAGGGTGCCAGGCTGATCATAAAGGCAAATCTCAGAGCTGTAAATGAGCAATCAAGTAGGTAAAAAATGCACCAGGATAAAATCTACATGCTTCCCATTCTGACCTTCTTACTGATCTCCTTTAACACTTTCACTCTTCCAAATCTCCTCACTTTTGAGGATGTTATTCCTCTACCTGGAATACCTGGTGCTTCCGTCTCACTCTCCATCTGACATGCTCCTCACCGGCATTAACCAAGTCAGTGACGTGGAAGTCAGTTGGGTACAAGGAATCAGAAAGTAGGAGGAACAGAGATATCTGATGCAGAGCAGAAAGAGCACCTTCCCTGCTTACTTTTCTTCATCGTAGGCACTTGTGAATAGCGCGTTAAATATTAACTGTTTCCCTTCTTGTCAGGATGACATCTTTTTTGTTGCTTAAGCAATCTGCCCACATGAGTTTTTAAAGAATATTTAAAGCATTGCTTTATATTCACCTATTTGCAGGCTAGAAGCTTCTCTTAGACTAGAAATTCTTCAGTGTCCTAGTGTCCAAAGAGAGGGCAGAATTAGACACCATAATGGGATTAGTCACTTAAGAACCAATTGGGGGGACACCTGTGAGGGATGAAGAAGGTGGTGGCAAGAGAATGTGGGAGCGCCTAAGACTGTAACACAGATCTGACACCTGCGAAGGGAGAGTGGGGAAAAACAGGTTTAGGAAAGAGTAGCTTCAGTCTTCGATGCAATTTTCAGAGTTTCCAGTGGCTTTGGAGTGAATGCTGTCATATACACATACATATATACATATGCGTATACATATATATGTATATACATACACACATATACATATACATATGCATATACATACATATGTATATATATACACATATACACACACATATACATATGCATATACATACACATGTGTATTACATACACATATACATATGATTTTTTTCACAAGGGAGATGTGTGCAGCATACCTCCTTGGCTGCCACCTGTTGTATTTTGAATGCTACTTGGAATAAATCCGATGTACAATAAATGTTTTATTTTTAAAAAATTTTTTTTGAATGTTTATTTTTATTTTTGAGACAGAGAGAGACAGAGCATGAGTGGGGCAGGGGCAGAGAAAAAGGGAGACACAGAATCCGAAGCAGGCTCCAGGCTCTGAGCTGTCAAAACAGAGCCCGACGTGGGGCTCGAACTCACAGACCGCGAGATCATGACCTGAGCCGAAGTCGGACGCTCAACCGACTGAGCCACCCAGGCACCCCATAAATGTTTTAATGAATGGATGAATTGAATGAATGACTTAATGAATAGAGTTGTCTAGTAGTTTTAGTGGGTGTCTTTGCTAGCCCTTTAAAAAAATAGATTTCTTTGCTTTTTAAAGCAAATGCATATTTTGAAATATGAATAGTGAGGAGAAATTAATGGACTCTTACAATGTCCTTGATTTCTTTAGGATTACATGTTCATCAATTAAGATTCCTAGCCAGATAAATTATGTAATTGATATTTATATCCTAATAATCGGTAATTATATTTTAGTATGGCCACAGATCTATTGCTTCCCTTTTTAATTCCTCCAATAGACTTGATTAAACATGTGTGGTTACTCTTTTCTATCTCGTGTCAAATCATGACATCTGTTTTGTTGTTGTTACTCATTTCTACACATCTCACACAGCAGAAAAATTAACCGCAGAATGACACTGTTGCCATAACATTAATGTCAAACACTTATTTCTTCAGTAGGAATCAATATTTAAAGCAACCAAAAAAAATTTGTTTTCACAGATTTTTCCAGTTGAACTAAAGCCCTTTTCTCTAAACAATGCAAGCTATGGGTTTTAAATATTCTATTATTGCTCAGTGAAATGATGGAACAAGCTTAAAATGTTAATGTGAATTAAACTTGACTAAACAAAAAACATGTAATTTGTTTCCACTCAATGATATTTAAGTATTGTCCTTAATTTCAAAATAGAACAATTGCATGTTTTTTATACAAAGTATTTTCTACAACCCTACTCTTCTTAATAACTTTAGCTATATTCAGGCTTTTTAAATGTATGTAAAAATGTAATTTGGGGGCACCTGGGTGGCTCAGTTGGTTAAGCGTCAGACTTCAGCTCAAGTCATGATCTTGTGGTTGGTGAGTTCAAGCCCCACATCAGGCTGTATGCTGACAGCTCAGAGCCTGGAACCTGCTTCAGATTCTGAGTCTCTCTCTCTCTGCCCCTCCCGTGCTTATGCTCTGTCTCTCTCATAAATTAAACATTAAAAAATGCAATTTGGATTTTAAATCAAATATATGTCTGAATATATATGTATATATATTTATGTATATTTTAAATACATATACTCCTAACGCAAGATTTTTGCATATGTGGAAATATGAGATATTTTAGCAATGACTAATGATTATCAATATGAATTTAAAAATGAAAAATAGTTTACATAAAAGAATTATTTTCCTTTTGTAGATTATATACATAATTTTGAAAGCAAAATTTAATTTTGAGTAAGTTCAAAATCCCAGGTTTCTTTTTTTTTAAATTTTTTTAACATTTTTAATTTCTTTTTGAGACACCTAGAGACAGAACGTGAACAAGGGAAGAGCAGAGAGAGAGGGAGACACAGAATCTGAAACAGGCTCCAGGCTCTGAGCCGTCAGCACAGAGCCCAACGCAGGGCTCGAACTCACAGACCTTGAGATCATGACCTGAGCTGAAGTCGGCCACTTAACCGACTGAGCCGCCCAGGCGCTCCTCCAGGTTTCTTTTAAATGAGATGTTTTTAAAGAAGCACATGAGGCAATGTTTATATTAACTAGGCATGTATGTTTGTTTCCTAGGACTGCTACAACAAATTACCACATGGGTGTTTGAGTGGCTCAAACAATAGAAATTCACTCTTTCACAGTTTTGGAGGATAGAAATTTGAAAGTGTCAGCAGGACTGTAATCTTCCTGCAGTGCTCTAGGGGAGTATCTTTTTTTTTTTTTTTTTTTTTTGCCAGATTCTGTCTGGTGGATTGTGGCCATCCTTGACTTTCTATTAGCTTGTGTGTGTATGACTCCAATCTCTGTTCTTCACATGGTTTTCTCTCCTCTGTCTTCATATCACCGTTCCCTGAGTCTGTGTCTCTGTGTTTCTTCTCCTCTACCATAGACATTCCAGCCGTACTAGATTTCGAGCTTACCCTACTCCAGCATGGCTTCATCTTAACCTAACTAATTGCTAAGGCCCTATTTTCAAACAAGATCACATTCTGAGGTTCCAGGAAGAACTTGAATTTGAGGAACACTATCCAACTCAGCACAGGATGTAATAAATATGTAGCATTAACATCTATTTATATTTTTTGTGCTAGGTTCAAAGTGTTTGGATAGTTCATCAAATACTCTTGGAGAAAATTATATTGTTAGGTAGTTTAAAGAAAAATAACAAAATTGATCGTATTGGCCATAATTGAAAATAATACAGATACCCACTATGTGTTTGTACAATGAATACAGAGTGATCGATCAACTTAGTGATCTTGGGATAGGAAAGTATCCCAGACTGTATCACTTTCTATAAGAGCCAATCTAATATTTACGGTTTTTAAAACTGTCAAAAATTCGAATATGTTCAGCTATAATATACTGATTACAAATAAGATGACATAGCACATGTTTTTAAAATTCTTATTTCATTCTCATTAGGCTTCCTGGGAAGTTGAGAATTTATCCAAAACATATGTGAAAGTTTAATTGGCCAAAACTGTCTCCTAGTAGAGGGAACAAGTCACCGAGAGCTTTGGCCTGGGGGGGGCGGGGCGTGGTGTGGGGAACAAAGGGCAAGCCACAAGTGGGTGTTTGCAGAGAGTTAAATAAAGAAACTATTTATAAATATGTACACAGAGTATAGGGTAGAATTAAGTTACAGTGCAGTGTCCTAGAGTGAGTGGCAGTAATGATAAGTCTCCTCCTCTTTCTCTACTGCCAAAAAGGGAGAGGGGAAAGAAGTTACCCGAACCCAAAAACAGGCTAAGGAGACGGTCACCTGACGAAGCTGGATCTTAAGTCACGTGTTCAAACAAGTGAAGCCAACCTTACATGGACGAAGCCAAGGTAATAATTAATTTGGCTTCTATTTCCTCCCTCTATATATCTCCCTCTATATATCTATATATCTATATATCTACTCTATATATCTACTGCCCCACACCCCAACTCCATTGGCAGATTCCAGCCAGAAGTCAGAAGCAAGAAAGCCCTTGATCTATCCATATGCTGGTTAGCCTCTCAGAGCACAGACCTGGGTGGGCGTGGTGCGAGTCTGAAAGTCCGTGTCAGTATTATTCTCTACTCATCCTAGAAAATTGTTTACGCTGTCTGATAAAGGTTAAATATACTACTTTTTAAACTTTCATTTTTAATACGACTTAGTGCTAATGTCAACCTGAAAAACCAAGAAGTTAGCTAGACCCCGCAATCAAAACAGTGATAGCAGGTAGGGTCACTGGCCTTTTGTTACATGTAGCAGCGAGCACTGTGCAACTGACAGTGACATCATGTGGGGTTTGTGTGGAGGGCAGCAGATTCAGTCCAGCAAGCTTTACAGAAATTGCTGCCATTTGATAAGTAACTCCATATGGACTGAGGCTGCAGGCACTAAATCATTGTGTCTCCTTCATGCCAAGCACTGATTCATTGCAGTGTCTTACCCTGGAACTCATTGCTACTAGGTTTTAGAAAATATTCTTGTTTTTCCCAATCACAATGATACCTTCAATTTTTTATTTCTCTGGCTGAATTCGATGATGTTGATATTTGAACATTGCAATGTGTGTGCTAACCTATTTTCAATAACCTATTGAAACCTAGGATTCTATTTATAATCAGAGCAGGGTTTGAAGGAACCTTAAAGGTCACATAATCTCACTTCTTACCACATGCATCCCATCCCCAAATGATAGTCATATATCTGGCTTCTGCTCGAATAATTCCAATGACAGGAAACTGACTACTTGAGATGCAGCCTTTTCTATGCTTGGATAGCTTTCATTGCTAAAAAGTTCTTCCTTATGTTGAGTGGAAATTTATTAACTCTATTTTCCAAAACTTGGTCCTAGTTCTATTCTCGAGAACAATAAATTTAACTTTATATTCTTTGGTTAACTCTTAGGTATTCACTAATGCGAAGGTTTTTAGCAAAGCACACAGTATTTAGCCATACAGAACAAATTTGTTCTGTTTCCTGTTTTCAGAAGCATTCAGTGCTTTTGTGTTCTAATTTTATATAAAAAAATCAAGTTAAAAATCAAACTGAATCTATAGAAGTGTCAAAGTCAAAGAGGTATTCAAAATGATAACATTGACATCCTGATTCTGCTTCAGAATTCATGGTAGAAACAGGCTATATGTAGCAATTTCAGAAAAAATATAATTTTCATTCGTATATAAATGACATTGCTCATGAAGAGTTCTCAATCCCTAATTGTGAATATAAACTTGATGTTGAACTTGAAAGTAAATCCGAATTTTGAGTGAAGTTTTTACTAATGCCTTTTATTTTATTTTCCATCTATATCTGAAAAAGAGAAAAGAAAAAGTGAATATATTAACAGGTATACATACCTACATACATACATACTACATACATACACAACATGGTATCTCCATGCTCTGGCTTAAAAGAATTTCTTTTACAAGTGGTTTCTCCATTGCTCCATCCCTTCACTATGGGGGTTTCTCACATTACATATTCCCCTGCATCTAGCTTATGTTGTCTCGCAAACATACCTCTACTCTAACTACTAGACAAGGGCTGAATACCTGCTGAGTTAGTCTTACCTGGGTTCAGGTCAAAATAGTTAGTGTTTATTGAGAATAGAACATTTACTCGGTCAGGCACAAAAGAAAAAAGGAGTCAGCCTAAACCATGGAAATAGCAACTTTTTTTCTAGGATTACTTCTGCACATCATACTCTGCCTCCGTTCTTCTCCTAAGCAGCAGTGTCTTGAGACTGTTATTTTTTGTTCTTCATCTTCTAGTATTATCCATTTTACTTGAATTGCATTCCATTAGAACTTGTCGCAGTTATTCATATTTTGCAAATGGCTCCGAGGTTTACACTTCACTACGGCTCGGATCCAATTTCGCTCTCAGGCTAGCTGACCCACGTGTAACAAGAATCATGCTCGAATTTTTGATTTTCTCAGTGAAATAGAATCTGAGAAGATGAAACACCGAAATGGTTTAAATAACTCATTTTGCTTATGTAGATATTGCTTAGAGCTAAAGATAGAATGAATGCTATCAACTGAATAAATGTAAAAAAATTAAATTCTCAACTCATCTAAAATATTTAATACTTCCTCTGATATTTTATGTATGCTCTAGTCTTCAAGACACTACTTATGCTTTTTTTCTGAATAATGCGATTGGAATTAATGTTTCAAAATAAAATCAACCAAAATCATGTATCGATTTAGGTACAACTGCAAGAAAAACATTGATTATTTTTATATGAATTGCTTACAGTTCAGTGGACTTAAATCTAAGAAATTTAATATAAAAGCAAATGAATAATATGCCTAAAATTTCATGATTATATCACCTTCACTTACAGTCATAACAATTCATTTATGCCGTTTTTCACTAATTTGAACTTGTAATGTGGGCTTCTTAATAAAGCATAGAGCAGAAAAAAATTGCAAAGCTAAAGTAACATACTTGCTTCCTTGTGATAAGCAGCTCATAACATCTGTACAGTATTTAGAGATAATCTTTATAGAGATTGTTGTTTAAGTTGACTTTTGGTACCTGTCCTTAACTGTAAAGTGTCACAACAAAAGAATTTTCTATGCAACCGCTTGTATATTTTGGTTTCAATAAAATTTTGGATAATGGTGATTTTTTTTTCCCTTGAAACAGAGCAGCTGTGAACTTAGGTGATGTCAGCATATTTATGGAAATATTGCATCATTTGTTCGATGCACTTTGTAAGCTACATTACGCAAATGAGGTAAAAACAGCAGAATATTATCTATGTTGCAGTGTGGCTTTGAAAGTGACACTGCAGTCTTTCTAAAGTAGTTAATTTAGCAACACAAATGCAGGTTTCTTCCTACTTGCCTGATAGCAATAATATCCATTTCCTTCTGAAATAAGAAAATAATGTACTTACCATAATTGGTTTGCATTTTAGCAACAGGTAAATATAGTGAAGGGAGTTCAAGGTGCAGTCTATTTGATCAGTGTTCTCAAAATTTTAAAGGTGAATGTGATCTCAAAATCATTTCTACCCAAAACTGAATTGAACTGGAATAATGGTGGGGTTGTAAATTGAGCAAGACTTCCTGAGCTCTGTCGGTGATTTATTATTAACTAAGAACCTTTGGGGATCTTCCATGAAAGAAAGGCTTCCTCTCTGAGTTCTTCTACTTAAATCGCAGTATACTGAAATGCTTTTTTTCCCCATCTTTGTAACCTATGTGCTTCAGCTTCTAGCTACCTGGTTTGACAGCATTGCCCCAAAGCATGGAGGCACAGCCAAAATGCAATTGCTGCTCAGCGTCTGATGTCAGGGTACCTCCTCGCTCATTGCTTAGAACCAATGATGTTGCTCCTGTCTGTCCCAGCAGGACTCTCCCTCTGATTTAGGTTCCCGGTAGTGGCAGAGTGATGATTAAGCACAAGGAGGATGGAGCGAGAAAGAAGTGATATTTGTTACACAGCTGGCTTTCCAACCAGGCACTGTGCTAGTTCTTCATATATGTTACTATTCAATTTCCTTTCTGCTTTAATGACTCCTTACATCTCTCTACCAATGCATTCAATTTCCTGATGAGACCTTCCAGAGAAATGAGCAGTCTTGATTCCTGGTTGGTCTTCTCCCTACAGGTCCTAATTGCTTTCTTATACTGGCAAACAAAGGCTCTATGCTTGGCTTTGTTTTGTTGTTTTTTTATTCATCTTCCTGAAAGTCTAAAACTTCAGCCAAGGGTGAGAGACCATTTCCTGGATCATATCCTGGGCCCACTTTTCTTCCAAAGTGGAAGATACCTCTCAACCAAGAGACCATATTACTCATTTTTCCTTTCCTTTCCTTTCCTTTCCTTTCCTTTCCTTTCCTTTCCTTTCCTTTCCTTTCCTTTCCTTTCCTTTCCTTTCCTTTCCTTTCCTTTCCTTTCCTTTCCTTTCCTTTCCTTTCCTTTCCTTTCCTTTCCTTTCCTTTCCTTTCCTTTCCTTTCCTTTCCTTTCCTTCTTTTTCTTTCCTTTCCTTTTTTCATTCCCTTCCTTTCCTTTCCTTTCCTTTCCTTTCCTTTCCTTTCCTTTCCTTTCCTTTCCTTTCCTTTCCTTTCCTTTCCTTTCCTTTTTCTTTTCTTTTTTCTCCTTTCGCCTTCTTCCCTCCTTCCTCCCCCTCTCCTCCTCCTCCTCCTCCTCCTCCTCCTCCTCCTCCTCCTCCTCCTCCTTCTTCTTCTTCTTCTTCTTCTTCATTCTGGAGAAACATAAATAGGTAGGTAAAAGAACTCTAAGCCTCATTTTTCTGTTTCCCTCAAAGGTACAAATGAAAGAGGCTTGAGGTCTGTTTGGGTGGTTCAGTCAGTTGAACTCTTGATTTCAGCTCAGGTTATGATCTCACAGTGGTAAGATAGAGGCCCACACCACTTTTGAGATTCTCTCCCTCTGCCCCTTACCTACTCTCTCTCTTTCTCTCTCTCTCAAAAAATTCATATATATAAAAAAGAATCATTGTGTAAATCACTGCCAAGGGTCTGCTTAGGTTTTATTCTGGGAGTTTTATGGCTTTGAGTCTTAAGGTCTTTTAAATGTCTAATCCATTTTGAGCTGATTTTTGTAAGTGGTGTTAGATAGCGGTCCAGTTTCATTCTTTTACATGTAGCTATCCATTTTTCCCAACACCATTTATTAAAGAGACTGATTTTCTTTCCATAGTACATTCTTCGCTTCTTGGTTGTAATTAATTCACCATATCTAGAGGGTTCATTTCTGGGTTCTTATTCTGTTCTACTGATCAAATAATCAGTGAACTTAAAAAATAAAACATTAAATAAAAAGATAAAATTATTGCAAAATATATTTCTGTTTCTTCCTTGTTCTCTGTGTTAGTAAGGCCACATGATTTATTTTACTTATGTTATAAATTTACTGTACAATGGTATGGTTTGACTTTAAAGGGTCAAATATGTCTTGAAGCAACTTTTATTTTTTAAAAAAAAAGAATCTTTTATATTTATTCACATTCTATCATTGGCAACATTGTTAATTTCTTTATAAAGACTTGAGTTTCTAACTGGAATCATTTTCCTTTAGATTATAGAAAATCTTTTAATATTTCTCATTTTCTGAACTTTCCCAAATTTTTTCAGAAAAAAAAAATAAAAATAAAGGTAAAATAAAAGTTTTTTCTAAACTTTTTTTCCTGAGTGTAACCTTCCCTTCCACCTTGAGGGTTTTTTGTTTGTTTTTTGTTTCTTTGTTTGCTTTTAGCTCTATTAATAATTTATTCTTTTGTTTTCTGGCTTGCGTTGTTTCCAGTGCAAAAGCAGCAATTGTTTTTATATATATTTCCCTGTACATAATGTATTTTTCTTTGTTGGCTACTATTAAGATTTCCTTTGATCATTGGTTTCCAGAATTCTTATCATGATTTCTTGAGGTTATCTTCTTTATTTTTATTCTACTCTGATTTTGCTGAGGTTCTTAGAGTTATATCACTCTTAAAATTAGGAAATATTTCATTATTATTTTTTCAAACATTTTTTCTTTCTCACGTTGCCATAGAATCCCATTGCACATATGTTAAGATACTTATTTTCCTTTAGATCACTGATTCTATTTATTTTTAGTCATTGTATTCACTATGTTTCATTTGGGATAGTTTCTATTGATCTGTCTTTAAGCTCCAGTTCTTGATATTTTTTGTTTATAGGGTCTGATCTGTTATTTTGTCAGTAATGTTTTTCATTTCAAATTTTTATAATATAGAATACCATTTGTTTCCTTTTCGTAATTTATTTATTTTGTTTATTTAAAAAATTCTGTATATATTTATCCCAGCTGTTTACGACCATGTTTTATAATGACATTATATTCATTATTTCTATTCTTTGTTATTTACTGGTTTTATTTTTGATCATAGAAGACATTTCCCTACCTATAAATGTTTCTTGAGTGCTGGACAATGAGAATTTTATTGTTGAGTATCTGGATTTGTTGTTTTCCTTTAAGAATGTTTAGTTTTGTTCTGGTCAGCAGTAAAAATATTTGTGGCTCAACTTGATATTTCCAAGTCTTTTTAATACATTTTATGACCTAGACTAAACTTCAGGGCCAGGTAGGTTAGTTATATTCCTAAGACATGACATGGGGGCTTCACTGAAAACTGGGTCCTCGATGTGACAATTTGATTTCTGATTCTGTCTCACTTGAACATCTCCCAAACCGAAGCAAGTTCCAGGAGTTTTTCAGTTGTATAGCTCTTTGATATTTATTCTTCTTGGTCTAATTGAGTTTTACCCTATATGTACCTTATTACTCAGCCAAAATCCATGGTACACCTAAACAAATTTCTAGGTGTCTTTCTTCTGTATAACTTCCTACTCTCTGTTATTACATCTTAAAAATTCCTGCTGCATCAGACTTTCTGAGTTTTAATCCTTTTCAGCCTCAGCAAAGTCACTCTGCTTCATCTTCCCTACTCAGGTCTTTCTTTCAGGGCAAAAAGCTGTTATTAGCAAAGGATTCATTTGACTAGTTTCCCAGATTAAATTTAAACAATCACTAACAATATTCCTAATTTAAGAAAAACAATAACAGTAGTAATATTAATGTAAAACTAAGTTCATAACTTTACTTTATCTTCTTAGGTAACTCAGTGGAGCTGAATAAAAGTTGCCTACTTGGCACTTGTTGGGATGAGCACTGGGTGTTGTATGGAAACCAATTTGACAATAAATTATTACAAAATAAAAAAATAATAATTAAAAAAGAAAATACAGTTGAACATCTATCATATAATATATACATAAATAAATCTCATATTTGAAAACATAAGGATAAGAGATAGATTACTAATCAAGACTATAGAACCCAAGTTATGATAGACATATTTATTATGTAATTTTTAACTATATGACAACAATTTTATAAACAAAGGCAGTGGACAAATGAGAGGGAAAATTATTTCCAGCATACGGAAATTATAAAGGACAATGCCATAAATAATATAAATAGAACTATACGTTGGCCAGAAAAGCAAACAACTCAAGAGAAAAATAGAAAAAGGATATAAATAACCAATTCCAGTGCTGGTGGGGATGAGAAGAAAAAATTACTCTCATATATTCTCATGTATAGGTGGCATAAATGTGAATTGTTACAACATCTGTGGATATCAACCTGGTACTATTTACTAGATAATTCCACATAGCCACTGCACTCTTGGAAATCTATCCCATTCAATAAAAGCCATGATGTTAAGTAAAAAAAAAAAAAATCGCCTACTTACTCATACTCCCTTTGATCCCTTGGGTCTCTACAGACCCCACTGTTAGCATATGAATGGCAGATCTGCTCCTTCCACACTGTTAACTACTCAGGTCCCTCCAAGTTAGCACATGTAAGTGCCGAAAGGAAAATACAAAACCAAAAACTTTTTCAGAATGAAAATTTGAAAATGAAAATTTCCAAAAATGAACTTTTATGAAAGAAATAATACCTTTCATAAGTTATTTATTCCATTTTATGAATATAAATTTCTATAGGTTATTCATCAAAAGATCTACACATATTTACTTAACAGTTGTAAGCATCTGCCTTCATGCGTAGTTTGATAAGCCAACGTGAGTTTTAGAAGAATTTTATAAAAGAGTGATCTGGCTATCGTTTGAAAAAATTAAGAAATATTGACATTATTTTTTTTCTTTCTTTTCTTTTTCTTTCTTTCTTTCTTTCTTTCTTTCTTTCTTTCTTTCTTTCTTTCTTTCTTTCTTTTTAGAATTAAGAAAGGGATATTTACAAACACAAATAATGCACTAGGCAGTGTTCTGGTGACCTCATATACTTTCATTTAGTCTTCACAACAGCACTGTGAGTTATATATTATTGTCCCATTTTCCACATGAGTAAACTTAAGAAGGGAGTTTATTTACTGAGATCTAACAACTATCAAGTTGCAGTGCTGGAGTTTTAATCTAATTATTTTAGTCTGGAACCCATTTTCTTTCCCTAAATATTATGTTTTTTTTTTATTATTACCTGTTGCTATTTTCTAACTGCACACAACATGTTATAAAGACACATCCAACATCGGTACAAGCACAGACCACCTGTGTCAGCAGATGTTAGTTGTTCTCCTTTCTTTCTTTTTTTTTTAAACTTTTTTTAAGTTTATTTATTTATTCTTGAGAGAGAGAGATGTGGGGGGGGAAGGGCAGAGAGAGGAGAGGGAGAACCTCAAACAGGCTCAGAGCCATCAGCACAGAGCCAAACGCAAGGCTCCGTGAGATCATGACCTGAGCCTAAATCAAGAGTCAGAGGCTTAAGCAACTGAGCCACACAAACACCCCTCTTCCTCTTTCCTCTAAATTCCCACTCACACGTGTGTATTAGTGGAAGATACAGAATTCCCTAGAGATGAAATAAAACAAGAAAGAGGTTATAGAGCCCATGTGTGACAGCAAAACATAGAAGCAGAAAGACAAAAAACAAAACAAAGCAAAACAAAACAAAAAAACCCAAATTGTGATATTTCTCTTCTCTAAAAAATCTGTTTTCCAAACTGTTTTCTCACAAGGTCTTTAGCTTTTTCTCTCCCCTATTTTCTCTTCTCTCAAGACCTCACCTCCTTTCTTGATGCCTTTATCCCTCCATCCCTACACTCTGTTCCTCCGTGTTCAGTGTCACTAAGTTTTCCACTTCCTGTTCCCTTCACGAGTCATATTCATTCCTCTTTAAATTAGGCACATGTCCTAAGTAGTTTATCAAGAGCAATATCCGCATTAACTCAGGTAAAAAAAATCACAGAAACTGTCAAGAGGATACATATTGCTCTTTGTAATTCTATATACATATTTTTCATTTCAAATTTCACTGTCAATATAAATTAGCATAAGCAAAAACAAAGAAATATAAACTCTAATGTTTCCAAGGCACTGTTACCAAACAATTCTTTAAAACATACCTGAAAATTTGCCCTTCATACAAGTTTTTCTTTTCTTGCTTCTCTCTGCTATTTAGGTAGGTGCTAAGATGGCAAAAGTAGTTGATAACAAAGAAACATTTATACTAGAGAAAATAAGTCCCAGATAATCAGTTTTCAATGCTTGTATGATGTCAGAGATTATCAGTAATATTGCTGATTATTAGTGACTGTTTTAAATATATGTACACTGAATCATTTGCTACAATATAATTGAGTGTTAAAAGAGGTATGCTTTGGTATTACTGCTGTAAATAACAAATATTGGTTAAAATTGTTTATCAATTTCCTGAAGGATTTTCGGAAGGCTTGTGAATATTTTGCATTTATACTTATGACAATGAAAAAATCAAAAAAATGATATCAAAGTGCCAGGTCAAAGTTTTGCTAATACTCATCATGTCTCATTTTGTACTTAATGACAGTGATAAAGCGGAACGATGCTTTATTTCACAGCTGCAGGCGTTTCCCAGTCGTGTTGTGACATTTCACTTCTCAAGGATGCCTGCGCATGTGTGTGTATAAATGGATTTATGGGAGTGCTTATATATTTTTTGTTTTTAGAAATACATACATTTTATGAAGAAAATGAAAAGCCAAATTTCCCTCGCAATCTGACCCCAAGGATTTGAAATTTGCATTAATTATTTAAGAATAAAATGTTATATTCCTTGGGATATGAGATGATTGATGGAGCATTTCAGAATTATTCTCTGAATCGTACTAATCTTTTAAGCGAATGAAAGTATGGAACATCTAATAGTTATGCCTGCATCATTTCTTTTAGGGCTGTGGAAAATCTAAAACTAACTGTAAGGAGAGTATCGTATTGATTAAAGAAACAAGTGTTGGAATCTGAACAAGTACTTGGGATATCCCTAAGCTTGTCACTGTAGCATAGAAATAGCACAGTGATGGCTCAGTGGATTAAGTATGTGACTTCAGCTCAGGTCATGATCTCACAGTCCGTGGGTTCGAGCCCCGCATCAGACTCTGTGCTGACAGCTCAGAGCCTGGAGCCTGCTTTGGATTCTGTGTCTCCCTCTCTCTCTGCCCCACCCCTGTTTGCACTCTGTCTCTCTCTCAAAAATAAAATAAAAACATAAAAAAAAACTGGAAAAAGAAAGAAATAGCACAGTTATGAGAGAAACCCATATAAACTATTTTATTAAGAAGTTGTTTAAAAAAATTAAGTGGCTAACGTTATAAAATCATTTAATTTGCTCACTATATTCCAGACTTTCTGGGACAGTAAGCTCATTGTGCAAGGGCCCACTGCAAACTGTTTTATGAGAATACTGCAATTGTGATGATTGTTTGTGTTTCATCTAAAAGTTGTTTTTAAAATCGAATACAAAATAATTCGGCTATATTGCCTTAAAAATCTATACACAGAAATTGGGCACTTTAGATTGCATGACTTTATATACCTTTTGATCTTAGGAGAAATAATAATATAAAAATTCTCTTACTTAAGACTAAAAACGCCATTAACTAAGATTAATAATAGAGGTAGAAGTATTAAGTGCTAATCTACAGGAGACCTATGAGAACTTCAATACACAGATAGCTAATGCCAGTCTGTTTTAATAACTTTTTAATTGTGTGTTAATTATTTATTCATTAAACTGTTTATTCTAGTACTTTATCTAGAGTCTCTGGTGGCACTGGATGAAGGAATTCAAGCCCCCAGTTGCTTGTAAACAACCAGGCAGACGTTTTTATTACATTTAAATTAGTTGTGATGGGAAAACACACAAGAATAGGCATTGAACCCTTTCAGACTCCATAAGCTTATACTTACCTCCTGAATTAGAAATCTCGACATTTAAACATTAGCTCTAAAATTATTTAATTATGCTGACTTTTGAACTCAAAACTAGATATGACTTTATGGTAACTGCATATCATGGGAAGAGTGGGGCAGAATACTTATCATCATGTCTTGCTATAAACTGGACCCATAATTACACAAACGGTACATACTTTTTTTTTTTTTTTTTGCAAAAACTTATTTAGGGCCAAGGATATGGAATAACATAGCACATTTTCTGTTCTTGATGAGACCATGACCTAGTGGAAGATACAATTGTGAAAATAAACTATTAAAATATGAAGAGATAAGTGTAAAATACTATGGAGTTACAAAAGAGGAGGCAGAGATTGGGCGATTTGTATTTAAGAATGACTAGGATTTAACCAGGCTAAGCACGCTGGTCCCAGGGAATTGCTCAGAGGCATTAAAAAATGGGTCAGACACAGCAAGATTAAAGGGAACAGAAAATAAGGGCATCCAAACCATGGAAGCAGATGAAACTCAAAGCAAGTGGGAGGTTGATTAGTAATTAATATTGTATGTCAGGATTTATATTTTATTTAATACATAGAAAGCTGAGGATCTACATGTTTTTGCAGAAAGTTGGCACATTTTTATTTTCTTTTTTAGATAAATAACTCTGACAACAGATTAAATTATGTGTGGGAATATTGATTTCCCATAGGTAGTGGGGGACAGAGTAAGAGTCATTCAAGAGTATAGATGAGAAATAGTGAAAGGTCTGAACTAAAGAATTGACAGTGGGATTGAACAGAGGTAGGACAATTGTAAGAAACTCTAGTGAGATAGAATAAACGTAAACTGATGGAAAAGAGTAGAAAGAGAATAAATTGTTCAACATGATTCTAAACTTTTAGTTAGTTTGTTTTTTTTTATAGTTTATTTGAGAGAGAAGAGAGCACAAGTGGGGGTAGGGCAGAGACAGAGAAGAGAGAGAGAACCTCAAGCAGGCTTCTAGCTGCCAGCATGCAGAGCCTGACATGTGGCTCAAATTCATGAAACTGAGATCTTGACCTGAGCCAAAATCAAGAGTCAGATGCTTAACTGGCTTAGCCACCCAGGCACTTGTCTAAACTTTTTGGATTGCTGTAATGATGAAGGTATGAACTAACAAGGGATTTAACAAAAAGTGTAAAAAATCTAATCATGCTAGTGGTTCTTAATTTGTGTCCTTAAAGATCCAAGACTTCAAATGTGTCTTATCCTTTCTAATGGATTCCCTTACCATTGGGGAGGGGGTAGGGCAGCTACAATTACTACAATTGTAATAAATAAGTTCACTAGTTTTGTTAGTGGGACAGGTCCATTGGATGATAATACAATCTAAAGAGAGGGGGATGGCAGTATAATAAATTCTGATATTTAGTATCCTAACAAACTCGAGCACATTACTTGACCTTGAAGCTGTGGAGAAGTTAAATTTTCAGCATATCTGTGTACACTTAAAAGGTAGAAAGTTGATTCCAAAGGACTTAGTCAGTCAAAAAGAAAAATCAGGAACCATTCAATGTAAGAAAATAAAAATGTGTCAACTTTCTGCAAAAACATGTAGATCCTCAGCTTTCTATGTATTAAATAAAATATAAATCCTGACATACAATATTAATTACTAATCAACCTCCCACATGCTTTGAGTTTCATCTGCTTCCATGGTTTGGATGCCCTTATTTTCTGTTTCCTTTAATCTTGCTGTGTCTGACCCATTTTTTAATGCCTCTGAGCAATTCCCTGGGACCAGCGTGCTTAGCCTGGTTAGATCCTAGTCATTCCTAAATATGAATCGCCCAATCTCTGCCTCCTGTTTTGTAACTCCATAGTATTTTACACTTATCTCATCATATTTTAATAGTTTATTTTCACAATTGTATCTTCCACTAGGTCATGGTCTCATCAAGAACAGAGAACAGAAAATGTGCTATGTTATTCCATATCCTTGGCCCTAAATAAGTTTTTGCAAAAAAAAAAAAAAAAAAAAAGTATGTACCGTTTGTGTAATTATGGGTCCAGTTTATAGCAAGACATGATGATAAGTATTCTGCCCCACTCTTCCCATGATATGCAGTTACCATAAAGTCATATCTAGTTTTGAGTTCAAAAGTCAGCATAATTAAATAATTTTAGAAGTAATATTTAAATGTCGAGATTTCTAATTCAGGAGGTAAGCATAAGCTTATGGAGTCTGAAAGGGTTCAATGCCTATTCTCGTGTGTTTTCCCATCACAACTAATTTAAATGTAATAAAAACGTCTGCCTGGTTGTTTACAAGCAACTGGGGGCTTGAATTCCTTCATCCAGTGCCACCAGAGACTCTAGATAAAGTACTAGAATAAACAGTTTAATGAATAAATAATTAACACACAATTAAAAAGTTATTAAAACAGACTGGCATTAGCTATCTGTGTATTGAAGTTCTCATAGGTCTCCTGTAGATTAGCACTTAATACTTCTACCTCTATTATTAATCTTAGTTAATGGCATTTTTAGTCTTAAGTAAGAGAATTTTTATATTATTATTTCTCCTAAGATCAAAAGGTATATAAAGTCATGCAATCTAAAGTGCCCAATTTCTGTGTATAGATTTTTAAGGCAATATAGCCGAATTATTTTGTATTTGATTTTAAAAACAACTTTTAGATGAAACACAAACAATCATCACAATTGCAGTATTCTCATAAAACAGTTTGCAGTGGGCCCTTGCACAATGAGATTACTGTCCCAGAAAGTCTAAGAAATATTCATCTTGAAGAACTTTGGGAAGAGAGTAGTTTTTCAATAAATGATATGAATTAGATTGCATTCCTTGAAAACAGGAAACTAGAGCTTATGAAACAGTCCACCGTACCAAAAATTTATCATCAGTTTCTAAAAACCTGTCTTGATACCAGCTTAGACATTAGGAAACTGATTCTGTAGCTTTAGACTTATTTTATGTTTCTGTTTGACCAATATGAAGGAAATGAACATCTAGAAGTAAAATATACATATTAACTTTTGATCACAGAGAATACAATGGCATTTTTGGAAAAACTTCTAAGATGTTTTTGTTAGCACTTTCATAATTTTATTATATGCCATATCATTTTCAACAAGTTTTAAGCTGGATGGTGTTCTAGATGTCCATATACACATAAATAACCTCAGATAAATGGTTAAGTTTTCCTTTTTCAGATAAGATACTATGACTTGACTTGAGAACTTTCTTAATGGGTCTCAGACTACTGGGTAAGTACACGGGCAGAGCTTGGGTTCAGAGCTGGATCTGTGTGGTACAAAACTCAAGTTGTAAATCACTACATTGTGCTGCCTTCCCCAACTATGGAAACACAGTATTCTAAAAGCAGAGCTGTTAAGCACTAATTATTCTTGGTATATCTAATCAGTAAAAGTAGTAAATGGGTTGCTAAGACATATTTGTTATTGCTATTCTAGATGTCCATCCATAAACTTCCTGAATGACAGGAATCCGTGGGAATTCTCATTAGATCGAGTATCCGTGGTCTAGAATGCATAGAGGATCCTGACACCGATTTAGATCGCTGCACACAGTTATTTCCATGTTCCATTTCATTCTTCATTCTGGTTAATATTATCATTGAAAGAGGTCATAATTTGATGACTTAAAATTGCTTCCGGAGGTATTTTGACATATGAGAAAATGATGGTAACTTAATGTGTCCCATGTAAATACAAACAAATTCTGCTTTGGAAAATTTGGCTCTTTAGACTGGATGATGTTTGTAAGTGATGAATCACTAAGTTCTGCACCCGAAATTAATATTACACTGCATATTAACTAATTGGAATTTACTAAACAGAAGATTTAGTTGTTTAGGAAACACAAACATGCACATACAAACACACATAAAAACTAAGGTAACCCGGAACTCTATAGGAATGAGCACTTGTCATTTGCTTTCCTAAATTTAATAATACAAAATCTTTTTTTAATAACAATTTTTTAACATATTAATTTATCGTTGAGAGACAGAGAGACAGAGCATGAGCAGGCGAGGGGCAGAGAGACGGGGAGACACAGAATCTGAAGGAGGCTCCAGGCTCTGAGCTGACAGCACAGACACAGAGCGTGATGCAGGGCTCGAACTCACAAACTGTGAAATCATGAACTGAGCCGAAGTCGGATGCTTAACCGACTGAGCCACCCAGACGCCCCAAAAATCTTTGTTGAAAACAATTGATACTCATATTTACAAATATGACACGATTTTAATCCTCTCTGTTTTGTTTGACAAGATCATCAATAATGACAATAAGTATATGATCACATCTTATGTATTCATATAAATTTTTCATTGAAGCAAAACTCAAAAGACTAGACTACTAGAAAACTTCCTGGATTTTAAACAAAATAGGGTAGGGTAAGTCGATGAGGCTGAAAACAGTAGAATGGGTTGATCATTCACATTGCGTGTCCATTGTGAATTATCTGAGGACTTTGCCCTCAGTCCATCTGGGTCAATAATTTAGGGGATGTGGCTTCCACCATCTGGATTACTAGTTCCCCGTGGAAATAAAAAGGGAGTTGACAAATCGTATACTTGCACTTGACAGTTATATGTGAATTCTGGTTCTTATTTTATTGGCCACAGCAAGTCACATGGTCTTGACTAACTCCAAGGTGTGGATTAGCAATTCTTTCACATCAGAGGAAGTGATATTATTTGTGAATAACTCTAAAGAAAATTATAACTCTTTTCACCAACACCAAAGAGAAAACATTGGTGACAAGAAAAATTTCATGTGAAATTGGCTAAAATGAATGTTAATACATGAATTTTTATTTGAGCATATTAATAAAACTAAACCTGATTACTATATCAGTTCTATCTTAATCAGCGCCATGCTACTGGCAACACTTCAGATCCAAGAAAAATCTCCACATCACTTTCCTTATATCTTTGAAAGGCAAGTTGACTGTGTCTAAAAGTCTTGAGATATTGTAGGTAGTGCTTCCAACAGAAACATAAAATGTTTCAAGCTGCAGGGAGGATTTGGACAGGGGAATCTTTTTTTTTTTATTTTCCTAAAATAAGTCTGAGCTACTATATTATATTTTATTTTTTCAGCCTTATTGAGGTATGATTGACAAAAAATTATGTATAATTAGTAGAATGTTTTAAGTTAGAGAATTACAAATATATTAATTTGTCAAAGTTTAACTATCAGAGAGCTGAAAACCCTATATACCCAGCATTATTTCCCATTCATGTGAGGTATCATTTTCTTGCTTTCTTTATGTTTCAAACGGTTCTAGAAGCAATATGCATTAAAGTAGTACACCGAAACTATACCTAACAACTGCAGAATGTACTGCAGTATTCACGTTACTCATAACTTTGTCTATATAAAGGTTGAGTGTTACTTTCTTGAAAAGTAAGAATTCCTTATATTACCAACACTGTTAAGTTTTATTTGTATGAAATCATTCAAAAAGAGTAAATTAATTTTTCAAAAGCTTAAGATGTCAGTTTTATTTACATCATGTTCATTTTAAAATTGTGATATACCTCAACTAAAATTCTTTGTTTTTATAATTTCAAATATGAAAGCAGGAAAATAATTTTTAAGATATATACATAAAAATGAATTTTGGGTTGATATCGTTGGATATTTGTAATTAAATTTAATAGAAATTTATTCAAACACAGATCATTTTCAAATTTTTTGTATTATTATTAAATGAACCCAAATGTGAAAATATAACTACATAATAAGTAATTTGTTTAATTAATTTGCATACATATTTTCAATCAACAGTATTTATTGAACTCCTAATATAGTCCAAGAATTGTTCTAAGTATTGATATGAATACTGCCAGCCTTTTCTTTTCAGGTCAACCTTTTTTTACTGTAAATTTTACTATAGCTCTTAATTCACTCTTTTGCTAACGAAGTATCACTTTAGTTATTGTGACACATAAAACAGATGTGGAAAAATCAATAGGGTCCTAAAAGTAAACAGTGCCTCTCAATTTAGTTACCATCCCTACATGAAACTGTCCCTACAGCACAAGATTAGAAGATCATGAAGCAAGTCCGTCTTAAACATACTTTGGTCTCCCTTAGAACACAAAGAGAAGAAACAGAAGGCTTGAAAGACCACAATTATTTTTTATATATCACTGCTTCCCAGCTTAGGTTTATTGTTTTCTGATAGTCTACAATGAATTATACTTATTTCAAATTGTATTTTAAAAGAAATATTCCCCAGTATATTGTATGTCTTTGGAGAGATGAACCAATATTGTGAAAAAATAACTGCTAGTACAGTCTATTTAATGCTTTATTTACATGCTAACCACATAGTGGATTAACATTTTCAGAATTTTATCTCACTAATACTATGTAAATTCTATATTTGGACATCATTGCAGTGAATCTAACAACACATCTCATTTGTATTGGTAGAACTTTAATAAATCGGTCCATTAAAGAGATGTTACTTTTACTTCAGTAAACGAGTAGTATTAACTACCAAAGACCAATACAATTCTCTCTGAATGTTTTAAAGAGATTTTAAAAGTGACCTTACTTCTTAGAATCCAGAGCTTCTCTAGGTTTCTGAGCCAATGTTTAGGTTCCAGGTTCTTTCATTTTTATTTCATTGATCAAATTCTGAAATCTGTATGTTTAATAAATGTCACCATCGGTTCTGTTTCAGATGTTCTTTGGATGAAACAGAACACAGTCTTAATCTTTATTTCCTTCCTATACAAAGATTTTATATGGGAAATCACCGGCCCAGACATAGAGCAGAAGATGGATTTGATTTTAAAAATATTATTTACAAATAGTTATTCTCATTTTTTAATTTTTTTTAATGTCTATTTTATTTTTGAGAGAGAGAGAGAGCACAAGTAGGGAAAGACAGAGAGAAACAGAGACAGAAACTGAAGCAGGCTCCAAGTTCTGAGCTGTCAGCACATAGCCTGACATGGGGCTCAAACGCATGAACTGCGAGATCATGACCTGAGTCAAAGTCGGACACTTAACCTACTGAGCCACCCAGGTGCCTCTATAAATAGTCGTTTTCTAAGGAGACATAATGGTAAGTTTTGTGGAAAATCCCGACGTCTTCATCTTTCTCAACATCCACCTAAATTTATGAAGGACATTTCTCATCAACAAACTATTTGTTCACAGATTACAAATCATTTATCTTATATTGAACCTCACCCAGTTTAGCTCTACAGAAAGCCTTTGTGTTATGCTTTTAGATTGAACACCTGAGAAAGTAATGTAGTCTGGGATAAATGTTGATGTATATCACGTATTACATATATTCGAAGCAAGTAGGTACAGAAAGGAAAATAAGGGATGATTTGTTTGTGGCCAAAGAAAGAAAATATCATCCAAATGTTTATCTTACCAAAGGAAAAGAAAAAGAAAAAAGAAAAAGAAAAGCCCTTAAGCCTATTAGGAACAAAGTTTCCATTGTGTTCGCGTTATAAAATCTCGTAGCATAAAGTAGTCACAGGTGGTAATTTATTCTCATTTGCATTTACTTGTGTCAATGCGGAGGTTCAAATTCTAAGCATTTACTACAAATTTATTTTGAAAGTCATGCTCATGAAGTCCTCTAACATTATAGCTTCACTTCCATTTGTATTGACATTGCTCCCAACTGAATCTATAGACATACTAAATGGTCACCTGTCTACAATCCCAGACCTGTCAAGAAACTAAATTAGGTATGAGGTACTAATATACAAGAGGTCGTATTTACAAATATCCTTAAAAAATGTTGTTTTGAAAACCAATACATAAAGGCTTAAATAGATAGAAACTATACATATAAATTATTATGATTAACTTAGCAAATATTCAGAATGGGATTGTGTAAAAGCATACATTGTCCTAAAGCAATGGTTCTCAAATGGAGATTGTGCCCAAATCACCTGGAAGGGCTTGTTAAAACACAGATCCTGGGTCCCACCTGCACTTTCTAATTCCTTATGTCTTGGGTGGGGCTCAAGTACTTGCATTTCTAAAAAGTTCCCAGAAAAAGCTTGTGCTGCTTTTAATAAACCGCCTTTTGAGAGCCATTGCTTCAAATCATGATTCCATTTTCAAAACTTTGTTTTTACACACAAATTTACCTAGAATAGTAACAATGGAAAGGGTTTTATGGATAATCCAGCATAGCGTTCTAGACTTCCTTCTAGTGATTACCTTTTAGAGGTTAGAAACTGAGGCACAAGAGTATCAAGTGACTCACTGAGTGCATAACTCCTGGTACTTTACACTGAAAACGAATTGAAGATGCATGGGAAGATTCATGACTTTATGTGTTTGTATAAACGGCAAGATTTAATAGAAGTTATGAGAGTCTGTGAGAGGAAAAAAAAAAGAATTCGATGTACCAGAGTGACCACAGATAATTAGAAAATGCATTCTAAATTCACATGAAAAATATCGTTTGAAACCGACTTCGATCCCAGCTTTTACACGTGAAGAAGATTGGAAGTAGTCATCTCCATTTTTGCTAAATAAAAGCTGAACAAACTAAGGATTAACAATCTTTCTCTGCTCATTAGAGAACTGAAGTTTCAGTGCAAAACACCACCTAGGAATCTGAGAGACAGGTACAGACAAAAAAAAAATTACAGCCAAGATTCAGCTGATTTCGACCAAAAGCCACTGACCGTCATGCACTGACAGGAATACTTCAATGATGAGGATTGTGGACTAACAAGAGAGTGAGAAACTTCTGGAGCCCTCCGTCTTAGGGAGCCCTCACACTTTCATGTGTTTACTTCCAGCAACCCCACCATGTTCTCAAGGTAAAAAGCCAAGAAAATCAGAGACAGAAAGATGGAAACAGTAACCTTCAGAAATACACTCAGTATGTTTTCCTTAACGAAGGCCTACTCTTTATTGTAAAAGATTTTACAAGGGCCTTCTCTCACATGGACTAAAGAACACTTATTCCGCCTATTATACTAAAAATACCAGTTACTGGAGAAAATGAGCTCGGTGTTGGTGGGAGGGCAGAATGGCCCACCCACTTTGGAATACAGTATGTAATTTCTTACAAAAGTAAAATAAGTCTTATCAAACAGTCTTGTAATTATATTCCCAGGTATTCACTTAAATCACTTGAAAACTTATATCCACACAAAACCATACAAGAATGTACACAGAATCTTTACTCTTAAACACCATAATTAAAAAAGAACTAGAGTATTCATCAATAGGAGAATGAGGAAATATAGTGTGATATATCTATACCATAGCATATATTCGATGGTGAAAAATATGAGCTACCAAGCCATGAAGACACAGATATGCCTAAATACATATTTCAAAATTTAAAAGCTAGTCTTAAAAGTCTACATACTATATGATTCCCATTATATGACATTCTGAAAAGGGAAAACTATCGAGACAATAAAAATCTTTGGTTGCTGGAGGCTCTGGAGAAGGGAAGGAGGATGAGTAGGTGAAGCACAGGGGATTTCTAGATGATGGAACTTTGTATACGATACTGCAATGGTGGACACAGGATATGTGTATATCAAAACCCATAGAACTTTACAAGATATGCCTTAATATGTGTAAATTTGTCAAAACTCATTTAAGAGATGGGAGATCACAGGGTGGAATGCAGAATGTGACAAAACAAGCCAACTGTATTACAAATGCTTGAAACAATATCACTAAAGGGGATGGCGGGAAAGATGCAGCCTTGGAGAAACTTTGGAAATGAGTGCAAACTGTGAGATTAAAGGGAAAGGAGGGACACATAAGCGTTGTACTATGGTTGAAAACTGTGTATTGCATCCACAGGTTAATTCTGATCCTGCCACTGGAAATGAGCAACTGAATAGCGGATGTTAGGTTGAGAGCCAGGTTTCTCACAGTTTGCGGATAAGTAAGGGGAGGAACCTGGAATGATTCACAGGTAATGAATTAGAGTTGGAGACAGTATAATTTTACAGCCTGATTGGATACATATATACATATTTGAATATAAATTATTTATAGTTACATGTTTATGTACAGAGTAGTGTATATTTTCTTGCTATTTCAGCTAAAAGAGCTTGGAAATACCAACGCTCCAACAGCAGTGTGGACACCAAAGTGCATATCTTGGTTTTGAGTACTTTATCAAAAAAAAAAAAAAAAAGAATGAGAGCTTCTTGGAGAAATATCTGATTTTAGAAATATAGAATATACATATAGACACATAGGGTATAAATGATACACAATGAACTTGGAGCATCTTGCATGGCCAGAAATAACAGAAATATTGGTTCAAGAATAATAATAAAAATTACCTACATGTATGGGATTATATCCAATTGGAACTCCCGGTTGCCAAAGCTAGAGCAATTTATCTATCTATCTATCTATCTATCTATCTATTATTTTTAAGATTTTAATGTTTATTTTTGTGAGAGATAGGGAGAGAGACACAGTATGAGCAGAGGAGGGTCAGAGAGAGAGGGAGAAACAGAATCTGAAGCTGCCTCTAGGCTCTGAGCGAGTCAGCACAGAGCCCGACACGGGGCTTGAACCCACGAACTGCAAGATCATGACCTGAGCCGAAGTCAGACGCTTAAACCGACTGAGCCACCCAGGCGCCCCCAAAGCTGGAACAATTTAAACAATAAAGTATTATTAGATTATAACCCCAAGTATAAGAACTTCATATGATATAAATAAATACTTTTGTAAATAAATAACTGGAAAAGACAAGCCTCTCTTGTAGAATAATTCCATGTAATTTATGTGAATACTTCACCCTCCTTAAGTGTGAGCTGTGTGGGGTGACTTTGTTGCCAAAAGTACAATATGGAAACATGGGGGGTGGGAAGGTGATTTTGTAGTATTGGAGAAACCTGGCAAATACTATCCCAACCAAGTAATCAAGGTCAGCATCAACAATGATAAATCATACTGATAGTATGTACCCTTGATATGATGTAAAAAAATAACGTTACAGCTATAGTCTTCTTCCCAACAAATCATAACCCCATTTAGATTATGAGAAAAACATCAAATGAATTTCCATACAGGGCATTCTGCAAAATCCTGCAAAATCACATGGAGAAATAAGAAATTCTGAGAAACCCACAGGCATGAAAAGCCTCAGAAAACAAAACAAGTGAATGTAATGTTGTACCCTGGAACAGAAAAAAGACTTCAGATAAAAACTAAGGAAATCTGAATAAAGTATGTGGCAGTAGTGTATCAATATTGGTTATTAAATGCAACAAATGTATCATCCTAATGTAAGATAGTAATTATAGGGAAACTCAGTGAAGGAGTATATATATGTGAGTCTTCGTAGCACCTTCTGATTTTGTCTGTAATTTTGAAACTAAAAATAAAGTATAGGGTTGCCTGCTCGACTCAGTCAGTTAAGCTTCCAACTTCCGTTCAGGTCATGATTTCACAGTTCGTGAGTTCAAGCCCCGCAACAGGCTCTGTGCTGACAGCTGGAGCTTGCTTCGGATTCTGTGTCTCCCTCTCTCCCTGCCCCTCCCTGTTTGCACTCTATCTCTCTGTCACTCAAAAATAAATAAACATTAAAAAAATTCAATAAAGTCTATTAAAAAACATTTGAAGCCTTTATTAAACAGTTGCATTACGTAAAAGATGCATTTACATATCTGAAAAGTCTTATTAATCATGTGAATGTTAGATCAAAATCAAAATCGTACTATTTCCCTAGACACCTGCCATAAATGATAGCAAAATCTACACCCAGATTCTTTAATGCATCTCTAAATTCTCCTATGTGCAGGAATGAATGGTTAATGGCTTTGCATTGTGTCTCTGAGTTTTAAAATCTTTTTCTCCTCATACCTGAGTCCTCTAACCCTTTTAGAAGCTAAATTTTGTCATTCTAATATGACTGTAATTGCTGTATGCTACTCTACTCAGTATCCAACAATATCGCCTCAGGGAAAGAAAGAGATAAGTGCCCTATTGAGTTTAAATAGATTTATTCTGCAGATATGACAAACTACATTTTATTTAAAAAAAAACTGTAAAATGAATCTGAATCTGTTTCAATTGTTTCATTTTTCTGATGGTGAGATTTTTGATGTGATTTTGTGCGTGTGTTTTATATGAAAAATCCGAGAAAAACAAATACCCTTTTGGTAAGAACTATACGCATCTGTCTCCGATTGTACTGGAAAGTTTATTTAATTAGGCAGCAGCTCTGCAATACTTTCCCAGGAACAAACTGTGATACCTACAAGAGAAACAGCTGTATGAGGACCTGTAACACCTTCCTGTCTAAAGAAGTAAACCACACGTTTTAACAGTACTTGGGTTACAGTCATTCAAATTTTATAATGCATTATCTTAATTTTACCCACAAAGCAGATATATTATATTTGAATGGTTGAAAATGGTATGAACAAGGACGTGGAATCAATAGAATATATCCTTTTTTTTTAATTGGCTAAGTTTTTTTGGAAAAATCTAATTCAAAGCTTTCAACCTTAATTCCAGGGCGCTTGCATAGAATAGGATCTTTAAACTATATAAATAGCAAACTGTTCAGGTGTAGAGGGAGTGGAGGGGACAGAGAAGAAAAGTTCTTTATTCTTGTTCCTAAACACTCCATCTCCTCCACCAGAGAATCTTTGTTAAAAATCAGAACTTGGACTTGAAATTAATGACAGATCCAGTGCCTTCATTCATCAATATGCTTTTAAAGGGATCCTTTTGAAGACAAAGGAAAGTCTGAAGGGAGGAAGAAATTCTAAGCTGTTGAGGGACTTATCGGTGGTCTCATGGTAGATGGCAGAAGGAAGCCTGTAAATGTTCAGAAATATTCGGAGAGAACAGAGACCTCGAGTCTATGAGAGCTTCTCTTTCCACTCCGCCACACAGCTTCAATCATAATTATGATTATGAAGGAAAAAAACAAAAAAAAATATTTAAAACATATGACCTCATTTGAAGGAATCAAATTGCATACACACGTTTGGGAAAGCAATTTTTCAATTCAAAATCTCCAACTGTTCAATTACTTTATTTGAAACTTCCCAAACCTCAACTTCTATCACAATGCTTTCGCTTCTTGACCAAATCTCCGTCCCAGACCCACCCATTCTGTTATTCAACGTTGTTCTTGCATCAGTAACTTACATCAATGACTTTTTACAGTTCAATAAACTTATTTTAAAGAAACTTGTATTCAATACTAATTGTCATTAATAGAAGTTAACTGTCAAAATAAAAATCATTGAAAACAAGAAAATTCTCTCTAGAAACTGTTATCTGTCAAAAGCCGTCCTTGCTTTCTGAAAAGCAAGATCAATATAGTCGTCGTTCAAGAATTTTTAAAGCAACTTTGAACCAAATTGAAATTTCATTTTGGATGATGAGAATAGAAGATTAGAGAGTGACCTTTCTAAGGTAAACTTGCTAATTTCCTTTCCCAATCTTCGGTTTTTCCCGTGTCCTCTAACACTCTAGCCACATGCTAGAAACATGTTCCCTGGAAACATGTATCTTCACTTTACCTTCTTTGAGGAAGAATGACAACATTTCCTTCAGTCTGAAGCTATTTCTTCTTTTTCTTCTCCTCTTCCTCCTTCTTCTTCTTTTACTTTTCTTTTTCTTTTCTTTTTTTTTTTTTTTTTTTTGAGAGACAGATATAGAGTGCAAGCAGGGGGGCGGGTCAAAAAGAGAGACAGACAGAATCCTAAACAGGCTCTAAGATGTCAGCACAGAGCCCTATGCGGGGCTCGAAGCCATGAACTGCGAGATCATGACCTGAGCAGAAGTCAGACCCTTAACCAACTGAGATACTCAGGGGCCGGGAAGCTTCTTCTCTACTCCAGACAGAGAACAAAACTGCAGTTGGACAGAGAACAAAACTGCAGTTGGATTGTGGTATTGACTTAGTTTCATAAAATTTATTTTTTTCCTGAGTTTAAAGCAATTTATATTTAGTATGAAAAACAGGAAAAACCCTAATAATATGATTTTTAATAAATTATCTCAGGGCATTTGGGTGGCTCAGTCGGTTAAGAATCTGACTCTTGTATTTTATTCAGGTCATGATCTTGCAGTTTGCGGGTTCAAGCCCTGCATCAGGCCTGCACTGACGGTGCTGAGCCTGCTTGGTTTTCTCTTTCATGTTCATGCTGTCAGTGCAGAACCTTTTGAGATTCTCTCTCTCCTTCTCTCTCTGCCCCTTCCTCACTCTCTCCCTCTCCCTCTCAAAATAAACAAAAATAAAAAAAATATAAATTATCCTATACCAATATTGTTTCAATCTTTTAATGCAGCACCTCAGTATATGTACAAAGATGTACACACACATCTTTTACATAATGTGATCTATGTACATTTGCATTTACCCTAAAACATGTGAACATTTTCCTATAGCATTATTTTGTACTTATTTATTTTTTTGATGAATGAATGAATATGTAAATAAATACATTAGAAAATTCATGATCCTGAACTTTGATACCTTTTAGAATTAAAAGCAATCATTGATCCAGGAATGAAGAAATTTAGCCACTCTGTCAATAACTACTTCTATTGCTACGATCAGAGATTTTAAACTTTTGTTACCTCAGATGGTATGCAAAATGAAGGTGTTGGCTACATAATATTGAAGTCCTGAAGAAAATGAGTTGGTCTTGGTTCTTGGTGGCAAGCAGTAGAAAGAGGTTTTGATAATTAAGCAGAAACTTAATTTTAGTTGGAATGAGAGCAAGAAGCTGTGAGAATTCATGGAAGACTGGATTTGTCTACAAAAATGGACCAGGACTAATGAAAACTGGTTAGCAAGAATGGTAGTTAAGATTACACAACTGAAATTGTGTGTTCAGGATCCATTCTGACCATTGTCACTATCACAGGATTCTTGCTGCCCCTGACTCTCTTGGTGCTGCCACTGTGAAAAATCGCTGTATTTGGACAGTATCTTTGTGTTAGCTCAACAGAATCTTATGTCATGGGAGAGAATATGTGATTGGCGAGCTTGTATGCCCACACTCAAGAACTAGGAAAACAGAATGTAGTATATTTATATGATGGAATACTACTCAGCAATGAAAAGAAAGGGAAAAGAAAAATGTGAAGAAAAAGATAGAAAAAAAAAAGGAAGAAATACTAACATACAAGAAACACAGATGAAATTCAAAAATATTATTCTAGGTAAAAGAAGCCAGACACAAGACAATACATACTATGAGGTATATTTTTATATGAAATTCAAGAACAGTAAAACTAATCTGTTAGTGCTAGAAATCAAAGCAACGGTTGCCTATGAAAGGCAGATATTGAATGGAAGAGGTCATAAAGAAACTGTGGCATTATGGATACATTCTATATTTGGTTGTGGTGGCGGTTATAAATACCAGTAGTTACTAAGAACAACAACAACAACAAAATTTAATGTGTGTTCAATTTTTCATCCAGTTTTTCACACATTATATTATTTTATCCTGATATGATGTATTTACCAAATCTAAGAGGGTTGAACTGGAGACTTATTGCAAAGCACTACAAAATTCTTAAATTTCCAAAGAACTTAACATAGTTCTTTTGATCCCATTTAAATAACTCTTCACAATTTTTCATCTCCATAATGTAGAAGTGAGGGTCGCAGATTCTGCCTCAGACTCTCTGGGTTAGAACTCAAGCTCTGCTACTGACCAACTGTGCAACGTGGCTGAGTGTCTTAACTTTTTAGTCCAGGTTCTTCATTCACATAAAAGGCAATAATAATAGTACCTACCTTTTATAATAAAGTTAATACCTTAAATGTGGTAACCGCTCAATGTGTATTAGCTATTATTATTTGAAAATCATCAATCAATTTCTAAATGTCTTTGACCCTTTTTCTATTGCCATCTGATTTGACCATAAAAATGGAAAGACAATGCATGAATTTATGAGGGGTAAGTCATTGTAAATCTCTTCCAAATGAAGAGCCCAAGGTAAAAGCTGATTTTAGGAGAACAGCCAGTTTGACCTTGGTCTGAATGTCCTTTTAGAACCAGTTCTCAAAGGGTGCTGCTGGGAAGAACTATCCAGAAATATTGACTGGCATTTTGAAGAGATTCTGTGGTTGAATGTACTTTAACAGGGCGGAGAATGAAAGCTTGTCAGCGGGATTCATGGCACAAATTAGCAAGATTCTCAGAAGCTATAGCAACAATATTTGCTTATTTGTTAAATAAGAAGTGTATTAACTCAATAGCAGGCATTTTGATCAACATACATAATAAATACCTTATTGGAAGTTGGATATTTGAGTTTTAAATATAAATAAGGATGAATAAAGTTACTGACATTTCATTTTTGGTTGATGAGTAAAAGGAGATTTTCAACAAACAGCATTTTCTATAAATGCAATCCAAAAAAAAAAAAACATTTAAAATTAAAGCTGCAGTTAAAAACCCTAGAGTAGCTAAAACTTGTCATTAAAACTTTCTTCCTTTCTTGAGTTATTTTAGTTTTTCCCATCAGCGATGCACCATTTTTATTTTTCCTCCCTATCTCCCATCCTCCTGTGTATATCCTTCCTCACCTAGACATCTTACGTACTTATAGTGCAGTCCATTGTGTTCCTTCCCTTGGGGGAAATGTGAATCTGAGTGGTCCCTGACTCCATAGAGGGATTTTATATAACGTAGTCTGGCTTTGTTAATATTAGGTGTGTGACCTTGAACAACTTAACATCTCGGTATTCCAGCTTTTGTGTCTGTAAAATTGGGAATGTAATAGTACCTCCTCCTAGATTTATTGTCATGATTAAGTGAATTCATATATGAAAAGTGCTTAGAACAGAGCCTAGCACATAGTAAACCCTATAAAGGTGTTAATCATGTCATCGGAGTCATCATTATTTGCACTACAAGTAATAAATATTATTATTATTATAAAAACTCCTAAGTATTTATGTTTTATGGGAGAATCTCATGGAAGAGAACTTACAGGATTCGATGGATAGCATCTGGATTTGAACACAATATTTGGGAGGCACTGACCTGCCGCAGAATCCCTCAACTCCTATCACCTGGTCCATCCATTCATGAACCCAGACCTTTACATAATGAATGTGTTCTTTATCCTGCATTCAATGGATAGGATAAAAGAAGGTGATATTTATAGCCCTAGATTGGTAAAATCAACTATCACTATTTGTTGGTTCTTTCAGGTTACCTCAAAGAATATTTTAAAAATTCGTATTTTAGACGTCTTTCAATCTTATGTATTCAGAAGCCATAAGGAGGCTACAAGATTAAGTCAAAAGTGTTTTTGTACAATACTTAAATTTATTTTTACACTATTTTATTTTATCCTATTATAGAGACTATACAAATAGTGGTAAATTTTGAGGCAAGTGAAGACTAATTTATATCTATTAGGAAAAGGGTGTTCATATGTTTTGAGCATCTACTCTATTTCACACAGTATGATAACAGAAAAAGTATCATCCAAGGTACTCATCACTTTTTTCTCATTAGATAAAAAAAATTGCAGGAGTTTGAATGTTTGACGTGTTTAATCATCAAGGATAGGAGATGGCAGTTAATGTAAGAATCATGGCTTACCCTCTATTCAGGGCCGGTGATGTTTTAAGACCAGCCATTGAAAACCCAGAAGTAAAATCTTCATTATGAGACAAATGACCCTTATTCTGTAGCATCTGACTTTTAATGTTGTGGCATCACAGATTAAAAATACACAAATGGACAAGCAAACCCAAACTTACCCGTCATCCTCCCTTCCTATCTAGTCCTGTCATCCCAGTATGATCTTGCCCAGACTCTATACCTTATAGTACACCTGCCTCCAGTCTTTTCAAGTTAAAAGTAGGGTCCTCAGAGAAGACCATCTAGTTACATTTCCAGATTTCAAAATATGAAAATACTTTCATGATCAGCAGATTTATCCTACTTACATCTCCAATTCTCCTAGATTATTGACTGTACCCCTCTCTCTCTATTCTGATCCAAAAGTTGTCACAATGGATAGCCCCTGTTATAACAGCCTCCAAATTCATGTTTGACATTCATTTGTTCATTTATACAGTCATTCATTCCTTTCTTACATACTTATTGAATGCCTACTCTATACCAGGTACTGTTCTAAATATTAGAATATGATGACAGTCTAAGTTACTGGCATATAATAATGCATGAGAAAGAAAAAAGAAAGAGAGAGAGAAAAAAAAAAGAAAGAAAGAAAGAAAGAAAAGGAAGGAAGAAAAAGAAAGAAAGAAAGAAAGAAAGAAAGAAAGAAAGAAAGAAAGAAAGAAAGAAAGAAAGAAAGAAAGGAAGGAAGGAAGGAAGGAAGGAAGGAAGGAAGGAAGAAAAAGAAAGAAAGAAAGAAAGAAAGAAAGAAAGAAAGAAAGAAAGAAAGAAAGAAAGAAAGAAAGAAAGAAAGAAAGAAAGAAAGAAAGAAAGAAAGAGAGAAAGAAAGAAAGAAAGAAAGAAAGAGAGAAAGAAAGAAAGATGTCGAGTTTGTTTTTTGGGAGCTGGAACAAACTTTTTAGGCTTAGACATAAAAGAGAATGTAGGATGGTTTGAGATGGTAGACGTGATTGGTAAAGAATCTTAGGGGTCAGTTTCAGATTTGATAAAGCAAGAAATCTTGGAGCCAATTGTCCAACTAGTTCACAGGCATCCACTATACAGGGAAAAAGTACCATAAGACATAATGTAGATATGACGAGAGCACTCTAAAAATTAGAAGATGGGGGCCTTTGGGCATGTATGAGGACAGAGCCCTCATGAAGGGAATTAGTACTCTTATAAAAGAGGGCCCAGAGAGCTCCTGCTCCCCTTCCTCCATGTGAGGACACAGGGAGTCTGCAATCCAGAACTCTCACGCAACCATACTGACACCCTGATCTCAGACTTATAGCCTCCAGAACTGTGAGAAATAAATTTCTATTTTTTATAAGCTATCCAACTTGTGGTATTTTTGTTATAGCATCCCTGACAGACTAAGACATATGACAAACTTTTTGTCCCCATATTTTCCTTTTTCCATTTAAACAGGGTACAGGTAAAAGTATGAGATATAGAATAGAGAAATTTAAAAAAGCACATGAACATTTGATAATTTTTTCCAAAAGTTTAGGTCCTCCGTATTAAAGGACCATAACATGGAGGGGGTTTGGGCACAGACAATATGTTGCAAAAAAACATTAAGGGAGAATAGCTTTGCTTTGTCTGGAGTGAGATTCATAGGGTTAAAACAGCAATGAGTGTTCTGTGCATAGTTAGCAAAGTGTCAAAACTCCAGAGCAGAGTATGATGAATCTAGAGAGATGAAATCACAGGCCCCCTAAAAGTTTACTAGGTAGTAACCAAAACAAAAAAAAATACAAAATTATTTTGAGCCTCAGAGTGGAGAATTACCAGCAACATCAAGGAATAGCTGAGGAGGTGCCGGAACAGGTTGCTAGTGACTCCATAGTCATTTCCATCAGATCCCTTAAAGCCTGGACATATAAGCACACAATTTGAGAATAGTTCATTAGTATTTCTCTTCCAAGAAACTTCTATGTCCCTCCTGTTTGGAAATCAGAAGCAGAGACTGTAGAGACAGCAGAGAACCACTGGACATGAAGGGCGTGTGAACGAACAGGGACAATAGACACCTCAGAGGCAATAGGACTCATGAACCGTTTTGCCACCTAGGTTGTATAGGGGCTAAGAATTGAACCATAATGGAAAATAAAGAGATGTTTCTTGGGCATTTGAGTTCAAAGGATGTAATTTACATGTTAGAGAGAGAGAGATACATATAGATAAAAAGATATATTAGATGTATGTTTCTAAAATCTTATGTTTCTATGGAAGGTATTTCCCACACATAGTTTTCTAAGCTTGATCGATTCATTCATTAACAATCTTTTGGCCAGTTACTATGTGCTAAACCCAGTTCTTGGGATCTGAGATACAGAACTAACTACAGCAAATAAAAGGGGTCATTTCTATTGAACGCAGAACACTTTTCTTTGGATGGCAGTGCAGACAACCCATGGAACATCTCCAAGACTGGTTTCTCATGGAAAAACAAATTGAGGCAAGCTACTGTAGGTCAAGAAATAATGAAATACTTATGGATTTTACTATGTCTACAGTAGTATTCAAGGTAATGTAAATTTTGTCCCATTTGATAGAAAACTCTAATTTCATAGACTACATCGTGTGATTTTAAAATATTAATATTTCTGTTTCTCAATTAGTTACTTCTTTCCTTGTCTCTCTCTTTATTTTTTTCACTCTCTTTCTTCCTTTCTTCCTTCCTATCTCTACCTCCCACTCTTTCTTTCTATAAAGACTTCTACAGCGCTTTGAAATAAGTACCTTTAATACTGTTATTTTGGGAAATATTAATGTAGAACAAAAGCTTAACCAAGAGACATTATTCTTATCCATTTGTTATAACAATTGTTATATTGTTATATATCACAGTGCTAATATTGTTTGAATAGTTAGTATTTGAAAATGGCATTTAATCTAATTTCTGAGTCACAGTTTGGCCATTAACATTGAATCATTCTTTTTCTGCTTCATAAATCAATGATCTCACATTTCACTTTAGACAAAATTGAAAGCCAGTTTTTATTTTCTCTTCTTAATAAAACATCCCTTTCTAGTTTAGGAATCTGAATGCCTGCACGGTGCCAAATACCGAGAGCAATATTATAGCATGGAGGGTGATCTTTCTTTTTTTTCCATCCTTTGGAAGAAAAGCCACACAAAAGCACAGTGGGAGAGCCCTTTTCTGCATACACGGAGTGCTGCAGTCCCAGCGGCCGCCTATTTACAGTAACCGATGAAGGACTGAAAAGAGGATCTTGCTGAGAGCACCTCCTTCATGCTCACCCGATTGATGAACAGGAATGTGTTTGGCTTAATTGCTCAATAATAAAAGCGAAGTAGATGTCATTACACGTTTTGCACTTTCTGATTAGTAATTGTCTCCAAAAAAATCGAGAAATAAAGTTTTCTTCTTCTAAAGCATTGGCAATATGCTTCAAGAGGGTGAACTCTGAAGACCAAGAAGCATTTAATCCAAGGGCAGGTTAAATTTATTTTTTGTTTATTATATACATGTATGTATATGTAATTTTCTTCTATTGGCCGTTTTAGAAATTGAAAACTTGTTTCAAGAGGGTTTGTCTTCTCTCTCAAATATAAGGTTCATAAAGGCAGAGACTAAATTATGTTTTTAGTGTATTTGTAAAAGAAGTTAGCATAATGGACCGGGCTCATAACTGCTTCTTCAAATAATCTGAATCTGTCTCTCTGCCCTTACCCCCATTTCCTCTGTTCCTTGTGATATTTTCTCCACCCAAGAAAGGACAGTAAAGAGGTTTTTTGTTTTGTTTTGTTTTTTGTCCTTTGGTCTGGTAACAGAAGGAACTTGGGACTACCAGGTGACCATTGACAGCTACTGCCTTTCCTTCTGCCTGATGGTGTTCCACTATTCTGTGAGGAGGCAGAGACTCAAATGGTACCTGCTTTTGGCTCTCAGACACAGAAATGCTTTTCCGAGTCCTCCAATTGGAGACCTACAGAGCCTCTGGAAGTTTGCACAACTAGAATCTAAACCACTCCTCTCTAAACATGTAGAAGTTGGATGCCTTATTTACAGAAAATTCTGCATCAGTCTTTTCACATTCTAAATTGAATGACAGATTGTTTATTTCCTTAGTGAAAGAGATAGGTATTTGGGAGAAATCATGTCTAGTGTTACAAATTCATGTTTTCTCTTTTGTGTTACCCAGTACTTTCTTCTTTAATTTGATTTTTTAAATGATAAATTGTATGCCTTCCAAATGTGTTTTCTTCCTTTACGCCTTTGCTTTTAGTTTTATACACCCGCAAAATTATTAGCTTTGTGAAAAAGGAGAATTATAGTTTTAAATGCGTGCACCCTTTCGTATTTTCATGAATTCATATTTAATTCTCTATTGAAGAAGGGATCACAAATGTGACACAAACACAAAAGTTCCCTTTAAAAATATTAGTATGTTTAGAGATAATCCTGTTAGCCTCATTTAAGATAACTTTCAGTGACATTAGATATTTCAGCAGGGTTTTGTGTTCATAATACATTTGCTATTAGTTTAAAACATTACATTTAACAGTTAAGAATTATCATATAAATTGAAGTATCAATTGCCCTGCTAATGATTGTGAAATAAGAACATATTATTGAAAAAAATCTTGATTCTGTCATCAAAGTAATCTCAGAAATATCCGTTTGCTATCAGCATGTTTTTATTAAAACACATGAGGTCAGTAGTGCAGAACAGATTTCCTGGCCTAAAGAATTAACCAAATGGGCGGAAGCTGCTACAGGTGCTCAAAAGGAATAAAAAGAAGCAATAGCACAATAAAGCCCTTGGCATGAAAGGAGTGTAAAATGTTGTAATTGCCGATTCTTATGTGTAAAGTCTTGTTATCTACAGAAACAAAGAGATGAAAATTTGCTACCATCAAGTGTGAAGTTTCCTGGAGTGCCAGCAAAGCATGCCATGGTTGCCAGAGGAAATGGGGTATGAGCAAAAGATTATTGTTAATTACTCTTGCTAATTAGAAGATGTCTACATTGTAACATATTTCATATTTCATAAAGACCAACCTGAATCTCTGGTACCAACATTCTTGTCTACAGTGTTGTTGACTCTTACACCTGTCTGGATAGAGGTAAAAAAATGGGTTTGTGTGGGGGGAAGGAGATCAAGAAAAAGACTCTCCAGAGTGAAGCTCCCCACTTGGAACTAATTGTGAAACTTACATTTTGTATGTAAATTAAAAACAGGTAGATCTAATTATTTTTCTTAAAAAGATTCTCCCTTGCAAAATCCTTGTGATTCTTTCTCAAATCAGTTATCTAAATACAATTATACAGGTACAGTGAGACTTCATTCTAGGAAGAAGAGTAGAAACTATCAGTTTGTAGAAATATATATATTTCAAAATACTCCTTTATATAGGGTCATAATAAAATATTAAAATGCTATGAATTTATAATCAAGTCAGGTACCAAAGAAAATCACTGAAGAAAATACTTCTATTTGGCTTAAAATAGAAGTCACAAAATGTTAGTCTTTAACTTTGTTTTTTTTTTTTTTAATTTTCTTTATGTTTTTTAAATGTTTATTGTTGAGACAGAGGGACAAAGCATGGGTGGGGAAGGGGCAGAGAGAGAGAGGGAGACACAGAATCTGAAGCAAGCTCCAGGCTCTGAGCTGTCAGCACAGAACCCGATGCAGGACTCGAACCCACAAACTGCATGATCATGACCTGAGCTGAAGTCAGACTCTTAACTGACTGGGCCACACAGGCACCCATAACTCTATTATTTTAGATACCAACATAATCTCTAGCTATTTGATTAAAACATCCAATTGATCTTGTCTTTTTATGATTTGTGAATCATCAGAACTGACTGGTTATTTAACCCAACCCACCAAGTAATTCTTTCTTAATATCCTATCCTATTTTATCTCATATAAGTATTATCATAGTTTATTGATATTAATAACACTAGTCTTCTGGGGGGGTGACTACTCTATTGAGAAACACACTTTTCAGAAATGTTCTGTAATTCTTAGAACAGTCTTGCAAAATAAGATGTATTACCCTTAACATTTTTTAGTTGAAAAAATGTGATGAAAATAGTTTGCAGGTAAAGATAGTTCAATTACGTTTCTCAATATTGCATATTACAGTTTCTGAGTGGTAAAGAGAAGATAGAAACCCACCTATGTCAGATTCTATAACTCTCATTTTTTCTTTACACCAGACTGAATTAATTATTGGATTTCATGGTTTTAATTCTTGACCAAACAAGATGATGATGTCTTTCAACTCTTTGATTTTTTTAAAAAAAAGGTGATACAGATACTAATCAATTAATTTTATATCTTGACACCATTTTCCATCTAGAAATATCTAAATGAAATTTTGTTGGAAGAATCGAGGAAAGCCACAATGGAGTGTAGAGCCAGCAAAAGGTTTCGTGGCTATGAGTATGTGAATGATACGCATTATACTCTCATGGTCTAGACTCAAAGGTATTTGAATTCACTAGTACAATCTTAACTTGTAAATATTTGGATTTGAAAATAATTATAAGTTAGTGCCCTGCATCGGTAATGCCAAGATTGTTGACTTCTGGAAATAAGGGTAGGGCAAGTTAAAGACTGGAGTTACATATTTGGCAAAAAAGAGCCTGGATGAAGAATCCAGCTAAATATCAAAGTTCAGCTCAATCTGTGAGATTTTTAGTATGTTTGCCAATACAATCATGGGTATCCTTGAAAACATTAGAAACATGTATAGTTTTCTAACCATACTTTAAAAAATATTCCAGTGTCTAGCTAGACTAGTGGGTTTCTAATAAACTTAGGAACATTGATGGCTTCTACACTTAAAGTCACCAAAATGAAATCTAAATTGGAATTGGTTCTAAGTAGACATAGAAAAAGATTAACAAAAGGCAGTTATTTAAGAATTCTCCCCAGTACATTCTAAATGGCTCGCAAGGTTTTAAATGTCCTTGCAACCAGAACTCATGCAGACTGAATCCTTTGGTAGAAATTAAATACCACTATCCATCCAAAATTTCTTGCATTTTGAGCTCTAAAATTGCCATACACCATCAGTTTTATAGCTTATTTGAGAGACAATTTCCAATTTATTACTGGGTGTTGAAAGAGAACATTCCTGCCACTGAGATGTATGATAATTTACAGAACAAAAGTAGCTATCCCGTCACAGGTAATGTTGGAGAAATTCCATAGAGAGAGCACTGTAGCAATGTTCACAGACCAAGTGAAGCTGATAGAACTAGAACCATGATCAGGAAAGTCTCATTATGAGTTCATGCAGACCTGGTTTCCTCACTGACAGAAGAGTCCTATGATAGAGCCCTCGAGGGATCACCCTGTCCCCATCTCATTATGGTCTACACCCTATGTTTCCCTTTCAGCAAAGCCCATCATGCTGTTTGGTCCATAATTAGTGTACTAGAATTTAGGGTTGAATGGCTGTTTTGGAAATTGGTTGCAATATACTTGAGACACAGTTTAAAACCCTAGTGGGGAAGGAGAGGATACAGTTCACACTAGGTGAAGCTGGGAGCAAGTCATTTAACAGGCACAGGTGGAATTAGGCTCCCACACAGAGAATACCACTTGGACCTTTGCAGACCTTTGTGCTAAAGCCAATGGCCTTAGAGTATAATGAGACAGAGAAGTTCTAGCTAACTAGATGACGAACTCCACTGCTATTTAAGTTACTCAGTTATGGATGTCTCCTTGGGAATTTACAGAAAGATTCAAGGCAAATTGTGTAGAACTCCTTGAATTTTTTTTTTTTTCACCTGCCAAGAAGAGCTGTTGAGAAGAGATTGGAAATCAACAGAGATACCTTTGTCAGATCCCTAGAACGAGTACCCTGAGCTCATGAAATGAGTATGCATACGTATGACTAGGCTGTGCAAAATAAAACCTCAAATCAAGTGAAACCCCTAATGTGGTAAGAGACTCTCCTCTCTGCCAGTGCCAACAGGAAAGAAATCTCCTTAAGATGGCTCTAGATAATATTCTTATTGCTCGGAAGCCTGCACTTTGCTGGAATTTATGGACTCCTGCCAGTAGCCACAGGGGGCTTAAAATGAGGGTATTGTTTAGAATTTAGAGTTGTTTTTGTTTTTGCTTTTCCTATGCTTTGTGTCTTCAGTTTCAGAAGCAACTGTGGAAAATAAAACTGAAATCTGGGATAGCAAACAGGCTATCTCTTTGGACTTCCTGTTTCTTCTAATCAACATACACACTTTACAAATGTATGGCTGTAAGCAGGATAATATTCTAAGCAAGATATGTTATATTCCTTAATACCCTCTGAGTAGAAGTTTCCTTGAACACATAATTTTAAACACTGTGCTACTTAAAAGGGGTGATGGGAAAGGTTTGAGAGACTAGCTGAGTCAATTAAATGAATATGTCCTGACTTTGAATTTAGAAGGCATAAAAAAAAAAGCACTCCAGTGAAACTCCATTAGGATCTGGAGATAGGATTGAGGTGTTGAGTGATCATGCAATTATACAGCTTGTTATCTCTCCAACCTTGCAAAATTTTCCTTTTCCCCTCTTGACTTGGTTACCCTAAGACAAGAGCTGCATTTACATATGCCGAGTTAGAGAATGATATTGATGCCCAAGATACAATATCTATTAGCTAAATTTGTCAGTGGACATTTCTAAATGAACTCTAGAGTGGATAACATTTTGGCCCTTGTAGCTAGTTTAGATGTAATTATGATTATGTCCTCATTAGTGGCAAGGACAGTCATAACTTTTTACCTATCAAGTCCTAAGACTTCTCTCAGGAAACAGGATAAAGACAGGGCCTGATGAGGCAGTTATTGATGTTTTTGTCTGTCTATAAGTAAGAATTATGACCAAACAGAGCGCCCCACCAAGGCAGGAAGAATATAGGTTAAAACAGGTAACACAAGACAAATGAAGTTTATAGCAAATGGGAAGGACACCCAAAATTTGTTTTGTAACTCCAGGGAATGATGCAGTAATTTTATTCTTGTAAAAGCACCTCAGAACAAGAGAATAATACTCAGCTATCTCTAAGGTCCAGTATTAACTAACGGCAAATATGGGAAAAGTCATCAGACCTGTTTCATACAAAGAATGAAAGTTTACTTGTGCCGATTTATGGGCTCTGCTTAAAAACTCGATCTGGATAATCTGGGGAGAAAAGAGCACAAGGCACACCTAGGACTCAACCAGGGAGAAATGACATTTGGGCATGATTTGTGGACTCTATTCCCTCTTTTGGTTCTTTTAAAATATATCCTGAGATGAATATTACACTTGAGTTATGCTGCTTACCTTCTGTACATGGTGTTGATTTGAAATGAGATGACAAATAAAAGCAGCCGCCTAGGTGTGATAGGAAGCCAGTTGCTCCCACCTTTCCAGAAGGTCAGCGCCTGACTTGCTCCATTGAATATATTAAAATGTGAATGTAGATTAAATACCTTTAAGAAAAGCGGCATGGAAACAGGGTAGCCTCAAGAGGAGGGGATTCAGGTTTATATGGCAGTCATACAACGCAAATAACTCTCCCTTTGAGGTGCAGATCTATCATTTATGGCAACTGATACTGAGCTGTTTTTAGATTTCTACTCTGCCCTGTGGAGGGTTTCATGGGCTACACAGTTTTCTGTCTTATGTCAAAACGCCCCATGGTAACAGCATATGTGGTGACTTCATGACAACTGGACATGTTAGGCAGGATGCAATATGGGGGTTTTAGTTGATTTATGATTCTGGGATTTAGTGGACCTGCTATTTCAGGAGAATGGCATGAGCAGTCATTTGAGAACGAAGAATATTTTGTGAGTTGGCTGGTCATATCATTAAACTGATGAAACAGCAAACTTATTAATAGTTCTGATAGAGCGCTTAAACCTTTACTCAGGAAAGACAGTATAGATTCTGGGGTATTTAAAGATTCATAGTCAGTAATGGGTTAATGACCCAGGAAAAGGTGCTGTATGTTAGGGGACACTGTGGATAACATAAAGTATGACGATGCCTTGGAGGGATAAGGCATGATTTTTACTCTAATGCCTCAGGTACCAAAGATGAAAAAAGAAACTCCTCCTCCTATGATTCAACTGGCTTTGGACACATAAGGGATCAACACTGTTTTGTTCTTATTTAGGGAGAAATAAGTACTGTCATATAATATCTGGGAAACTATATCTGTAAAAGTTTATATTATAATATCCAGGACATACACAGACCCATAAACCAGACAGAATCTGCAATTTACTGAATAACGGCTTCTGATATCCTAGTCACTGAAAACATGGGAACAGGTCATTTCTACTGGGAATGAACAGAACATGATAATGTAACTTTTAAATCTCTAATATCATGGCAGTGTGATGTAATGAAGAATTTGCATATTCATTAATAGAATTAAATAAAACCAAACCTATTTACATGGTACCCTCTATACCTCCAAAATGAGAAAATATTAGGCAGACTGATTTGAAACCTGCCAATGATATAAAAATTATTGGCCAGATTAAAAATAAAAAGTGAAATTGGCCTCCAGAAGTTGATAATGGCAGTACTACCTTTCTCAGAGCTAAGGTGTGAATGATCCATATAGGAGTCCACTTCCTTATAAATATGCTGTGATGTTTACTAGCAGAAGGATAAGGGTGATATTCTCTACTGAGAAAGAAATGGTTTTTTATTAGGATCTGCCTGTATGCCTAGATTGCTACTTGTATGTACACTTGAGAGTTTATGGATTCTTTTAGAGAATAGCTGACTGGAGAATAGGAGGTAAGAATATAAACATCTTTTATATGCGAAGCTGAGGAGCCCCAAAAGCAAATGACTTCTTTTGAGAATGTTTCCATGCACATTGTTTATACCTTGTCCATTAATCCTCAACCACAATGCATAGTAAAGTGGGAGTGATGATTTTTCCTTTTCTGAATCCATGTCTGAAGGATCTGGGTTATTTCACATAGAATGTATTTATCTGATCAATAGAATCCTTATCTTTGCTGATAGCTAAAAATTATGATTTTTATGAGTTTTTGATAATCTGTGTTATCACATCATGAATTTAAATATCATCTATATATTGAATAATCTCACTTTTTTCTCAGCTGAGACCTATGTTCTGAGCTGCAGACTCATAAATTTGTTTAATGATATATCCACTTAAATCTCTCACTTATCTCAAAATCGTATCATTTGATTTGTATCTCCCCAATCCATGTCAAATCAGATTTTTTTCTCTTTCTCCCCATTTTAAGATGATTCACCCTCTTATTCTTCCCTTGCCATTACCCAGAGAGCACAAAATCCCATAGATTCTCCATTAAACTATTTTTAACATGTCTATTTTTCAATATCTCAGCTTCCTATACCATAAGTGCCAAATATGAGTTTCTCTCACATAGATCACCACAGATCATCAAGTTGGGCTTTCTGAGTTCCCACGTGTCCCTATGTTTATACATCGTAATAAACATCACTGGAAAATGTAAAAGGTGCTTAGCAATTTGGTAACTATGGCTGACCTGAGCCATAGTTAGCAGCCACCATATCTCTGCCATTCAGGTGGCATCATTAATCTTAGGTGAAGGGAATCTTAGGCGATGGGGTAAAAATCCAAGATGAGAAAAGCCAATGTGAGAACAGGAGCTTTAAACTTTTTATGTCACTTAGTCCTTGCCACACTTAATGCTATTAAATATATTATTGTTACTATTTTGTAGATCATGAGACTGAGGCACCTAAAGATTAATGGTACCAGAATTCAAAATCATACCAAAGGCTACTGCAGGACATAATGATGAATGGAAGATGCAAAGAACAAGAGAAAGGGAGGCAGAGAGACTCAAGAGGCTAAAGCAGGAGACTGAGTAACAGAGAACCAACAAATGGAAATGTATGATACAACAATTTACGAGACGATGGGCATTGGAGAATGCAAGGCGGTGACCCCTGAAAGATGGGTAACAAATGAGGTGAGTCTTATAATCGTCCTGACTTACTGCCTCGAGAGAATAGTCAGGTTGCAGTGCAGGGAGGGGAAACTCAGGTGGAGCACAATGCACTCCCCGATTTGAGGAAGCGATGGTCTAGGAAGACAAAGACAGCTAGGGTTTGAAGCATAGAATACAAGATAGGCAAGGGATGCATCGCGAGAGATCTCCAATGTATTCTCCTGCAGATAATTTTTTGGTGCCTTATTGACAAAATCTTTACCTAACTGAGGTCACAAAGATTTCTCCTATGTTTTCTTCAGGAAATTTGAGAGTTTTAAATTTTACAATTAGGTCTGCAATCCATTTTAAATAATTGTGTATGCTGCAGGGTTTAGATTGAACTTTGTCTTGCATCTGAATATCAAATATTCTAGTACCATTTGGTAAAAGATCGCACTTTGTCTACTGAATTCCTTTTTTATCTTGTCAAAAATCTGTTGTTCATACATATGTGAGTATATTGTTCCATTGATCTATTTGTCTATCTTTAAACTACATGGTCTTTTTTTAAACCTTTACTGAGATATATTAACAAATAAAATTGCGAGGTATTTAAAGTGATTTATTTAATGTGATTATTTTATATACATATAAATTATGAAAGGATTTCCCACACTGACTTATTTAACACACCCCTCATCTCACATATTTACCTTAAATGTGAGCACGAATGTGAGATATCACTCCTGTGATAAATCATAGTTTGAAAGGAAGTATTTCTGATATAATTATGGTTATTATTCAATTGACCTTAGGTTAATCAATGGTAGATTATTAGGGTAGTTTTGACCTAATCACATGGTCTAAAGGTAAGAGACAGAGGAAGCCAAGGTTTGAAAGAAACAGAAATACTCTTTTGCTGACCTTGAAGGAACAGATGCCACATTATAGAGAAGGTCACATGGCAAGAATGGTAGGTACCTACTGGGACCCCAAACAATCCTTGTTTATATCCAAATAGAAAATAGGGGCCTCAGTCCTACATCTTTAAGGAGTTGAATTATACCAGCCCTCTAAAAGAGCTCAGAAGAGGATCTTGAGCTTCAGATAAAAGAAAAGCCCAGATGACACCTCAATTTCAACCATGTGAGACCCTAAGCACAGAGCCCAGCCATGACATGCCAGACTCCTGAACCATGGAAACAGTTGGATAATAAATTTGTATTATTTTGAGCTGTTAAGATGTTGGTAATTTTTATGTAACAGTAGAAAACTAATATTCATATATAATATATTACATTAGAAATATATATTCTCTATACATAATTATATTAGAAAACTATTGTATATATATTTTATATATATACATATATATATGATGGGTAAAGTAAATTAGTTATAACTTGTGATCATGGGGCCTATCAGAAGGTAGTATATCACATGCTAGGTATCGCCTTGGATTGTCCCAGGTATAGAAAAACTAAATTCTCAAAATGTTAAAAATATGATTTTTATATAAACACTTAGTCTATGGCTAAAATCTACTAAACCTTTTAAGCATGGAATCAGAATGGCAAAAACCTTGGTTCAAAAAGGATATAAATAAAAAGCAAAAGATGTTAGAATAAGATTACTCCATGACATACAAAACTGGTCAGTATCCTCCAAGAGAATTAAATCATAACCTTTAGAAATAACTTCACCAGATGTGGAAACATTTTCACCTTGTTGATTGTCTACAAATTAACCACCAAAGTAGAGTCTGGGTTCTAATCAATAGCAAATACAAGTCAAACAAAATTAGATTCTTCTAGACAATAACTCTTAAGTGATTTTGTCAGACGGTGTTCTAGCATGATTTTGAAGGGACATTCAATCATTTCCCCCCCTTATTTCCAAGTTTTGAAAAATTTTAATTAATGGGTACTATTGAATGTGGGATAAGGTGATGACTGAGGGCCTACTTATTAACAACATATGGACCTGACCATTAAAGTGATTTCGGAATAGTGCAGGCTAGACAAAGTCTACGAGTATTCAGACCTGCAATAAACAATAAAAGCCACTATATTAAATACATTTATTTTTAATAAATAAATATAAATTTCACTAAAATAAAAATTCTTCTGAAATTAGTTTTATATTGTATGTATATGTATAAGGAAAATAACAATGAACGATTTCTTTTTAAACTCTTAACTAGTTGAATGAGAATTTATGCAAAAGTTTTGTTCCCCCCACCCCCAAACTATTTGCCTTAGCATTGCAGTGAGAACTTTTGGTCCCTTTAAAATTTAAGATTTCTCCCAATTAACTCATTATTCCTTTCTGGGACGGTCTCATTTTTATCCCATTTCTTTCAGTGTCTTGGTTACTTCAACCTGCTCCACTTATTATAATGCTGCAGTGTAAAGTTAGATCCAGCAACTCAGTGACAATTCTTTGGTCAAGTTGCCATCAATCAATTAATTGCTAAACCCCACCAAAAAATAATAAAAACAAAACAAAACAAAAACACTTCTTAACCTACTTTCCCTTTTTACTATCATCATATGTTGTACTTATCTCCAAGAAGATGCAAAAACACTTGCAGTTTTACAGTGTTTCCTAGAGGATATTTCTTGGAAGGAAGGAAACATTCATTACTTATCATTATCTCAATCTAATGCAGAACTGTTACCTTAGCTGGCATTTATTCAATGAATATGGGTAATTTTAAGAGATAGGTTAGTTAAGGATGAAAGCCTATATCTCCTGGGTGATTATTGGCCACAACTATGAAGGAAACAGTTTCTTGAGAAGATTGGAACACTCTGCATTTGTACTAACTAGCTTTAGCATTCTGATTTAAGATTGTTTTAACTTCTGGAAGCTCTCTCGTGTTCTCATTTATTTCAATTATAAACTTTTCTATGGTTTTGACACTCCGTTTGGAAATCAAATGCATATAGTTAAACGGAGATTATGGAAGGAAAAGTATTAAACTTCCATTTCTTTCTTTTTTTTTAAGATTTTATTTTTAAGTAATCTCAACACCCAACATGGGGCTTAAACTCATCACCTCTGAGATCAAGAGACGCCTGCTCCCCTCACTGACCCAGCCAGACATCCTTAACTTCCTTTTGTTTCTTAATCAAAATTTGACATTGTGACTCACAATAATACCGTCGATGTATATATTATACATCAGTTGATTTATATTTTATAGTTGTAGTTTAAATATTATAAATGAATAATATATGCCTGTGTATTCTAATAGAAATGCCAAATGTGATATAAATTAGTCACTTGCTCAATATGTGACGAGTTACCAGAGAATGTAAGGTAGAAGCTGTGGAGTTTGGTCTTTGTTTACAAGTAATTAATATAAAAATTTTATTCTGGGGTAATTTGAACCAGTGTCAATTTTTCAAGCTCTTTTCACCTTGTGCTAAATGAAAACACCATCCCTAATATTGCTTTGCTCCTATTTTCTGTTGGATTAATAAGCCTACCCTTTTTCAAATATGATTACCCTCTTCTTCAGTTTTACTGTTCCTGCAGAATTAGATCACCTTATCAAGTACAGCAGTTCAATAATAGCCTTCCTTAAGTAGGTGCATGAAGGTCAACTTGAGACTTCCTTCTCCACAGGGATCAAAAAGAGGTATGAAATGCCATTACAGCCTAAATTCTGATTGTCTCTAACCAAACAGAAGGTGTTTTTCTAAATAAGTCTAAGTTTATAACAGATGGCTTTGTGTGAGCAGAAAGGAAATCAATAAGAAATGTAAAAACAACTATAAACGAATGAATATTAACAACTTAATATTGAAAGGCCCATATTAATTCATAGCAATTGTATATATTATTATTTCAGAACTCTTATTTTTCATAAAGGATATATTATTGTCATGTGATAAAGTTTGTTCTTTCAGTACGTACTTATCTCTAACATCTGTTTTCGTATAATTGTACACTAAAGCAAATTACAGTATGACTATAAATAAACGGCATGCTTATATTTCTGCATATTTTCTAAGCCCTGTGAATATACCATTTATTGCTCTTATAACTATCAGAATGTCAAGAGTTTTCAGCTCAACCACCTGCAATAGAATTTGTGTAAAATGATCTTTATAATTCCCCAGATGGTAGGAGAGAGAAGTCTTTTTGAACATGTTTATGAATTTTTATATCCTCTGATGTTTTTCTTTTAAAATGAATTGAATTTTCCTCTTTTTATTCAAAATCTTATTGCCAGAAAAGTGCTTAATGATAGAAAATCTCCCCTGAAAATGAATTAGAATTCAATCATTTCAATCTCATTTTAACGTGTAGATTATGCCAAGCTTTAGGTAAAAAATATCACTTGTTAGGCAGTCATATGTTTCCTTTGAACTGAATTTTGTTTTGGACTGACTTCTTTTGTCATCTGTGAAGGCACTTGCAGACACACTTTCATTCATATTCTGTTTGTCCCACATAATAAATTAGTGAAAGGTGACTCTGTCTCTGAAAATGTCTATGACATTGTAACTCCACGGTGAACCACATGTAACTGTGGACTGGGAGCCATAGTTGAATGATGGGCTAGACCTATTACACCTGTTCTCAACAATGCAGCCTGAGTAACATTATTATCCTACATCTCCCCTCAGCAACAGCAATATTACTCTAGCATAAGTATTCAAAGGGGCCCTCTATGACTGAGTGTTCATTACCTCTCCACACTCATATCCTATTTTCCACCGTGTTCCTTTAGTTCGGCCACACTGGCCTTCATGCTCTTCTTCGGTTAAACAAGACATGCCCTGCCTCACAGTTTTTGCCCTTTGCCATTTTCTTCACCTGGAACGCTTGTCTCCAGTACACAACTAACCACATGGCTGAATGCGTCTCCTCTTTTCAGGGCTTATGTCACATATTACCTCCTCAGTGAGCCCTATACTGCCCACCATCCTACCTGAAATGGTACCTTTTTTTTTCTCACTCTGTTATTTAGTTCTTTAATACTTTAAATTTTTCTTATCACTTATTATCTAGCAGTGGGTATGTGTGTGTGTGTGTGTGTGTGTGAGAGAGAGAGAGAGAGAGAGAGAGACTACAAGTGAAGGAATGTATACCTTCCATTTTCTATTCCCATTTACCTTCCATTTTCTATTCCCATTCTCTCTCTCTTCTCTCTCTCTCTCTTCCTAATTTTCACTTTCCTAAACTATGTTCCAGTCTGTTAATCATTCTTGGTTTACTTCACAAGAATAGCGAGGTCCTAGGCATCCTTACACACTGTCTGATACACTGGATAAATTTTAGTTTTTTACATTTCCCTATTCTAGTGTGGGATACCAGGGTGTTGTTTCACAACCTGGGGAGCTTTCTGGGTGTAATCTGAAACCAGCAGGGGAGACTGAAGAAAGATGCAGACCACTTCAGATTGGTAGCAGGGAGTTTTAATAAGAAAGGGAACTTACTTGGGTGACCACAGTACAAGTAGATCTCCAAATCTGTCTGCCATAATCTTAAAGGTTTACTTAGAGGTCTTTAACTGGGTTCAGTCACAGACATTGTCCAGATAGTCTCATCATCACATTACTATCTCAAACCTGTATCTTTTGAGCCCAGGAGCCAAGTGGAATGCACATTCCAAGAACACGGGAAGGAGTGAGGAACTTCCAATTTCCTGGATCCAACTCGAGGGACAACTGGTGATCGTGTCTTCCTGAGGGCCTCCCCCAACACAGGGCTTTACTTATTTCCTGAATTCGGTAGTTTCAACATTCCCTTCAGATGGATGCCCCCTGAGCCTACCTCTCTGCTGTTCACTGTGGTTTCCTCTCAAAACACTGCCTCCTGCACCTAGCACATGATACAGATTCTACCAACTCCACTCTTAATCCCACGTGTGTATTCTTAGTTTATCATAAACGTACTTGTACATTAGATGAGGAGGTGTCAGATAATTTACTAATATGCTGAAATGGAGTGGGGCAGACACAGTGCTTTTCTGAAAGGTGTGCTGGTTGAGCCTGTAACTGGTTCCTGGCAGTGAAGACAGCTGAGACAGCAGTCTTCTGTATCCTCAGATACTCTAGTAGCATATCAGAACCACTTGCAATAGAGACACGGAAAGTAATAACTCTTTTTATTTTTATCCAGTTACCCCAACAAATATTTTACAGAGGTAATATTTCTTTGGTCATTTAGGTAAATGATTCCCAAAATATGAAATATGATAATATTTTAATTTCATTTTCAAATGGATTCAGTCTTTTGATTAATTTTTAAAACGTAGCATTGGTTTTAAGTTTCAAAAACACTAGAAAACTGTACTGTGGGAAAAAAGTATCACTTTAAGATGTTCAGATTTGCCTAATATTTTTTAAAAGGTGTAAGTCTCACTTTTCATTATTTAGATTTTGGTATTACTTGAAGATATTAATCAGGGTAATACAAGTTATCTGACCAAAATATAATTTATATGTAGTTTAAAGTATTTCATTTGCATATATGGTCAAGTGATTTTTAAAAATATTTGTTTTAATTTATTTATTTATTTTGAGAGACACAGAGAAAGTGAGCAGAGGGGGACAGAGAGAGAGAGAGAGAGAGAGAGAGAGAATCCCAAGCAGGCTCCACACTGTCATCACAGAGCCCGATGTGGGACTCAAACCCACCGTCTGTTAAATCATGACCTGAGCAGAAACCAAGGGTCAGACCCTTAACTGACTTAGAAAAAAACTTCAACAAATAGTGTTGGGAAAACTGGATATCACATGCAAAAAAAAAAAAATGAAGTTGGACCTTTAACTTACATTATACAAAAATTACTTAAAAATGCATCAAAAATCTAAACATTTCTAGTAGTTTTTTTTTTTTGGTGGAATCTTTTATGTTTTATATATATAGTATCATGTCATATGCAAATAGGAAAAGCTTTACTTCTTGCTAACAAATTTGATCGCCTTTTAGTCTTTTTTGTTGTCTGATTGCCATGGCCAGGACTGCCAATACTATGTGGAGTAAAAGTGGGACAATGGACATCCTTGTCTAGCTCTTGACCCTAGTGGAAAGTTGAGTATGATGTTTCCTGTGCGTTTTTCATACATGGCCTTTATTATGTTGAGATATGTTACCTGTAAAACTAATTCGTTGAGAACATTTATCATAAATGGATGTTTTATTTTGTCAAATGCTTTTTTTTTGCATTTATTGAAATGATCACATGTTTTTTTTAATCTTTTCTTTTATTGATATTATATATCATATGGGTTGACTGGTGAATATCAAACCACGTTTGCTACTTAGGAATAAATCCCACTTGATCATAGAGAATAATTTCTTTAAATGTATTGTCAGGTTTGGTTTGCTAGTATTTTGTCGAGGAGTTCTGCACCTATGTTCATCAGCTATATTGGCCTGCATTTCTCTTTTTTGTGGTGTCTTTATATGATTTTAGTATCAGGGTAATACATGCTTATAGAATGAATTTTGAAGTTTTCTCTCTTCTATTTTTTGGAATAGTTTGAGAAAAATAGGTATTAACTCTTCCTTAAATGTTTGGGAGAATTCACCTGTGAAACCAGCTGGTCCTGCACTTTGTTTGTTGGAAGTTTTTAAATTATTATTTTAATCTTCTTGCTGATAATCAATCTGTTCAAATTTTCTATTTCTTCCTGCTTCAGATTTTGTAGGTTATATGTTTCTAGAAATTTATCTGTTTCTTCTAGGTTGTCTAATTTGTTGACATATAGTTTTTCATAGTATTCCCTTACAATTGTTTGTATTTCAGTGGTGTTGGTTGTTATTTCTCCTCTTTCATTTGTGATTTTGTTTATTTGAGTCCTTTCTCTCTCTCTCTCTCTCTGTCTCTTTTTGATGATTCTGGTTAGAAGTTTATCAGTTTTGTTAAAACTACACTTAGATATCACTTTACACCTATTAGAATGGCTAAAATAAAAAATATAAGAAACAACAAGTATTGGTGAGGATGTGGAGAAAAAAGAACACTCAAGCGCTATTGGTCTGAATGCAAACTGGTGCAGCCATTGCGGAAAAAAGTTAAAAATAGTATTATTCTATGATCCAGTAATTGCACTACTGGGCATTTCCCCAAAAAATACAAAACACTAATTCAAAAGTATACATGCTACCCTATGTTTATAGCAGCATTATTCATAGGAGTGAAATTATAGAAGCAGCCCAAGTATAGATAGGAAGAGGTGAAGTTGCTCAGTTAGTTGAGCACACCACTCTTGATTTTGGCTCAGGTCATGATCTCACTGTTTGGAAGACTGAGCCCTGTGTCAATCTCTGTGCTGTCTGCACAGAGCCTGCTTGAGATTCTCTCTCTGTCTCTGCCCTTTCCCTGCTCATGTTCTCTCTCTGTTTCTCTCAAAATAAAAAAATAAACATTTAAGAAAAGAAGAAGAGGTGAGAGAGAGAGAGACAGAGAGAGAGACAGAGAGAGACAGTGTGAGATAGAGACGGAGAGAAGCCAAGAAATAGACTTGTAACTATAGAGAAGACGTTGATGATCATCAGAGGTGAAGTGGGTGGGATGATAGGTGAAATGGGTGATGGGGATTAAGGAGTGCACTTATCATGATAAGCACTGAGCGATGTATGGAATTGTTGAATCACTATATTATACACCAGAAACTAATATAATATTGTATGATAACTGTATTGGAATTAAAAAATTTTAAAACCTAAACATAAGATCTAAAACTATAAAATTCATAGGAAACAAAGAATAGGGAAAAAGCTTTATAATGATTTCTTGGCTATGACAGCAAAAGCACAGGCAAGAAAAAATTGATAAATTAGACTACATCAAAATTTAAAACATCCATGCATTAAGGACACAACTAGCACGTTAAACAGGCAACCCTCGGAATGAAAGAGAATATTTGTAAATCATTGATGTGTTAAGGATATAAATCTTATAACATGATAAGGGGTTAGAATCCACATTATATAAATGACTTCAGAAAGTCAGCAACACGAAACAACCCAATTAAATAATGAGCAGAGGACTTGAATAAACATTTCTGAATAAACATTTCTCCTAACAAGACATACAAATGACCAAAAAGTGCATGAAAAGATACTCAACATCACTATCGTTAGTGAACTACAAATCGAGATCACAATGATATATTACCCCACGCCCATTAGGATGACTACAAATAACAATAGAAATAACAAATGTTGTCAAAAATGTATCGAAATTGGAAATGCTGTGCACTGTTGGTAGGGATAAAAATGGAAAACAGCATGGTGATTCCTCAAAAAATTAAAAAGAGTATTATCGTATAACCTAGCAATTTCACTTTTGGGTATATAACCAAAATAATTGAAAGCAGGGTCTTGAAGAGATGTGAGTTTATACGTTTATAGCAGCATTATTCACAATGGACAAAAGGTGGTGGCCACCCAAGTGTCGATCAGTGCACACGGATAAGTAAAATATAGTATATACATACAATGAAATGTTGTTCAGCTTAAAAAGAAAAAAAAACAAAATCTGACACACATGCTACAGTGCATATGAACCATCAGAAACATGCTAACGGAAATATACTAGTCACAAAAAGACATGCACTGTGCGACGCCACTTATATGAAGTACTTAGAGCTGTCAGATTCATAGAGACAGAAAGTACGATGATTGCCAGGAGCTGGGGGAAGGAGCTGTTTAATGAATATAGAGTTTTGATTTTGCAAGTTGAAAATATTTTGGAGACTGGTCGTGCAACAATTGAATGCTTTTAACATTACTGAATCATATGCCTAAAAATGCTTAAGCTGGTCACTTTTATGCTATATTTATTTTACCACAATTAAAAAGACAATACTTCAGTGGGTTGCACGCTTGAGATTACACTGCTGGCAAATTCACGAATTCTTTAACCTATGAGAAATGTCAATTTTACACTTACTAATGTGAGAGAAATCTCCACCCTGATTATCCAATAATTCCAAGGAGCCAGCACTAGAAAAAACAGGGATAAGCAAATCAGAGAATAGTGCTCACACATGGGAATCAGAGTGTATTTCCTAGAGTGTTCTTCTTTGCACATAGAGGTAATTCTTAGGATACTTTAATGTAAATAGATATTTTATAATTTACAGAAGTTAAATGAGAAAAATGCATAAACAGGGATATTCGAGGTGCATTGGTAAATGTTTTGCCAGTTGTTTTCTCTGGAAAGTTGATTAAATATCCAAAATAAGAGTGGAGCAATTATTTCAGCATTACTTAGTAACACACTTTGATAATTAATGAAAAATTTGGTGCCTCCTGCTCCCCTGGCTCTATTCAAATAAGTTATGTTTCACAGTGATTTTTACCCTTCTTTCCTGTGGCTTAGAGAATATGTAATGGAAAAGAAGTTGCTTAATGGGTGAAAGATTTTTTGTTTTGTTGTTGTTTTAAGAATTTTACTTAAGTTTAATGGTCCTATTATATTTGGTCCATGACTACACATAAATGTATCTTGAATAGATTTGTTTCTTCTTTAGCTGAATATATCTCATCCTAGCCTAGTCACTCTTGTAAATGGTACCATTTTTTTATTCATATTTTCTAGAATGTCGGCTTTCTTCCTGATGCCTTATGGACTCCTGCAGATTTAAACTACTAGAGAATCTTGAAAATATATGCCCCCCTCTCCTGAGGCAAAAAGAGGATGAGAGGTACTATGATCTCTCGTGAAAAGTCTAAACTCAGTTGTACCCATCCAGGAAACCTAGGGCAGCTTATAGTGAAAGAGAAATCTTACGGGAGGTCATTCCTGGAGACATTTTAGCATATATTCAATTCTTAAAATGTGAACAAGATTCCACTCAGACCTCATTCACTTGTTTTTCTTCCTTGATTATCCCTGGATATCCCTATAGCTGCCCCCTTGTAATCAGTCAGATCACAGTTTACATGGCACCTCCTCCGTGGTCTGTTCATCTTCTCCTGTGAATGACTTGTCAAAGGACTTCGTTTTATTTTTCTCATGGCATTTATCACTTGCTGGGGTTAGTTTATATTTTAATTTATTTCTCCCCCCATCTCTCTCAATGGAATAGAGATTCATGAATTCTGTCCTCTTGAATGATGTATCTCTCATGTTTATTACACTTCCTGGAACAGAGGATGTGATGCTGTGTGTGTGTGTGTGTGTGTGTGTGTGTGTGTGTGTGTGTGTGTAAAATCTATGAATTACCACAGGGCACAGTAATCAGTAAATGCCACTTTAAAAAATTTATTTTAAATTATTCTCATTTATTCTCAATTAATTAATTAATTAATTAATTTTTGAGAGAGAGATAGAGGGTGCAAGTGATTGAGGAGCAGAGGAAGAGAGAGAAAGAGAGAAGCAGAGCTCACCCGAAGCCGGGCTCCAGCTGACCCAAAGTGAAACTTGTGCTCACCCTAAGACAAGGCCAAAAGCTCACCCAGTGTGGGACTCAAACTCACAAACCATGAGATCATGAACTGAGCAAAGACAGATGCTTAATGACTGAGGCACCCTGACGCCTGCTAAATTATTTGAAATTCTTAACAATATTGGCAATAATCTAGTCTTTGTCGTTGTCAAGATCTCTGTCTCTATCCATTGTAAAATACCAGAACCAGAGGCTTCTGTAGCCCTAGGAAAATGGTGGAGAATCTATTTTTTAAATATGTAGTATTAGAAGTGCAGTCCCTTCTTGCCCTGATCTAGATGATCCATTTCAAGGTGATCATCTCCACACTGGTGCTGCAAAGCTCGGCCACATGGAACCTCATGGAAACTCTACAGTCACTACACCTAGCGCCTCCTCTTCCCACTGGCACTCATTTTCAGTTCCTCATCACTTTCAGGATCTCCAACCTTTCTTAATTTTCAAAGATCCAAACTCGCACATGAAGATTGACTTTTTTTCAATTCTCTAAACATAAAGCTTTATTTTTTTAACCCCTCTTGGTAAACCAGTGGCTCTTCTGAAGGGCATGGATGTTCTATGCAACAAAACCAGTATTTTGACTCATATGTTATCTGCTCTAGAGCTGAAACAAACAAACAAACAAACAAACAAAATAAAGCCAGTGGACAAAACATATTTACCTTATCCCTAAGAGTATGAGAATATCTTAATTAATCACTTTCATGAGTTATGTTCTTTTGTCTCACACGTAAATAACAAGAAGAAACTCATTGAGATGTTGCCGTGACACCAACTGATTGCAAAAACCTGCTCTTTGCAAATTTCTTTTTTTTTTTAACGTTTATTTATTTTTGAGAGACATAGAGATAGAGCATGAGCAGGGGAAGGGCAGACAGAGAGGGAGACACAGAATCTGAAGCAGGCTCCAGGCTCTGATGAGCCATCAGCACAGAGCCCAATGTGGGGCTCGAACTCACAGACCGTGAGATCGTGACCTGAGCCAAAGTCGGCCGCTTAACCGACAGAGCCACCCAGGCGCCCTCTTTGCAAATTTCTTAACAAAATACTCCTTTCTTTGGTAAATGATTAACATCTTTGAACTTGAATAAGATTTCTGTTTAAAGTTGTTGCTAATCATTAAAAAAGCGAACACACATTGTGTATGAGGATTTAGAATACATCAAGTTTTAGCTAACGTGGTCAATTCATGAATGAGAGGAAATATGACGTTTTCCCCAAAGATAGAAATTACTTCCTTTAGAGAAAGTGTAAGATTTAACAGAAAAAAAAATGCTGCATATAGTTTCTAATTCCTTCTACCCCTTAGAGAAAGGTTATAATCTGACATGCATGAGTAGAGAAGAAATAATGAAGACTCTATACACAGAATTTTAAGGTTGAGGGAGTCTCTAGATAAAAATCTAGTTTGGCATCCTTTATACAAGTGACAACAATCTGAAACTTCTGAGCAATAAAAGTCATTAGTAGCAGGTGCAGGTCTAAAATTCAAGTACATGGACAGCCTGGTCTTACTTTTTTTTTTTTTTAAATCTGATAAAGATAAAATAAAGGAACTAAAGAAACAATTCTCTAACTCAACAGAGAAAAAGTAATAGGTTAAGCATTTTTTGTTTGTTTGTTTGTTACTGTTAGTTCAAAGTCCTAGAACAGAGTCAAAGTCATTAAAGGCTTTGGAAAATAACTGCTTGGTGAGGAAACAAAGAGTTAGATTGGATGGAGAATTCATCTTCCAAAGTATAACAAAAGGTAAAGAGAGAGCATTATAGCGTTTATCCTATTGATTCTATAGTTTTCCTTCTCTCTTTGTTAACAATATTGTGCACATTCTGTGCTTGGAGTGAATTTTATTTTAGTACTTTTAACAAGTGTATAACGTGATTTTTTTTTACCAAAAAATATGTAAATATGGATCTAGAATCAATGCACAAACCTGTTCCAGGGACAGCCAATGAGGAAGTAGCAATTCCATCACAGAATTACACCATGTACCAATTTTACTATCAGATTTTAAAAGCTATATGAATTATTGTAAAGGTAGAATCTGTGAAACAAATTTGGCTATAAAAGTCAATATCCCAGATATAATTTTACTTATTTAATTATTTCAAGTTTGTATTTAAATTCAAATGCAATACACAGAGAGAGAGAGTAAAAGCAGGGGAGGAGCAGAGAGAGCAGGAGAGAGAGAATCCCAAGTGGGTTCACACTGTCAGCACAGAGCCCTATGTGGGCTACAACTCACAAACCATGAGATCGTGACCTGAGCCCAAAGCAAGAGTCTGACACTTAATCAGCTGAGCCACGAAGGAACCCCGCAGATGTGACTTTAAATGGAAAATAAAAAATAGATCAAAATCTATTTACAAGTTTATTTAAAAAGATAACAGAATCTTTAGTGGAAGGGGTAATAGGCTAAAAGAAGTATTATCTAGATCTTCACATGGCAAGGCATAAAAAAAAAACCCACTATATTATTTTAATTTATTTTCAATATAAAACTGTCCTATAAATTTTAATACCTTTTAAGTGAAGAAACTAATACATAAAAGATTTGTATGAATTATACATCTAATCACAAAAAATAAGAAAAACTGTTACTCTATGGATCCTATTTTAACGCATTCTCATTTAAACTATGCAGATATAATTTCATGCCCAAAATTTAGAAATTAAAAAAAAATTTAGAAATTTTTAGGCTTTTGTGTATCTGATAAATTAAATTCATCTTCAAGAACTTTTTGAAAACCTCAACAAATTCTGGGTTATAGATTTATTTGAATCCACTTATGAGTCTTCTTTTTCTGGAAAACAGGGAGTAGGTGACAGAATGTGTAGTTCATTCATACAGTTATTATTACAAATCTAAATGTGGATATGTTTCCCTTAGAATAATGTATTTACATACTTTTCTGGTTCACTTCAAAAGTTCACACCAAGAATATATATTGCCATTCTTTTAAATTTATATCTGAAGTGCTAAAATGATAGGAAAACTGGGCAATGAGACTTGTTTTAGGTGAATTCATAGCCCTTCTTGAGTAATCTTGCTAGAAGAACTACTCCTATTTTTCCAGGTACTTGGTACTTTTTTATGTTTGTAATTTAGCACAGCATTGTCATTTAAACACAGGGAAATGGCACAGCTTTTTAAGTATTTTTTAGTCACTCACGGAGGTAGACTCCTTCCCAATTAATGATTTGAATATTGAGTCTGTTGTTACTCCACACAGCAAGATAATTAATTACTCCTACAAGGGAAACCTGGGGAGAACATGGCAGATTCAAGATGGTCCCCGCTGGTTTGGGTGAGCCAGAGAATGAGTTCGGCTAGAAGGTACACCTGGGAGAAGTTCCCACTAGTGAGCCAGGTTGTATGAGGTTTGAATTTCTTTTCAGAGGCAAAAGAGGGAGCTCATGGGCTTTATCAGCTTACCCAGAGCTGAGGTAGAAGGGTGTCTTAGTTCATTTGAGCTGCTGTAACAAAGTACCACAGCCTGGGTGGATTGTAAACAACAGGAATTTATTTCTCACAGTTCTGGAAGCTGGAAGTTCCAGATAAGCGTGCCTACATGATCAGGTGAGTCCCTGCTTCCTGGTTCTTAGGCAGTGTCTTTTCACCGGGCCTGCCTGTGTTGTGGAAAGAGCTAGGTTGCTCAGTGGCGTTTCTTTTATGAAGCAATAATCTCATGACTTTAGGATGTCTTAATGACAGCACTTCCTAAAACCATTATCTTTGGGGTTAAAAATTTCATCATATGAATTTTGAGGAACACAAACATTCAGACCATAGCAAAGAGAGAGGAGAGGTGGGGCCGAGAAGCTATCAACTGTCGAATATTAATATATGAAGTCAGACTATGTCATAGATATTAATATTTTAGGATGAATATTCCTCAGAACGGCATAGGAGGTAAACAAAAATTATTTTGTATGACCTTTCCTATTTCCTGCCAATAAAGCAATAAATGTGTTTTGCAAAATACATAAAAATATATTCAAGATCTCTAACTTGCAGACAGATTACTCATGTACTTCATTCTAAGTCCAAATATATTTTGGAGCCAAGAAACAAATAGAGAAGTTGGAGAAAAAAATGTTACAGATGTTGAAAGGCAAGAGGCCATCTGCCGGGATCTAAAAAGAGTGAGAGGTGAATGCAGTAGGCCAGGCAGGAGAAAATTGAGTCTAACTGAAATTAACACAAGAGGTTTAAAGTTTATTCAACAAACTCTGGGGAGTGTTGATTAAAATTTGGTTATAAAAGAAATCAGGAAATAAAAGAAGCGAGGTGCTGTAATTTTTAATCATGGATTTCTCAAGGTTGGAAGCTCATGGATCCTATGAAAAGACTGAAGACTTAGAATGGTTTGTTCTTTGTGCAGCAAAGTTCAAATGCCAAGTTTTTCTAATGGCAAATGACTGTTCCAATGTTTTTCTTTTGTTTCATGTTTTAAAGTCATGATTGAAAATCTGCAATTGTGTTTGCTTCATATGTAAAGCAATCAGCTGACATATGAATTTACTTTCTGTATAGAGCTAACAGAAAGAGGGGTGTGTAAGTACTAACTAAGGGATTCTTGAGCCAGGTTTAGGACTAAATTTGGTATCAAACAGTTCAATTTCATGTGATTTTCAGTAGCAGAAACACATTCTCTAGAACCTGATCATCACAAGATGAAGGAAATTGTAAGGTTCTGGACTCAGTGATGGAAGCCTACGTCCTAGTCTACGGTGAGCTCACTGAGATGTGTCAGCCTTTAAGACTGGGCATCACAAGTGGTGGCTCAGTTGGTTAAGCGTCCAACTCCTAGTTTGGGCTCAGGTCATGATGTCACAGTTTAGTAGGTTCAAGCCCCACATAGGGCTTGGCGCTGATAGTGTGGAGTCTGCTTTGGGATTCTCTCTGTCTCCCTCGCTCTTTGCCCCTCTTCAGCTCACACTGTCTCTGTCTCTCTCAAAAATAAATAAACTTTTAAAAATAATTAAAAACAAACCCAAAAACTGAGCATCACAAATATTATCATGTATTTTCATATTAACTTGTTTTAAACATGTTAAATGTAGGCCAGGATTAGACCATGTCTACTTGAGTAATTATTGTTAACTTTTTTGTGTGTTTTTTTTTAAATAGAAATGACCAGTAACTTCAGGACATTTCAGGAAAAACTGAAGTTCTATAGCTACTCATCATGATTTAGGGACTGAAAGACTTGTCATTTAGTCAGTAGGAAATTTTCATGAATTGAAAATAAGAGAACATTCTAGCTTTCATAAATTAGATTGCTATAATGAGACAATAGATAAAATGCTTTATTCTGTTTCAAGCATTTTGCTTTTGAGCTAGTCTAGCATCAAAACTGTTCCGTGATTTTCATGCAATGCACGTGAGTCCAGGTTCTCCAGCTCTCAGGGGTACCCATTTCAATAATATGTAACTGATGTTATCTGAGCCCCCAAAATGAGTAAATGCAGATTTTCAGTTTTTATCTTTCTTTAGCCTTGCCGATGTCCCTAAGAGACTGTTCACAAGTCGCAGAAATGTATCACGGTTTCTCCTTTGTCATATCCTGCTAGGGACCCTGCTTCATATTTCTCATTTCACTTCTTTCCTTCTAATAACGAGGCTCTTTGCTGTATTTTGCTCCAACCTCATCCCCAAATGCTCAGCTAACTCCAAGCTGCAGCACCATGAGGAAAGAAGCATGCAGAACAGCTTACGAAAACTGTAAAAAACTTCCACTATGCTTACAAAGTCCAGAGTATTCACACGTACCCACACCTGCACCACTGGCTTCGCTATCTCTAAAGTTTGTGTGCTTTATCTTTTTAACAACATTCTGTCAACACTTCCCAGCCGGTAAATATGATTCGAAATATGATATAATGCCTATAAATTATTTCATGAGATGGAAAAATCTTAAGGTTTTTAATCATTTTCCAACAGGAAGAGTAAATCCTTTTCGATATTATAACTAAGACTGAGATGTGTATTGCATACTTTAATCATTTATTTTTTCAACTCTGATAATTTCAAGAAAATCTACTTGGGGTAGAGATTAGATAACCGATACACGGTGGGAAACGTTTTTAGTCGGCTGTGGTAAAATATTTCATTTACTACATTTGAGAACACAAGGTTCAATCCTAAAAGTAACTAAAATTAGAAATAAAGATAAGCGTGATTTTTTTAGAGCCTAATTGGGGTACCGGTTCTTGTTCATTTTGTGTATGAAGAATAGTAAGTGGCCGGAATTGGTTCTCAGTTGACAAATATCCAGATGCAAAAGCAATAGCTCACCAAACCAAGCGTGCATTTAGAATCCCTGTTCATTCATCTGGCTATACTTATGCACATAATATGTAAATACAGAATTTAACGGAAAGTTAGAAATGACAGTTATCTAATAAGCAGAAGAAATTGAGCCCCACCGTCCCATGTTTCTGCCCATCGATTAGTGACAGAATTAGCTTTTCTAGCTCCCAGCCTAGAGTTTTTGTCATTATACCACCATTAGGATACCAAAATTTTGGTTACATGTGCGGATGTTTGACCAACATCTAATAATTCAAAGTATCTGGGGATTTGCCTCAGTTTTTAAGAATACATTGTTTTTATGAAAACGATGCATTAATCTAATTTTTCTTATCCAAAAGATTGTCTCTGAGTTTCATTCTGTTGCAAGAGCCACAACAACCAGGCAGGGAAGAATCATGACTGTTTTGATGTAGAACAGGTTTTTCTGTGGAGATTTCTCTAGATTTATTTTTTAATTATAATTTTTCATAAGTGTATTTATTTCAAATATGAGCCTTTGTTCTGAAGAGTAATGTTGGCTGATCAATGTTATTTTGGAGTCATTATACTGGATTTTATTTCTTGTAAAAATATTTATCATATTTAATTGCTCATTACAATCAAGGAATTTGTGAAAAGACAGGATAAAATTGAGTAATTAAATAAATGTGTTCACAACTTTAAGCTATCTAAGCTTACTTGAAGAAAAAATATATAAAATCCCACTGTGGTTACCAGGATGAGATGAGACTTGGTGTGAAAGTCATTTAAGAAAAGTGAAAAAGCAATAAAATTCCAGCTGTTTGGTTGGGAAAAGTTTTCAGAACTGACTCAAACCCAGCCAAACAAACAGAATTCTTCATGAAGCTCACTGTGGCTGATAATTGAAAGGTTATTTCCAATGTATATTGTCCATTTGGAAAGTATATGTGAAACCAACATTAACATTCTCCTTTCTGCTTGGATGGTATATAAAACATAAAGACTTCCAATACTCTTAAAGATTAAACACACTGTATTTTTTATCCTCACCTTAAACATGCAAATGCTGCTTAAAGAGAGTACAAAGTTTAGAGTCCATTAGCTTGCACCTTGTACTTGGAATTGGAGAGAAAAGTTTCAGTTTTTAGTGGGGGAGGACATGGCTGAGTAACAGAAGCCAAAAGAGTGATGGCAGACCTGTCTACACTGTGGAAACTCAGATTTTTAATAACTGCTGTTGTTTCCAAAAAAAAAAAAAAGAAAGAAAGAAACAAAAAGGACATATTTATTGTCAATCAACACTTTCAAAAATAAAATATTTTAGAGAAATTTTATCAATTTTTGCTCGGAAACTCCCTATATTTTCTGATGTGGAGAAGTGGGAGACTGCTTGCAGTATCAAGTATTTGAAACAGAGGAAGACTAAGGAAGGGTTGGGAAGGAGAAACAATTGGTAAAGGAATTTTTGGTAGGAGTCTTGGTTTCTTATGCTCACAGGTAAGGCAATGCAGTTTGCACTGATGTTTTCACTGATTAGAAAGCATACTTTAAGAATGTGGCACTAACCAAAGTTTACAGTCACTATGTAGGTAGTGACAAAGTCTGTAAGGAATCACTTCTGTCATCTACACTTGTTTCACAGGTACACAAATCCAAATGATCATAATCGGATCAATCAGTGATCAAAAGAGAAAAACAGCGATATTAAAATCACACAACATAAACACATCAATGCAGTGTTCAAAAGAGAGGGTTTTTTTTTTTTTTCTTATTGTCAGATGCAGAGCAAGAAAATAAAATAAAGCTTTAATACCAATTTGCTTTAGTAAATGCATTCATTTGCATTCATTTGCAGGACCTAAAGGAGACCTAATCTATCACAGAGCTGGAATTATTGAAAAACTCTGAAGTCAGTGTGTTGTTTGCATATTAAGATTGAGCTCTAGGGTCCTCAAAGTCATTTCTTTTAACCAGTGTGTGTGTGTGTGTGTGTGTGTGTGTGTGTGTGTGTGTGTGTGTGTGTGTGTGTGTGTGTGTGTGTATGAGTCTGTGTGTATGTGTGTTTGAATTTTCTGTGTAATTCGAGACATCTACTACTCAATGATTTAAGAACAGGAAATATCACAGTATATCTATATACTATTCACATAATTGTATAAAATTTCATTTAATTGCACTTACAAAACAAATAAACCATTACTTATAATCTAATGTCATCTGAACAACATTTAGCTAACATATAGATTTTCACATTATAGGAGGTGAACAGTACATTATATTCTGTACTGAGTTATCTTCTGTGGTTGTCAAAGGTAGACATATACATGTCTATATAAAAGCACACATATATAAAAACAAATACAACAACCACAACAACAACAAGAAGTGTGCATATCTAAACCTCAACCAGCAATTGGCTTAACTTATACAGGAAAATAAATCATTTTAGTGGGGTGCAAAGAGATGAATTATACTGCTTAATTCTTACATAGCGAAGTCAATGACAATAAATTTTTTCAGGTGAGGGAGTCAAGCATAGGTTTTTATTTCAAATACCAAAAGGAAGATATTAAAAGCAAGAAAGACCATGGGGTCATTTTTTAATGAACCATGTATTATGGTTGACATCTCTAAAACAAGGGAGTAGCTTTGTTATTAATTCAAGAATCACCTTAAAAGTGAAACACTGTGCATTTAACCTTTACAAAAAGTATATAACAGAGAGGACATCTTTTTTTAAAGAGATTTTTGTGAGATATCAGCTTTAAAGTATTAGCTGTGCAAAATGCCAACCTGAAATGTTGGGTTAAATAACTTAGCCAAACAATGTATCTCAACCGCATTTCTGTTCGCAACACCAGATGCACAGCTAAGCCTTAAAATCTCTAAACAGGATCAAAAGAGTAATGAAATGTGAACTCCTTCCTCAGGGTTATTTACTTCTGGACAAGTAACATCAATGTTACACTAAAAAATAAATTGATTTATTGGAATATTATGTATGTTAGCAGTTTTAAAAAATTAGTAGCAGAAGCCTTTCTTGAAAACACCTATGAAATACCCCCATCCATTGTCGAGATGGAATTTCAATCTCTTTCCTCTGCCTAGTTACTTTTCTCTTCAAACACCAATGGAGCATACTTGGGAACCCCTGAGACTCTACCAATACCAATGAAAGGAACTCTAATTTTAAAACTTCTTCAATGTCCCCAGCCCCCACATCTTTTTCTATATTTCTATGAAAGAAAATACCCTTCAGTTCATATTGATGTTAGATCCATGAAAGCTATTGGAGACACCGTGGTAAAGATTACTGGGGAGGTTGGAGGGAGACTGAGGATCCTGGTGGATATCTCTTGCAAGGTGTGATAATGATTGAAAGGAGACTTTGGACTTGCAAGTGAAGGCTTAGTTCTGAGCCAAAAGGTCTCTGGCAAAAAGGCTAAAGTGTTGAAGCTGAGAGGATTGACCACCATATATCCTCTCCAACTGACTTAAAAAAGAAAGGAGATATTTTACTACTAAGTTTAAGACTCAGGTTGGAGGAATAGACTCTTAAATGACTCTTCTCCATGAATCCAGTTCTAAAAGGCAAATAACTATTAGGAGCCTCTTAAAAAGCCTCATCTGGAGGAATTAAGCTATGATGTAAGAACAAGAAATATTTTAAGATCTTGGAGAGATCACATATAGGCGCTCTGCTTGATAGCCTAGTTGAACTGCTAATTCAGAATAAATCATCTTGAAAGTCCAACCAAAGCAAACCTTCAGACTGCAGAGCCATTTCCAACACGGCAATCCTGTGTAGTCTTGCCCACTCTCCTCACATTCCAATCTATCTCATTTTGAGCTAAATAAAGTGGTTTTTATAAGGCACTGAGTTTTTAGGTAATTTCTTTTACAGCATGAACCATTGGAATAGCATTTTCCATAGTCATATCTGCTTATATGAGCATAAAATCAAAATAATAATGATATATACATATAAAACAAGGTAAATAATGGGGAAATATTTGACCACAACTTAAGTTAATACAGACCCTGAATTTCATGATTACATTTCATTTAAAACTCCTTGGGTGATAAGGAAAAATGATGTCAAGATGTCAAATTTAGTTTATATTGCTTGATTTAAGGGAATATACCTTTAATTAAAGAGGGACAAAAATCTCCTCGTTCAATATTCTGAGGGAAATTGACTTTACATCAACCCATAAATAATTGAATTTTAAGAATGTGTATACATTTATTAAGCAAATATTTTAGAGGCCTATTAAAAGCCAGACATTATTCTAGTAACTTTGTTCCTTTCCATTGAAGTTTATAATCTTGGGGTTATGGGAGTAGGAATTCAATTTCCCATCCTTTATTTTAAAATAATTTAGACATATTAAAAAGTTGGAAGTATAGTTTGGTGTGCTTGCATGTTTATCTTATCTCCTTTACCTACATTTAGAATCAGTATTTTGTCCAGTTTTTTCTCCTTTTCCTTCTCCTCTTCTTATTTTTTTCCCTTCTTTCTCTTTCTCTTCCCTCAATCCTTCCCTACCCTCTGCTTTTGAGGATATGGGGATGCCTTCTAAATAGGCTTCTTCTATCAATTAATGGGATAGACACTTAAAATTAATATCAAATATTTAAATGTCTACAAAGTCCATTAATGTGCAGTATATTAAGAGGACTATAAAGTGAGAAACTAATTCAAATTGTGTGATCAGAAGAGCCCTGTGTGGGAAATTGGAAAAATACCAACATAACTAAGTAGGCATCCAAGAAGAAGAGGCAAGGGGGAGGATATGAAGCATCCCTTAATGAAAGGTTAGGAAGGTAATCTCGAACATAAAGAGCAAAATGGAAGAATGACTTGATATGATATTGGAAAGTTAGGATGAAGTCAGATCATATATGGCTCTAATAGTTATTTTATGAAGATTGTATTCCCTTCTAGGTATAACTGGAGGTCATTGAAATGTTTTAAGCATCAATGTGATGTGATTTCATTAGAATTTACTTAAAATGCACTCTGCTGTGTAGAGAGATCATTGGGATAGGAAAATATAAGTAAAATAAAATATTACAGGATACTACAGTTTTAATTAAGATAGGTAGGATAGAGGCATGGATTGTGCTGTGGATAGAAATGTAGACATATTTAAAATATTTCTAGCAAATTTATTGAGATATAATTTACATACCTTATAATTTACCAATTTAAAATGTACGATTCAATTGTTGCTAGTATATTTACAGATATGTGCAACCATTACCAAAGATAATTTTTTCCAAATATTTTCTCCTATTTGGTAGGTTACCATTTCTCTCTCTTTTTTTTATTTTGCCTTTCCCCAGCTCTTAAAAATAATTGGAAGCTTGTACTTCTTAATCCGTTTCACTTTTTTTGGTCCATCCTTCCCCACCCTTCCTGTCCAATAACTACCAATTTGTTCTCTGACTTTATGAATATGTTTCTGTTTGTTGTTGTTGTTTATTTTATTGTTTATTCATTTGTTCTGTTTTTAGATTCTGTATATAAATGAAATGATACTTTATATTTTTCTATTCTTCTAAGCTTATTGAAGTTTGTTTTATGACTTCATCTGGGATTCAGTGCATCTAGTTGGAGGCTGTATCAGAAATGCTGACATCCAATTGCTCGTGGGAAAAAGTCCCTCTCAGATCTGGGAAGAGAAAGATCATTGTGGTCTTAGCCGTGTGGAAGGCTGGAGTGGAGTTTGCACATCATTGAGATGAGAGGGAGGAAGAAGAAAAGAGGAAGTGGTTTTGGTTCAAAATCACAGACTCTCACCTTTACTAAGCAATTTTTGAAGATGTTCTTTGAGTATATATTTCTTTATTGGCTTTTAATCCTTGGGAACACTTCCAGGGGCTTTAAATGGCTGATTTCTATAAGTTTCACTAGTTTCAATAGGAAGCAGTTCAATGGAGGTCCTCACATTGTTATGCCAGAAGTAGATCTAGTAAGATATATTTTTAAGGTAGAATCCACTGGAAAGTTTTGTGTTAGACATTGTAATTAAGTGAAAGTAAGAGGTAAAGTATGATTCACATGTTTGTGACTTGAGTAAATTAGTAAATAGTGGTTTTGATGAGCAAGCCTGAGGCATATCAAAATAAGAGACACATAACAATGGTCCGGTGTCAGCAAAAAAAAAAAAAAAAAAGATAATTTGGAGGCATAGACTTCAAGTGTTCTATTTTTATAGAGATAGCGGTAGATATGCAAAGGAACATGCCGATCATTTTCTTGTTTTTGTTTGTTTGTTTTGTGTTTTTTTTGTTCTTTGTTTGTTTGTTTTTTGTTTTTTTTACTTTGGATGATATGACACTAAGCTGGCCTCTGACTGGCTGAACTTGCCCTTCAAGAATGTCTTGTAGGTAGCAGTGTGTTCAAAGAGCGAAATATGTTTTCTTGAGTTTGCATTGAGCTTTGTCACTCCCTGTCCTGCATCTGGCTTCATCACAATTAGAGAATAATTTACTTGTCCTTTGAGACATTTTATTTTTCATCTCTGTACTGGAGTTTGAATGAATATGGATAGGATTCTGTTAAGAAGTAGAAAGATTCAGAAGACATAGTCCCTAGAGAGTTGAACTTTCTAACACAGAACATAATAGGAATAATGAGAAATAAATAGAACATAGTAAACGAGTGAAGAAATGGAGGAAAAGGACTACATATACTGACAACGATAGAGGAGTTATAAATCAGATGGCAGAAAAATGCCTTCTCTTTTTTTCAGGCACACCAGTTGAAAATGAGATGGGAGCTAGAGACTGAGGAATGTTGTAAGAGAATGAAATTGACTTCATCCTGTTGGAAAAGCATAGTTACCAAGGGACAAAAATAAGTAAATAAAATAAAAGATGTTTTGGGTAGCATTGAGTGCCCATGTGAGGAAAGTGAACCTTAAATAAATTAAGAACAGAAAAAATAATAAAATGATAGTGATTAGAAAATTATCAGAACATTAATAAAAGTGATTGCTAATATCTAATGGACATTCACTACATTCCAGGAATTGCTTAAGCATTTATATGGATAGATTAATTTATTCCTTACATCAACTCCATCAGAAAAGTAATATTATTATGCTCATCCAACAGATGAGGGAACAAAGACACACAGAACATAAATAACTTGCTGAAAGTCACATAGCAAGATTTGCAAGATCTATATATTTGACTTCTTATTGATGTTGGGAAAATGTTAGAGTAGGAAGTCTGAATTGGTTCAAAAGATAGTCCATCTTACGATAATGACAGCATGCACAGTGTAACTATAATAGTGTAAAATAAATATAAATAGGAATTTTCTTTGGAGTTGGATATGTTAGGATCTTATGAGAAAGATGAGGTCTAAGTATTCTAGAGAAGAATGGAGTAGAAGTTGTGGCCTCTGGGCTAGCTGGTGAGGTCTGTAACCAAGTGGATAATGCCTGCGACTATGGCTGAGGATCACTGAGAGGAAGTATAGAGCAAGTAGGTGGCTAAAGATTCGGAATTCCAGAGACAGAAAAGGCTAATGATCCAGAGGCAACAATAGAGAGTAATTTAAGTAATTTAATGCTCAAATTTAAGGTATATGGCATGTGGGAAAAAAAAAAAAGATCCAATTGAAAAGACTGCAGGAAATAATATATTCTGAGGGGGCGGGGCATGTTTTATTTAGGGAATAGATGCTAAGGGGAAATTCAGAAATGAGTTTGAGACTATATAGTATTTGGTGAACTGACATTCCGGGGAATAAACTGGGGGAAGAGGCTGGGGAAGGAAGAAGACTAATGAGCTAAGTTCATGAATTGGACAGATGGGAAAAAGAGGTCAGAAGCTAATGAGTGAGCAGAGTGCTTTTTCAATTCCATTCTGACAGAGAGGAGTAAAGTGGAGGTGACATTTGGTGGATTTCATCTTGCTTGTCTATTTTGTGGGTGGGCATTTCAAGTCCTGTAGACAAAAGGGTATTTGCCTGGACAATAGGGATTATGGGTATAATTTGTTTTATCCTTTCCAATGGAAAAGAATATCTTAATGTGGTGGACAGTGGTTTTGTAGGAAAGAGCTCACTTTATCTTCTCTCTACCAATAATTCTGACTTTTACTCTTATTACATTGTGGAAAGAATATCAATAGCAGCATTTCCTGGGGAAATGTGAGTTCTGAAACGTCGGAAGTTTCCCAGAGAAGCAGAGGTACCTCATAGTTCATCTTCAGAATTGTCTTATGGTGACCTAACAACTGACCCTAATAAATCTTAGAAATAGTGTAAATAGTTTCTCAAAAAATCCTACCTTTTGCATCTGAAGTATTCCCTCTCTCTCTCTTCTTTTCTGCCTGACTACTTTTGACGTTTTTTTCCAGGCACTTCAACAATCGAACCTGGAACTGCATTGATTTGTTTTACTAATTATTGTGTAGACAGCTAATAAATTATGAAAAAACAATGCCAAAGGAAGTTTATTTATACTCTGTATAGAAGGGATCATATGACCATAGGTAAATGAATTATTGGCTAAAACAGAATGTGTACTTTAGTAAAACCTTACAGATAATGTCGGTCTTGTTAGGATCATAGTGGTTTTTTTTAAATATTATTATTAAATATGAAGATGAAAAAGAACAAGAGTTTTAAGAATATCTGAGAGAGTGCTTATTTATTTTAAATATTTTATTTTTAAAACATCCAAGCACAGCAATGAAGGGAAGTTCACGTGGTGAGAAGCACTTCTCACAACATACAAACTGTGAAAATAACACATTTCATTAAAATAGGCATCTCTAAGCCTAGCACCAAGTCACGCAAGCAAACATGAGAAGCGGAGAAGAGTCTTCAGAAAAGCAGTTATTCCCTAGAGATCCTGAGTCAGCTCTTCCTACCTGGAAATACTCTCTATTCTTACTGTTTCATTACCCCCAGGCCCTGTGCCTGCCATTAGGTAGTGACAGCAACTCTTGGAATTTTGAAAACAGATTTTTAAATTTGCGGTTATATATATATTTTGAGTACTAGGGCAAGAGGAAGTGGGGAGCGATTCCCCTTTGGGATCCAATGATCAAAAGAGCAGAGGGATAATGAAGATAATAATATTGATCTTCTACCAAGAACGTTTCTGTCAGGTGTAAAATAAGTGAGCCTCTCCTGAACAGATTTAAGAATTCAAGCAGTAGGGCCTTGAACAAAAATTAAGGGAGCAGATGAAGAAAATGATTTATTTTTAAATATATTTGCAGGAATTCTTCAAAGAAGCAAATAAAGTTATTTTTTCTTCCTTCGTGAAATTAAAAAAAAAAAGTCTCTTATTTAAATGTGTGCAGGAAGTTTAGAAAACTATATTGCAAAAATAAAATGTCCCATGATCCTATACCAACATATAATATAGATATTAATATTGAGGTGTACTTATTTCAGGAATGTCAGTGTGTATTATCTATATAAGTTCATATTTTGTATGTGGATAAATGATCATATATAATGGTGACTATCTGAATATACCTATAAGCACATACTTTATATATACTTTTTTTTTTTATTGAGAGACAGAGAGAGACAGAGCATGAACATGGGAAGGCAGAAGGGGGGGAGACACAAAATCAGAAGCAGGCTCCACACTGTCAGTACAGAGTCCAACACAGGGCTCGAACTCACAAACCGCGAGATCATGACCTGAGCCGGGAGTCGGACACTTAACCGACTGAGCCACCCAGGCACCCCTTATCTATACTTTTAAACTCACTTTAAGTATTCAAATAGAATTCAGTTTTTGCATATGTATATTGACTGTATCCTAGGTAAGCTTAATTTAGTAAATTTAGTTTTCTGTTTCTTTGATGAAAATTAAAGAATAAATTAATCATTAAATATAATGATGAATATTAAAATCTTTTATATAACCTTCTATATTGTTTTGTAATCATGGATATTATTCTTGTCTAACTCATTTAATATCTTTCATCAAATAACTCTTTTCCCCATCTTTAGCTGCTTATTTAATTAATATTGATTCCATCAGAACACTATTTTTAAATAATTATTTTGTAAGTACAAAAAGGATGCTATATTTTCTAAAATTATATACATATAATTATTTTCCATCGTCTCCATGAGAAACAAAGAAAAATCTTTTGGGTTTTAAAATGTGTGGGTTAGCCTTAATTTTTCAACTCTGAAAACTCAGTAGCCATTGCTTTATTCCTTCTAGCGTGACTGTTAAAAATAAGTCTGAAGACAATCTGCCTTTTTCTTTGTAGATGAATTAAGTTTTTCTCTATAAACAAAGTTGCAGAATTTTTCTTTTTAATGTTAGTTGGCAAGGTCTGTTTCCTTCTTCCCTCCTTCTTTCTCAAGTCTGACTTAACAGCAGTCAACTGTGACATGTTCAGTGCAAGCTACAGGTCATGCAGTATCAATCGTTGACAAAAACCAGGAGGGAACACTAAACTTTACTATCTCATCCTACCCCTGAACTTCTCCTTCCTTGAAGATAAAACACAGAATATCTGCAGTATTAGCTTGTGTAGGGTCTAAAAATAAGGCCAATAACATGTGCTGCCTTGATAGCTGGTCAAATTGGCAGGACTCCGAATGACCTAACCTCAAGCTCTCCTCACCACTCTGCTCCGATGGATGAAGCCCCAAAACTAAACGGCCCTCTTTACCAAAGAGACAAGGCAGAGTTTCTGCTTATCCCCGAGAAGTGGGTTTCAGTTCTCTGACAGCCCATGGAATTATTCAAGCCAGACAATCACATCCTCCTGTAGGGACCAGGGAAAAGCTCACTTTCTTAGTGCTATAAAACTTGCCTCCCATGCTGCGTCGTTGTTTATGTGGTTCCCAAGTACAACTTCTGTGTTTGCCTGAGTGGTAGGCAGTGTCCTCTTCTCCTGGGCTGTGAGAATGTAGGATTAATAAGCTGCTGTCAACCTCATCTTTCCAGTCAGGTATTATGTGTTTGGCCATCCTATACCCACCCCTGAGGCAGGAGACCCTTCCTCATCAGTGGAATGAATAGGATGCGATTAAAACTTGGTTGCTCTTATCATTCCAAACAGTTTTCAAGATCAACTACTTGTAAATCTCTTTGGGGGAAGATTTTAAGTATAACATTTAATTAATCAATTAAATTAATTAAAAATTTCCTTTAAAATCCTTTGACTTACTTTTGTATGTCCTCTAAATCTCCCCACTGTTCCAAAGTATTCATTCACTTAAATCTTTATTGAGGTGTTATTTTATACTAGACAGTTTCCAAGAATGCTAATAAAATGGCAGTAGATAAAGAAGAGACAAAAATTTTGTGTTTACAGAGCTTTTATGCTAGAGGCAGACAATAAAAAATAACAATAAAAATAGTACATATGCAGCACATAGTAAAAATGAGTGCTTCAGAAAAGGGAGATAAAAACCATGGAGGTAGCAAGGGCGCCTGGGTGGCTCAGTTGGTTAAGCATCCAACATGAGGTCATGATCTCATGCTCCGTGAGTCTGAGCCCCACGTCAGGTTCTGCACTGACAGCTCAGAGCCTGGAGCCTGCTTTAGATTCTGTGTCTCCCTCTCTCTCTGCCCCTCCCCAGCTCACACACACACACTCTCTCTCTCAAAGATAAAATAAACACTAAAAAATTTTAAAAACCATGCGGTGGCAGCTCCAATTTTAGCAGAGTGATATTAGAGCTCTGTTCTGGAAAATGAAGGAAAGAAGGAACTACATGGCATCCAAGGAACAAGAATTCCAGTGGACGGAATAGCAAGTACAAAGTCCTAGAAGTGAGAGATCTACTCTTCATCATAGCATATTAAATTATTAGTTTGATTTTCACGTTTTGTTTGTCAAAGCTTTAGGCATAAGTACAATGTTTTCTTACTACTATGAAATATGGCCTCTTTTTTTTTTTTCCAGGTGTGTGGATAGGTTCTTGACATGACTGAAGGTTATCTTTAAGAGTAAATCCCTCTACTCTCTCCTCTCCCTGTACCTGCTCAAGAGGCAAGCGTGTATTCTATTCAGGTATCTTACATAGTTTATATGCTTAATTGTGGTTGTTTGATGAGCAAAAAATCTTTGAAATAATTAATAACTCTATATCTTTGCACAGTTGCTTAATATAACTTAATATAAGCTACGTGGACTTAGTGGTTTGTTCCTACAGCATTCTTTATTCTTTATGCTCATTGACACGGCGACCCTCCTCTAATGCACAGGTTGTGAAAGACGCGGATTTCAATCTGCTTAAATCTAGCATTTCGACCATGGCATCTATACCTAGTGTGATCAGGAATGTCTGAGTAAACTTAGGTATTTTAAATTCCCTAAATTCAACTTTAATTTCTTCTGTGTGACTTTGGGCAAGTCATTTAAACTGTGATAGTTTCTCATCTAAATATAAAATAGAATATTACACTTTCCTGTTACGATACAATAATGATACATTGTATTAACTGCCCAAAATGTTAGCATTTATTAAATCTTATACTTTATGCCTTTATAACTGTCCAGCATTCATTTGCTCCTAGTGGAAACTATGCAGAGCATTAAAGTGTGAGAGAGCGAAAAGGATTTTGTTGCATACATATTTTCAAGTGTGGAGAGAGGAAGATGGGAATTTCATGCTTGTGTATTTTCTCAGGAAGTTGGAAGGAAGGTTCACTTGTTGATGCATCAGGGCATGTCAGGATTTGGAAGTATAATAGTGAGGGAAACAATTAGAAAACGTGCCATAGGGGCGCCTGGGTGGCTCAGTCGGTTGGGCGGCCGACTTCAGCTCAGGTCATGATCTCGCGGTCTGTGAGTTCGAGCCCCGCGTCGGACTTTGTGCTGACTCTGTGCTGATGGCTCAGAGCCTTGAGCCTGCTTCTGATTCTGTGCCTCCCTCTCTCTCTGCCCTACCCCTGTTCACGCTGTGCCTCTATGTCTCTCAAAAATAAATAAACATTAAAAAAATTAAAAAAAAAGAAAACGTGCCATAGGAAATTGAAAAGTGCATACAAGTAAATGAATTTAAAAAAAAAAAAACAACTATAAAGGAGGTGAAGTGTTTAAGGAATTATAATTTCTTGAGAATATAGGAAATAATTCCTTAGCAATATGCCCAAGAATAGATTTAACAATCAGAGTTTTTAATGTCTTCTCTTGCAAACTGTGGCACCATAAAGGGAAACTAATTTTTATCGATTAACCTAAATGTCTCTCTAGTACAAAACTGTTTGATGCAAAACGTCTTTATTTAACAGACTGTAGGAAACCACAACCTTGTAACTTAGCATAGCCAATGAAAAACCAAGCAGTTAAAATGTCCACCAACTAAGCTAACTTATTTCATGCCAGTATTTCGGGTAATTAACACACTGCAACTTTACAGAAATTGCTTTTACTTCTGCCCATTTGTCCTCACACTAGTGTATACACTCACTCACTTGCATGTCTGAATGTCAAATTAGATTGTGCTTCAGAACTTGTTGCTGTTTATACTAGAGCATATTTAAACAACCCTGAAATGAGGTAAGACTTGGCATTAGATAGCAATATAATGCTTGTGGGTCTTATTAGATACACTAAACAATTTTTTTCCATAGGGTCTTCCTGACAAGTTATTGATCCTTAAAGTTTTGGAAGTCCTACTGTATTCTTTACAGTGACATTTGTATTCTCTATTATTCAGGTTTATTAACTATCAGCTTTTTCTGACTTTTTCTATTTAAATATAAATTGACTTGCAAATACCCCCTTGTTTGCTCTGAAAAACATATATTCCTGGCTGTAGGGAGGGAGTAGTTTTGCCAAATGAAATGTAGGACACTTAGTTAAATTTGAGTTTCAGTTAAACAAAATAAAGTTATAAAATTTAAGTATGCATATCATGATGCATAAAACAGTGTTGTGTTGTAAGCCTTGAGAAGCCAAGTTACAATGAGGTGAAATGAATTGAAACTTGTAGAAAATGGGACTCCAACTTTTAGGATGTATGGACTCATTAAAGGAAACCATTATTCCCACTAAAAGGATCTTAAAAAGCCAAAACACTCCACAAAGTTTACCTATTTAGAGACATTTAAAAGCTCAAAAAGCAACATGGACCAGAAGACCTAAAATTCTGGAGAGAAGAGACCTACAAAAAGATGAGCTGGAGCTTTGTGGCTGGTTATCCATGAATGTATTAACAATTACAAGAAAGCTGTAGTTTGAATTCGTTTAAATACACAAGATTAGAGGTTGGAATTTCAGATTTTACTCAGTTAGGTGATTATTGTGCAAGAGGAGGGAAAACAGCTATTTTGGTGGTTTATGGGGCATTTAGCGTATATGGGGCATGGTTGTGTTATGGAGCATACTTTTACATACCCACAGTATAATCATCGAAATCTGAAAATTAATATTGATATATTACTATCATCCAATCAAGAATAACTCAATTCTAAAGATATTAGGCGATGCCATACAAGGTAGCTGACCATGCTTAGTTGGAGGGAAACAGGAGGTCCCAGATTCCTATGTCCAAACTGGAGAAGGTTAAGAAAGATATTTATAAATGGCAACTTTATCCAGTAGAGGAAAGCAAGCCCCAAGTGGAGTGAAAACACTTGTGTCCACTTGGGGAGACAGCTTGAGATATGGGGGTTAGCGATGAACTGAAGTAGAAAAGTCATCCACATGACTAGCCCAGCTAAGGATGGGAAGTGATTTACCAATGAGGGGCTACAGGTAAGGGGCAGGATACAATACATGTCAGAGGCCGACTGAATTGAAAATGGTCCCCATATGGAGGAGGGCAGACTGCCGCATGGAGTCAGAGACAGAGCTGGGTGAGAGAACTTTCCCTGGGGTTGGCATATCAGAGTCAGAGCAGAGCAGAGGGGGATATCTTCCCCCACAGAGCAAGAGCCTAGGATGGGTGGGTGTCAGCATGGTGGTTTATTTTATAATTGGGCTGAAATCATATGACATTTGAGTGAGTTGGAGTATCTTGTTTTCAAATTTGATATTTTCTTCTATGTTTTGTTTCTTTTGTTTGTGTCATTTGGTTTGGGGTAGATATTTTGGTAAACCAATAGTTAAGGTTCTTATCATTTTTATAACATAGATTATAAATATTTTATATACTTTATTATCTAAATTTTTTTATTTAGTCATTTTTGAGGAAATATTTTACATTTCATTTCAAAAGGTATATATCATACATTACTGTGATAAAAGTTTTCTACGATTGAAAATGTGTAATACTTTGAAAATTGTCTCATCAATAAATAATAAGAACTTGAAAGTACAAACTGATCATATCACACCCAGAATGGATTGTAGACTGCAGTTGCTATTAGAGATGTGTAAATAACATATGTTCATGCAGAAAATGCATTATAATGATATATTTTTAATGTTTATTTTCAGATATCTTTAAATTTAATCAAAACTTTACTAATATTGAATATTATAAACTAGAAGATCACAGGATCAAAGCCATCATATTTATAGACTGCTCTCTGTAAAATTATTTTATTGCCTTAGTGCTGACATACAACAGAAATCTTAAAGGTTTTTAAAAAGACTAGTGTTTAGTAAAAACTTTGTATTATCTCATATACTTTTGTTTGATTATGTGGGTATTTCAGATGAGCAATGCCCAACTCTCAGCTCAATTAGTGTGCAGCAGTAATTTTCTGATTCAGAATACAGGATCGCAGATGGTTTTATAAATGCATTTGAATCTTTTAAACTCGCACAATCAAAAGAAATATGTGATGCTTTTAGTATTTTCAGCAAGATGAAGATAACAATGACTTACATATCTTTCTTTTACACAAGAAGATTAATAAATTTTAAGCAATTAAAAATTGAGTAAAAATAAGACTCTGAAACCTTCAGAAATATTTATAAAGAACTATGCATAGGCATTTCAAACAGCAGGCTTATAGTGTTTATGCAGTTACAGGCATGCAGTGTTTAATTCACTTCACTTTATCGCACTTTGCAGATATCGCATGTTTTACAAATAGAAGGTTTGCCAAGCCAGGCAAGTCCCTCAGTGCTATTTTTTCCAACAGCATTAGCTTACTTTGTATATCTATGACACATTTGGGTGATTCTCACAATATTTCAAACTTCATTTTCAGACCCGTTTTAGTGATTTCAGATCAGTGATCATTGGTGTTACTCTCGTACTTGCTTTGGGGTGCCACAGGCCACACCCATGTAAGACAATGAACTTAATACATGTGCGTGTGCTGACTGTTCCACCAACCGGCTGTTCGCCCAGCTCTCTCCCTCTCCTTGGTGCTCTCCATTCCCTGAGACACAACACTATTGAAATTAGGCCATTTCAAACGCCTCAGGTTTTCAAGTGAAAGGAAGATCATTCGATTAGGCAAAATTCCTTGTCGTCTTACTTTAAGAAATTGCTACATCCACTTCAGCCTTCAGCAACTGTCACTGTGATCACTCAGCAGTCAGTAACATCCGGGCAAGACCCTCCACCAGCTAAAAGATTATGACTCACTGAAGACTCAGATAATGATTATCATTTTTCAATGACAAAGCATTTTTTAAGTTTAGTTGTTTATTTTGAGAGAGAGAGTGAGCAAGCATGAGTGGAGGTAGGGCAGAGAGAGAGTGAGAGAAAGAATCCTAAACAAGCTGTCAGCATAGAGCCTGATGGGGGCTCAATCTCATGAACCGGCAGATCATGACCTGAGCTAAAATCAAGAGTTCAATGCTTAACTGACTGAGCCACTCAGGCACTCTTTGTGATAAAGTATTTTTAATTAAAGTATGTACATTGTTTTTTCTAACACAATGCTATTGAACAATTAGTAGACTACAGTATAGTGTAAATATAACTTTCATGTGTACTGGGAAACCAAAAAATTCATTTGACTTGCTTTATTAGGATACCTGCTTTATTGTCATGGTCTGGAACCAAACTTTCAAGATTTCCAATCATATCTATAATACATATATTATATAATCTGTAATCAAAATCTATTAAGGAAAAACAAAATCAAGATAAACCATTTCTAAAGTGAGATTTATTTAAAAATAAGTTGTGTGAGGGGTGTCTGTGTGGCTCAGTCAGTTAGGCATCTGACTCTTGATTTCAGCTCAGGTCATGATCTCATGGTTCGAGAGTTCAAGCCCTACATCTTTCTCTGCCATGACAGTGTGAGCCTGCTTGGGATTCTCTCTTCCCTCTCTCTGCCCCTACCCTTGCTCATGCTCACTCTCTTTCAAAATAAATAAATAAACTTAAAAAAATAAGTTATGTGAGACTATAACAAAAAAGTAACAGTAAAATAAAGACTCACATTTTGGCAGGGAAGGAGTAACATTGAGAGATGAAGACAAAGAACACAATGAGTCCATGGACATCATTGTATATCTGACATCTAAATGTGAGTTTATAGCCCAAAAAGATACTGTGCTGAGTTAATATGAAGTAATTAGAATACAGAAAACTCACATTTTTATGGTCCACAAAAGAATCCTAATAGAAGCAGAGAACAACAAAGTATGAAAAGTACAAAAGGAATCTAAAGATATATGGGGCACAGGACTAACATATGTGTAATTGGAAGCTCAGAAAAATAGAGACAACAGGACAAACAAATATTTATAAAAGTACTGGGTGTAAAGATTTTCAAATGCTGGTAGAATACATCAAACCAGAGATTCAATAGAATTTCTACACCGCAAGAAAGTGCAAATATAAAGCAAATATAGGCCCATCATAATTAACCGGATGAAGACAAAAAAAAAAGAGCCTAAAAAGGTATTAGAAATATCATTATTTCAATAGTACTGGAAAACAATATGCTAGCCTAGAATTCTATACCTAGCAAATATATTTTTCTTAAATTAAAAAAAAAGTAACTTCAGGAAAACAAAAACTAAGAGAACAGATATATATTAATGAACTAGTAAAGAGAGTTCTCACAGAAAAAAAACCATGATCTGAAGTGGATCAATAGAAAATATATGAAAGAAGGGTAAAGAAATGGTAAAAAGTAGATGGTTTTTAAGTAAACAATGATAAGGTCTTATGGACTTTAAGACATAGGTGGACATATGTACAAATAAGATACATGGCTATTGTTTCAGGTGTCCCAAATTGCCTGTATCTATGGTAATTCTCTAGAAGGATTCAGACTTAGGATACAGTTGGCCCCAGAGCTCTGATTTATTACAGATACAGCAACATAGGAATGTAGTTACACCATACGCACTTGGTTCCCTAAGAGAAGAAGACACAGGCAGTCTGGAGTAATACATATGCAGGGTTCCTACACTCTCTTCTTCCCGTGAGAGATTACACAGAGTGTGCCATCTTTGCAGCAAAGAAAATACAGCAACATCGTGCAGTGTTTTTACTTAAAGAGGTCCATTTGAGACTCAGAATTTAAGATATTGATCAAAAGCGTTTTACATGGGCACACCTTGTTCGAGTACCAGACTCTCAGAAGGAAAGCAGATGTTCACCGTAAATCACATTGTAGGCACAGAGAAACGAGTTGGGGAGCATTTCAGAATGAAGTTTCCTGATGCCAGGCGGCAGGCCCTTCAAGAGACAGCAGCTGTAAGCCTGCTTCGTTAGCTCTTTCCTGCACAGTAACACTAGCATAAAAATTGGGAAGAAGGCAAGTTAACCTGTTGAAGTTACTTTCCTCCCTCAGAAGGTGATAAAAAACTGTAGTCTCTAGAATAACAACTAAAGCAATAATGACAACAAAAAAGAAACTAAAGATTGTGAACCCTCAAGATAATAGATGAGAAAGATCGAATGATATGAAAATGCCCGACTGATGAAAAAGAAGGCTATAAGTAAGAAATAGAGGAGAAAGGTGGTGCCTTAAATAGATACCTCAGATGTTGGTAGATACAACCCCCAAGATACCACACTATGTAACATTGTACCACAAAACAAAGATGATCAGGTTGGAAAAAACAAAAAGATAAAAATTAAATTAAAGCCTGAATATATGGTGTTTATAAGAGATATTTTGGGGTACCTGGGTAGCTCACTTGGTTGAGCGTCCAACTCCTGATTACGGCTCAGGGCATGATCCCAGGGTTGTGGGATCAAGCCCCAGGTCAGTCACCGCACTGAGTGTGGAGCCTGCTTAAGATTCTCTCTCTCTCCCTCTGCCTCTCTTTCCCTCTACTCCTCTCTCTCTCAAATTAAAAAATATGTATATATATATATATATATACATATATATTTAAAGATACACTTTAAATACAAAGATACAAAAACTCTGAAAACAAAGGAGTGGAAAAGATATGCTATATAAATGTATGAATCAGAAAACAATTAAAACAAAACAAATTCCCAAACTGTTAATGTTGATACCAAACAATAGGATGCATTCAACAGCAATAAATAAGAGCCTAAATTTGTATACATCAAATTTCTATTGGATATAAGATCCAATAGAAAGACAATATTAAGATAATATCATTTACAATTGCAAATGCTAAGAGATAAATATAATGAAGTATTTTTATGATTTCAACATTGAAAACCAGAAAATATGAGTTTTACTATTTTAGATTATATATATATATATATATATATAAAATCTGTGTGTGTATATATATATATATGTATATAGATGTATACATATATACATATATACATATATACATAGATATATATATACATATATATATATCTATGTATATATGTATACATGAGCATCTATTCTCCCATAATTGTTGCTGGGGACTGAGGGAAATGAAGAGTTGTTTTTCTAAGGGTATAATGTTTCCTTTATGCTAGGTGAATAAATTCTAGGTATCTGCTGAACAACAAATTACCTGTAGATATCAATACAGTATTGTGCACTTCAAAATTTGTTAATCAGATAGATCTCATGTTAAGTGTTCTTATCACACACACTCACACCCAGGAACACAAAGAAAGATGGAGGAAGTGTTGGCTATGTCTAATACCTTGATAGTGGTGATGGCATCATAGGCATTTGCATATGCCCAAACTCATCAAATTATACAGATTAAATATTTGCAGTTCTTTGCATATCAATTATATTTCAATAAAGCTGTTAAAATATAACATAAATCCAAGAAAAATAGGAATAAATTCATGAGAAGATGTCCAGAAACTTCCATGTTGAAAACAATCAAACAAATTAAGAAATAATTAGGAAGACCTACAAACGTCTTCAGAAATAGCATAATCAGTTTGAAAGATTCTTTACAGTAATAATGTCAATTTACTGAAAAATTGTCAGTGACTTTAATGCAGTAAATTGGCAGTTCTAATATTTTTATTTTTAGTAATTTCATATATCTGTGGAAATTGAAAAGCAGATTCTCATTTATAGAGAAGTATAAAGGCCAAGTGTAAGCGTGACATCTTCAACAAAATTAAAGGGGGAGAGTCGTTCTATTGTAATCACACCTTTTTGTACAGCTTCAGTAATTAAGACAGCGTGGTGTGTCTGATATCAGATGAGGATAGACAGATCAATGGAATAGAACAGAGGGCCTAGAAAAAAATTAGTTATGGCCACTTGATTTATGATTAAGTATAATTTAACCAGTTATGTGAAATCATGCCCACCTTCATTAGTAAAGACGGAAATGTACTCAGTCTTCTTGTAAGTGGTAAAACCCCATTAAATCCATTAAACCCTACATTTTCTGCCTTTCTGGTTACTTATGGCTTATTTATATAGCTAAGCTGTGAATCAGCTGTGAATTGACATGACTTTTAATATTAAGATTTACTTAAACTGGGTGGTTCACCCACATTATAGTAATCTCAGCTTCAGTTTTGTGAGATCATATTTATTGTATATCATCAATATTACAATGAGAAAGAAACAAGAAGAATAAAAATGTATTTTCTGCCTATCGTGTTACACTTATGATTTTTAGATGCTTCACTATGATCATTTTGCAACTTTCATTCCTTTAAATTTTTGTCAAAACATAAAAAAAAATTCTAGATCCATGGACTTCACACTGCAAATTTGTTCTTCAGTCATCTGTGACTAATTTGCTGACAAAATAACCAAAATTCAAAAGTCAATATTTTGAGTTGCATTTTTATTAGTCTCACCTTACCAAAAAAAGCTTCTGACAATTTAGTCTATTGATCTCTCTATTAACTAAATTTACTTTATAGACACATGTGGAATTTATTAGTTTCAAGGGGAGCTCCCATCAGGATGAATGCCCTCTCATTTTGATTAGTGGTGGGGCTGAAAATTGAAGTCGTACACTCTCTTAGCATGATAACTAAGTGCTAAAACACATACTTTTGGGAGATATTTGAATTATTATGTTTTAACTGCTATATTTTCACAATATTTAAATGTTGTATATTTTCCAGTAGAGAAAAATGAAGAAGAAAGAATAAGAAAGCTTTGGCCCTTTCTTTTGTCAAATCACTATTTGTCAAAATTCAACATTAAGTATTTGTCATTTTCACATGTGTTGTTTTCAAATACTGGGTTCAGAGAAGAAGACATTTCAAAATAATGTTCATAGAAAGTTGACTTGCTGGGACGCCTGGCTGACTCGGTTCATAGAGATTGTGATTCTTGATCTCAAGGTGGTAGGCTCAAGCCCTATTTTGGGTGTGTGGAGCCTACTTAAAACAAGTAAAACAATAACCAAAGAAATTTGACGTCACAAAATAATTTCTACAATGGGAATTTTTCCATTTTAATATTTCCCCATCTTTAACAGCCTCATTCTAATTTCTCTAGACCAACTCTTTGTCTAAATATGTTGACAAGATCATTTATAATCTTCTGATTCTTATACTTCTCTGTCATTTGTGTAATGTGAATTATTTAATCTACCTGAGTCTTAGTGAAATCTCTATACACAGGTGATAAAATCTACTTCTAAGTGAGGCAATGGATATGAAATGTAGTACATAAAAAACACTTAGTAATATGACTACCACGCATAACTTAGGTTACACCATTAGGGTTCTCACTAGATTTACAATTTCTTGGCTTGCTTTGATGCTTTTAATATTCACTCGAAGGACTAAATTTGGGCCTTCCTATGTTTTTCCTCCCTGACATGGTATACTATACCTTTTAAATACTTATAATCTTTGGATAGAAATCTTGAATGAAAATAATCATAATTTTATTTCCATGAGTGTTTAAATGATACTTGAAAATATTTTTAAATGTTTAAAGTAGGAGATAATTATTGCACTTTAGTAATATCTTACGGAAATTTATTTGATTAAAGATTAACAAAATGTATATAATTTTTGGATTT